>OW584240.1:30678192-31278192 GCA_939192795.1 Bombylius discolor | reverse complement strand
TAGACAAAATTCCCAATCTAACAACGTTTGTTACATTGAAATCGGCCCACAGAAAACAAAAATACAAGTAAATAAACTTCGCACTTATTGAATTTGAAATGAAAAAAAAAATCTACTTTTTGCACAAAAACAACAAGGGCTTGAACCCGAAAACACAATTTGCCGGTCCCATGGATACCCATTAAACCAGCAACTACAAATGCTTTGTACTGCTAAACTTTAATTTAAATTACGTAAAAAAATGTGACTTGTGAACTTTGGACAGCTATATCTCATGTTCTATTGGACCAATTCAAGTCAAACAAAAAACAGTCGATAAGAAAACACTTCAAGAATGCAATGCATACCGATTTGAGGGGTACACATGTGAATGAGAGGGACCAGGCATTAAAATCCTGAAGTTTCTTTTCTAAATGACGCTACTCTTCCGTGTATTTTGCATTACAACTTCTATCCTTATAAACGGATTCCTACCGTTCAGAGTTTGGCTAACAGCGAATTTTGTAAAGAATACTTCTTCCTAATTTTCACGCTTCCTGCTTTGACGGATACAAAATATGTCTACATTTGTATCCTTAAAATCAATGCGTACAGCCTCATATTCCTGACTCCATATAGCTCGTGTCCTATTGTAAGGACGTGTTCTATGACAAAGAGGGTCTTGTGAAAATAAGGAACAGAAAATTGTGCAGAAATTTCAAATCTATTGGATAGTTCAATCCGAAGATAATTAAATTTGAAAACAGATTTATGAAGAAAATTTTATAAGAACACTGGAACATTGCTTTAAATGAAAAGTCCGACACAAATATTTCATATGCAAAAAATAAACTTACTCAAACTTTTTAATGATGATCAATCTTCAATTATTCTTAAAAAATGGTTAACAAAATTAATGACTAACGAGTATTTGTACTTTATTTATTGATATAAGTTCTCTAAAAATGGGTGCATTAGAAGGAACATAATTTCAGAACTTCTATTGAATACTTCCCTAATAATCATCTAAACAGTAAGCCCTATTAGATTGAAATCCGTTTACTAGAACCTGAGTTATGAGGTGAAAGCTATTACAAAATCGACTTCAATCACAAGTTTTGTTAGATTTTTATTTTATTATTCCGCTTAAGTATATTTCAATTTTCGCAACAATTGCTTGTCAAAAACTAGACAAAATTCCCAATCTAACAACGTTTGTTACATTGAAATCGGCCCACAGAAAACAAAAATACAAGTAAATAAACTTCGCACTTATTGAATTTGAAATGAAAAAAAAATCTACTTTTTGCACAAAAACAACGATGGCTTGAACCCGAAAACACAATTTGCCGGTCCCATGGATACCCATTAAACCAGCAACTACAAATGCTTTGTACTGCTAAACTTTAATTTAAATTACGTAAAAAAATGTGACTTGTGAACTTTGGACAGCTATATCTAATGTTCTATTGGACCAATTCAAGTCGAACAAAAAACAGTCGATAAGAAAACACTTCAAGAATGCAATGCATACCGATTTGAGGAGTACATTTGTGAATGAGAGGGACCAGGCATTAAAATCCTGAAGTTTCTTTTCTAAATGACGCTACTCTTCCGTGTATTTTGCATTACAACTTCTATACTTATAAACGGATTCCTACCGTTCAGGATTTGGCTAACAGCGAATTTTTTAAAGAATACTTCTTCCTAATTTTCACGCTTCCTGCTTTGACGGATACAAAATATGTCTACATTTGTATCCTTAAAATCAATGCGTACAGCTTCATATTCCTGACTTCATATAGCTCGTGTCCTATTGTAAGGACGTGTTCTATGTCAAAGAGGGTCTTGTAGAAAATAAAGAACAGAAAATTGTGCAGAAATTTCAAATCTATTGGATTGTTCAATCCGAAGATAATTAAATTTGAAAACAGATTTATGAAGGAAATTTTATAAGAACACTGGAACATTGCTTTAAATGAAAAATCCGACATAAATATTTCATATGCAAAAAATAAACTTACTCAAACTTTTTAATGATGATCAATCTTCAATTATTCTTAAAAAATGAATAATAAAATTAATGACTAACGAGTATTTGTACTTTATTCATTGATATGAGTACTCTAAAAATGAGTGCATTAGAAGGAACATAATTTCAGAACTTCTATTGAATACTTCCCTAATTATCATCTAAACAATAAGCCCTATTAGATTGAAATCCGTTTACTAGAACCTGAGTAATGAGGTGAAAGCTATTACAAAATCGACTTTAATCAGAGGTTTTGTTAGATTTTTATTTTATTATTCCGCTTAAGTATATTTCAAATTTCGCTACAATTGCTTGTCAAAAACTAGACAAAATTCCCAATCTAACAACGTTTGTTCCATTGAAATCGGCCCACAGAAAACAAAAATACAAGTAAAAAACTTCGGACTTATTGAATTTGAAATGAAACAAAAAATCTACTTTTTGCACAAAAACAACGATGGCTTGAACCCGAAAACACAATTTGCCGGTCCCATGGATACCCATTAAACCAGCAACTACAAATGCTTTGTACTGCTAAACTTTAATTTAAATTACGTAAAAAAAATGTGACTTGTGAACTTTGGACAGCTATATCTCATGTTCTATTGGACCAATTCAAGTCAAACAAAAAATAGTCGATAAGAAAACACTTCAAGAATGCAATGCATAACGATTTGAGGGGTACATATGTGAATGAGAAGGACCAGGCATTAAAATCCTGAAGTTTCTTTTCTAAATGACGCTACTCTTCCGTGTATTTTTCATTACAACTTCTATCCTTATAAACGGATTCCTACCGTTCAGAGTTTGGCTAACAGCGAATTTTGTAAAGAATACTTCTTCCTAATTTTCAGGCTTCCTGCTTTGACGGATACAAAATATGTCTACATTTGTATCCTTAAAATCAATGCGTACAGCCTCATATTCCTGACTCCATATAGCTCGTGTCCTATTGTAAGGACGTGTTCTATGACAAAGAGGGTCTTGTGAAAATGAAGAACAGAAAATTGTGCAGAAATTTCAAATCTATTGGATAGTTCAATCCGAAGATAATTAAATTTGAAAACAGATTTATGAAGAAAATTTTATAAGAACACTGGAACATTGCTTTAAATGAAAAGTCCGACACAAATATTTCATATGCAAAAATAAACTTACTCAAACTTTTTAATGATGATCAATCTTCAATTATTCTTTAAAAATGGTTAACAAAATTAATGACTAACGAGTATTTGTACTTTATTTATTGATATAAGTTCTCTAAAAATGGGTGCTTTAGAAGGGACATAATTTCAGAACTTCTATTGAATACTTCCCAAATAATCATCTAAACAATAAGCCCTATTAGATTGAAATCCGTTCACTAGAACCTGAGTTATGAGGTGAAAGCTATTACAAAATCGACTTTCATCAGAGGTTTTGTTAGATTTTTATTTTATTATTCCGCTTAAGTATATTTCAATTTTCTCAACAATTGCTTGTCAAAAACTAGACAAAATTCCCAATCTAACAACGTTTGTTCCATTGAAATCGGCCCACAGAAAACAAAAATACAAGTAAATAAACTTCGCACTTATTGAATTTGAAATGAAAAAAAAAATCTACTTCTTGCACAAAAACAACAATGGCTTGAACCCGAAAACACAATTTGCCGGTCCCATGGATACCCATTAAACCAGCAACTACATATGCTTTGTACTGCTAAACTTTAATTTAAATTACGTAAAAAAATGTGACTTGTGAACTTTGGACAGCTATATCTCATGTTCTATTGGACCAATTCAAGTCAAACAAAAAACAGTCGATAAGAAAACACTTCAAGAATGCAATGCATGCCGATTTGAGGAGTACATATGTGAATAAGAGGGACCAGGCATTAAAATCCTGGAATTTCTTTTCTAAATGACGCTACTCTTCCGTGTATTTTGCATTACAACTTCTATCCTTATAAACGGATTCCTACCGTTCAGGATTTGGCTAACAGCGAATTTTTTAAAGAATACTTCTTCCTAATTTTCACGCTTCCTGCTTTGACGGATACAAAATATGTCCACATTTGTATCCTTAAAATCAATGCGTACAGCTTCATATTCCTGACTCCATATAGCTCGTGTCCTATTGTAAGGACGTGTTCTATGTCAAAGAGGGTCTTGTAGAAAATGAAGAACAGAAAATTGTGCAGAAATTTCAAATCTATTGGATTGTTCAATCTGAAGATAATTAAATTTGAAAATAGATTCATGAAGAAAATTTTATAAGAACACTGGAACATTGCTTTAAATGAAAAATCTGAAACAAAGATTTCATATGCAAAAAATAAACTTACTCAAACTTTTTAATGATGATCAATCTTCAATTATTCTTTAAAAATGGTTAACAAAATTAATGACTAACGAGTATTTGTACTTTATTCATTGATATAAGTTCTCTAAAAATGGGTGCATTAGAAGGAACATAATTTCAGAACTTCTATAAAATACTTCCCAAATAATCATCTAAACAATAAGCCCTATTAGATTGAAATCCGTTCACTAGAACCTGAGTAATGAGGTGAAAGCTATTACAAAATCGACTTTCATCAGAGGGTTTGTTAGATTTTTATTTTATTATTCCGCTTAAGTATATTTCAAATTTCGCTACAATTGCTTGTCAAAAACTAGACAAAAATCCCAATCTAACAACGTTTGTTCCATTGAAATCGGCCCACAGAAAACAAAAATACAAGTAAATAAACTTCGCACTTATTGAATTTGAAATGAAAAAAAAAATTTACTTCTTGCACAAAAACAACGATGGCTTGAACCCGAAAACACAATTTGCCGGTCCCATGGATACCCATTAAACCAGCAACTACATATGCTTTGTACTGCTAAACTTTAATTTAAATTACGTAAAAAAATGTGACTTGTGAACTTTGAACAGCTATATCTCATGTTCTATTGGACCAATTCAAGTCAAACAAAAAACAGTCGATAAGAAAACACTTCAAAAATGCAATGCATACCGATTTGAGGAGTACATATGTAAGTAAGAGGGACCAGGCATTAAAATCCTGGAATTTCTTTTCTAAATGACGCTACTCTTCCGTGTATTTTGCATTACAACTTCTATCCTTATAAACGGATTCCTACCGTTCCGGATTTGGCTAACAGCGAATTTTTTAAAGAATACTTCTTCCTAATTTTCACGCTTCCTGCTTTGACGGATACAAAATATGTCCACATTTGTATCCTTAAAATCAATGCGTACAGCTTCATATTCCTGACTCCATATAGCTCGTGTCCTATTGTAAGGACGTGTTCTATGTCAAAGAGGGTCTTGTAGAAAATGAAGAACAGAAAATTGTGCAGAAATTTCAAATCTATTGGATTGTTCAATCTGAAGATAATTAAATTTGAAAATAGATTCATGAAGAAAATTTTATAAGAACACTGGAACATTGCTTTAAATGAAAAATCTGAAACAAAGATTTCATATGCAAAAAATAAACTTACTCAAACTTTTTAATGATGATCAATCTTCAATTATTCTTTAAAAATGGTTAACAAAATTAATGACTAACGAGTATTTGTACTTTATTCATTGATATAAGTTCTCTAAAAATGGGTGCATTAGAGGGAACATAATTTTAGAACTTCTATAAAATACTTCCCAAATAATCATCTAAACAATAAGCCCTATTAGATTGAAATCCGTTCACTAGAACCTGAGTTATGAGGTGAAAGCTATTACAAAATCGACTTTCATCAGAGGTTTTGTTAGATTTTTATTTTATTATTCCGCTTAAGTATATTTCAATTTTCTCAACAATTGCTTGTCAAAAACTAGACAAAATTCCCAATCTAACAACGTTTGTTCCATTGAAATCGGCCCACAGAAAACAAAAATACAAGTAAATAAACTTCGCACTTATTGAATTTGAAATGAAAAAAAAAATCTACTTCTTGCACAAAAACAACAATGGCTTGAACCCGAAAACACAATTTGCCGGTCCCATGGATACCCATTAAACCAGCAACTACATATACTTTGTACTGCTAAACTTTAATTTAAATTACGTAAAAAAATGTGACTTGTGAACTTTGGACAGCTATATCTCATGTTCTATTGGACCAATTCAAGTCAAACAAAAAACAGTCGATAAGAAAACACTTCAAGAATGCAATGCATGCCGATTTGAGGAGTACATATGTGAATAAGAGGGACCAGGCATTAAAATCCTGGAATTTCTTTTCTAAATGACGCTATTCTTCCGTGTATTTTGCATTACAACTTCTATCCTTATAAACGGATTCCTACCGTTCAGGATTTGGCTAACAGCGAATTTTTTAAAGAATACTTCTTCCTAATTTTCACGCTTCCTGCTTTGACGGATACAAAATATGTCCACATTTGTATCCTTAAAATCAATGCGTACAGCTTCATATTCCTGACTCCATATAGCTCGTGTCCTATTGTAAGGACGTGTTCTATGTCAAAGAGGGTCTTGTAGAAAATGAAGAACAGAAAATTGTGCAGAAATTTCAAATCTATTGGATTGTTCAATCTGAAGATAATTAAATTTGAAAATAGATTCATGAAGAAAATTTTATAAGAACACTGGAACATTGCTTTAAATGAAAAATCTGAAACAAAGATTTCATATGCAAAAAATAAACTTACTCAAACTTTTTAATGATGATCAATCTTCAATTATTCTTTAAAAATGGTTAACAAAATTAATGACTAACGAGTATTTGTACTTTATTCATTGATATAAGTTCTCTAAAAATGGGTGCATTAGAAGGAACATAATTTCAGAACTTCTATAAAATACTTCCCAAATAATCATCTAAACAATAAGCCCTATTAGATTGAAATCCGTTCACTAGAACCTGAGTAATGAGGTGAAAGCTATTACAAAATCGACTTTCATCAGAGGGTTTGTTAGATTTTTATTTTATTATTCCGCTTAAGTATATTTCAAATTTCGCTACAATTGCTTGTCAAAAACTAGACAAAAATCCCAATCTAACAACGTTTGTTCCATTGAAATCGGCCCACAGAAAACAAAAATACAAGTAAATAAACTTCGCACTTATTGAATTTGAAATGAAAAAAAAAATTTACTTCTTGCACAAAAACAACGATGGCTTGAACCCGAAAACACAATTTGCCGGTCCCATGGATACCCATTAAACCAGCAACTACATATGCTTTGTACTGCTAAACTTTAATTTAAATTACGTAAAAAAATGTGACTTGTGAACTTTGAACAGCTATATCTCATGTTCTATTGGACCAATTCAAGTCAAACAAAAAACAGTCGATAAGAAAACACTTCAAAAATGCAATGCATACCGATTTGAGGAGTACATATGTAAGTAAGAGGGACCAGGCATTAAAATCCTGGAATTTCTTTTCTAAATGACGCTACTCTTCCGTGTATTTTGCATTACAACTTCTATCCTTATAAACGGATTCCTACCGTTCCGGATTTGGCTAACAGCGAATTTTTTAAAGAATACTTCTTCCTAATTTTCACGCTTCCTGCTTTGACGGATACAAAATATGTCCACATTTGTATCCTTAAAATCAATGCGTACAGCTTCATATTCCTGACTCCATATAGCTCGTGTCCTATTGTAAGGACGTGTTCTATGTCAAAGAGGGTCTTGTAGAAAATGAAGAACAGAAAATTGTGCAGAAATTTCAAATCTATTGGATTGTTCAATCTGAAGATAATTAAATTTGAAAATAGATTCATGAAGAAAATTTTATAAGAACACTGGAACATTGCTTTAAATGAAAAATCTGAAACAAAGATTTCATATGCAAAAAATAAACTTACTCAAACTTTTTAATGATGATCAATCTTCAATTATTCTTTAAAAATGGTTAACAAAATTAATGACTAACGAGTATTTGTACTTTATTCATTGATATAAGTTCTCTAAAAATGGGTGCATTAGAGGGAACATAATTTTAGAACTTCTATAAAATACTTCCCAAATAATCATCTAAACAATAAGCCCTATTAGATTGAAATCCGTTCACTAGAACCTGAGTAATGAGGTGAAAGCTATTACAAAATCGACTTATATCAGAGGGTTTGTTAGATTTCTATTTTATTATTCCGCTTAAGTATATTTCAAATTTCGCTACAATTGCTTGTCAAAAACTAGACAAAAATCCCAATCTAACAACGTTTGTTCCATTGAAATCGGCCCACAGAAAACAAAAATACAAGTAAATAAACTTCGCACTTATTGAATTTGAAATGAAAAAAAAAATCTACTTCTTGCACAAAAACAACGATGGCTTGAACCCGAAAACACAATTTGCCGGTCCCATGGATACCCATTAAACCAGCAACTACAAATGCTTTGTACTGCTAAACTTTAATTTAAATTACGTAAAAGAAATGTGACTTGTGAACTTTGGACAGCTATATCTCATGTTCTATTGGACCAATTCAAGTCAAACAAAAAATAGTCGATAAGAAAACACTTCAAGAATGCAATGCATACCGATTTGAGGAGTACATATGTAAGTAAGAGGGACCAGGCATTAAAATCCTGGAATTTCTTTTCTAAATGACGCTACTCTTCCGTGTATTTTTTATTACAACTTCTATCCTTATAAACGGATTCCTACCGTTCAGAGTTTGGCTAACAGCGAATTTTGTAAAGAATACTTCTTCCTAATTTTCACGCTTCCTGCTTTGACGGATACAAAATATGTCTACATTTGTATCCTTAAAATCAATGCGTACAGCTTCATATTCCTGACTCCATATAGCTCGTGTCCTATTGTAAGGACGTGTTCTATGTCAAAGAGGGTCTTGTAGAAAATGAAGAACAGAAAATTGTGCAGAAATTTCAAATCTATTGGATTGTTCAATCCGAAGATAAATAAATTTGAAAACAGATTTATGAAGAAAATTTTATAAGAACACTGGAACATTGCTTTAAATGAAAAATCCGACACAAATATTTCATATGCAAAAATAAACTTACTCAAACTTTTTAATGATGATCAATCTTCAATTATTCTTTAAAAATGGTTAACACAATTAATGACTAACGAGTATTTGTACTTTATTTATTGATATAAGTTCTCTAAAAATAAGTGCGTCAGAAGGAACATAATTTCAGAACTTCTATTGAATACTTCCCAAATAATCATCTAAACAATAAGCCCTATTAGATTGAAATCCGTTCACTAGAACCTGAGTTATGAGGTGAAAGCTATTACAAAATCGACTTTCATCAGAGGTTCTGTTAGATTTTTATTCTATTATTCCGCTTAAGTATATTTCAATTTTCTCAACAATTGCTTGTCAAAAACTAGACAAAATTCCCAATCTAACAACGTTTGTTCCATTGAAATCGGCCCACAGAAAACAAAAATACAAGTAAATAAACTTCGCACTTATTGAATTTGAAATGAAAAAAAAAATCTAATTCTTGCACAAAAACAACGATGGCTTGAACCCGAAAACACAATTTGCCGGTCCCATGGATACCCATTAAACCAGCAACTACATATGCTTTGTACTGCTAAACTTTAATTTAAATTACGTAAAAAAATGTGACTTGTGAACTTTGGACAGCTATATCTCATGTTCTATTGGACCAATTCAAGTCAAACAAAAAACAGTCGATAAGAAAACACTTCAAAAATGCAATGCATAACGATTTGAGGGGTACATATGTGAATGAGAGGGACCAGGCATTAAAATCCTGGAATTTCTTTTCTAAATGACGCTACTCTTCCGTGTATTTTGCATTACAACTTCTATCCTTATAAACGGATTCCTACCGTTCAGAGTTTGGCTAACAGCGAATTTTTTAAAGAATACTTCTTCCTAATTTTCACGCTTCCTGCTTTGACGGATACAAAATATGTCCACATTTGTATCCTTAAAATCAATGCGTACAGCTTCATATTCCTGACTCCATATAGCTCGTGTCCTATTGTAAGGACGTGTTCTATGTCAAAGAGGGTCTTGTAGAAAATGAAGAACAGAAAATTGTGCAGAAATTTCAAATCTATTGGATTGTTCAATCTGAAGATAATTAAATTTGAAAATAGATTCATGAAGAAAATTTTATAAGAACACTGGAACATTGCTTTAAATGAAAAATCCGACATAAATATTTCATATGCAAAAAATAAACTTACTCAAACTTTTTAATGATGATCAATCTTCAATTATTCTTTAAAAATGGTTAACACAATTAATGACTAACGAGCATTTGTACTTTATTCATTGATATGAGTACTCTAAAAATGAGTGTATTAGAAGGAACATAATTTCAGAACTTCTATAAAATACTTCCCAAATAATCATCTAAACAATAAGCCCTATTAGATTGAAATCCGTTCACTAGAACCTGAGTAATGAGGTGAAAGCTATTACAAAATCGACTTTCATCAGAAGGGTTTGTTAGATTTTTATTTTATTATTCCGCTTAAGTATATTTCAAATTTCGCTACAATTGCTTGTCAAAAACTAGACAAAAATCCCAATCTAACAACGTTTGTTCCATTGAAATCGGCCCACAGAAAACAAAAATACAAGTAAATAAACTTCGGACTTATTGAATTTGAAATGAAAAAAAAAATCTACTTCTTGCACAAAAACAACGATGGCTTGAACCCGAAAACACAATTTGCCGGTCCCATGGATACCCATTAAACCAGCAACTACAAATGCTTTGTACTGCTAAACTTTAATTTAAATTACGTAAAAAAATGTGACTTGTGAACTTTGGACAGCTATATCTCATGTTCTATTGGACCAATTCAAGTCAAACAAAAAATAGTCGATAAGAAAACACTTCAAGAATGCAATGCATAACGATTTGAGGGGTACATATGTGAATAAGAGGGACCAGGCATTAAAATCCTGGAATTTCTTTTCTAAATGACGCTACTCTTCCGTGTATTTTGCATTACAACTTCTATCCTGATAAACGGATTCCTACCGTTCAGAGTTTGGCTAACAGCGAATTTTGTAAAGAATACTTCTTCCTAATTTTCACGCTTCCTGCTTTGACGGATACAAAATATGTCCACATTTGTATCCTTAAAATCAATGCGTACAGCTTCATATTCCTGACTCCATATAGCTCGTGTCCTATTGTAAGGACGTGTTCTATGTCAAAGAGGGTCTTGTAGAAAATGAAGAATAGAAAATTGTGCGGAAATTTCAAATCTATTGGATTGTTCAATCCGAAGATAATTAAATTCGAAAACAGATTTATGAAGAAAATTTTTTAAGAACACTGGAACATTGGTTTTAATGAAAAATCCGACACAAATATTTCATATGCAAAAATAAACTTACTCAAACTTTTTAATGATGTTAAATCTTCAATTATTCTTTAAAAATGGTTAACACAATTAATGACTAACGAGTATTTGTACTTTATTTATTGATATAAGTTCTCTAAAAATAAGTGCGTCAGAAGGAACATAATTTCAGAACTTCTATTGAATACTTCCCAAATAATCATCTAAACAATAAGCCCTATTAGATTGAAATCCGTTCACTAGAACCTGAGTTATGAGGTGAAAGCTATTACAAAATCGACTTTCATCAGAGGTTTTGTTAGATTTTTATTTTATTATTCCGCTTAAGTATATTTCAATTTTCTCAACAATTGCTTGTCAAAAACTAGACAAAATTCCCAATCTAACAACGTTTGTTCCATTGAAATCGGCCCACAGAAAACAAAAATACAAGTAAATAAACTTCGCACTTATTGAATTTGAAATGAAAAAAAAAATCTACTTCTTGCACAAAAACAACAAGGGCTTGAACCCGAAAACACAATTTGCCGGTCCCATGGATACCCATTAAACCAGCAACTACAAATGCTTTGTACTGCTAAACTTTAATTTAAATTACGTAAAAAAATGTGACTTGTGAACTTTGGACAGCTATATCTCATGTTCTATTGGACCAATTCAAGTCGAACAAAAAACAGTCGATAAGAAAACACTTCAAGAATGCAATGCATAACGATTTGAGGGGTACATATGTGAATGAGAGGGACCAGGCATTAAAATCCTGAAGTTTCTTTTCTAAATGACGCTACTCTTCCGTGTATTTTGCATTACAACTTCTATCCTTATAAACGGATTCCTACCGTTCAGGATTTGGCTAACAGCGAATTTTTTAAAGAATACTTCTTCCTAATTTTCACGCTTCCTGCTTTGACGGATACAAAATATGTCCACATTTGTATCCTTAAAATCAATGCGTACAGCTTCATATTCCTGACTCCATATAGCTCGTGTCCTATTGTAAGGACGTGTTCTATGTCAAAGAGGGTCTTGTAGAAAATGAAGAACAGAAAATTGTGCAGAAATTTCAAATCTATTGGATTGTTCAATCTGAAGATAATTAAATTTGAAAATAGATTCATGAAGAAAATTTTATAAGAACACTGGAACATTGCTTTAAATGAAAAATCTGAAACAAAGATTTCATATGCAAAAAATAAACTTACTCAAACTTTTTAATGATGATCAATCTTCAATTTTTCTTTAAAAATGGTTAACAAAATTAATGACTAACGAGTATTTGTACTTTATTCATTGATATAAGTTCTCTAAAAATGGGTGCATTAGAGGGAACATAATTTTAGAACTTCTATAAAATACTTCCCAAATAATCATCTAAACAATAAGCCCTATTAGATTGAAATCCGTTCACTAGAACCTGAGTAATGAGGTGAAAGCTATTACAAAATCGACTTTCATCAGAGGGTTTGTTAGATTTTTATTTTATTATTCCGCTTAAGTATATTTCAAATTTCGCTACAATTGCTTGTCAAAAACTAGACAAAAATCCCAATCTAACAACGTTTGTTCCATTGAAATCGGCCCACAGAAAACAAAAATACAAGTAAATAAACTTCGCACTTATTGAATTTGAAATGAAAAAAAAAATCTACTTCTTGCACAAAAACAACAAGGGCTTGAACCCGAAAACACAATTTGCCGGTCCCATGGATACCCATTAAACCAGCAACTACAAATGCTTTGTACTGCTAAACTTTAATTTAAATTACGTAAAAAAATGTGACTTGTGAACTTTGGACAGCTATATCTCATGTTCTATTGGACCAATTCAAGTCGAACAAAAAACAGTCGATAAGAAAACACTTCAAGAATGCAATGCATAACGATTTGAGGGGTACATATGTGAATGAGAGGGACCAGGCATTAAAATCCTGAAGTTTCTTTTCTAAATGACGCTACTCTTCCGTGTATTTTGCATTACAACTTCTATCCTTATAAACGGATTCCTACCGTTCAGAGTTTGGCTAACAGCGAATTTTGTAAAGAATACTTCTTCCTAATTTTCACGCTTCCTGCTTTGACGGATACAAAATATGTCCACATTTGTATCCTTAAAATCAATGCGTACAGCTTCATATTCCTGACTCCATATAGCTCGTGTCCTATTGTAAGGACGTGTTCTATGTCAAAGAGGGTCTTGTAGAAAATGAAGAATAGAAAATTGTGCGGAAATTTCAAATCTATTGGATTGTTCAATCCGAAGATAATTAAATTCGAAAACAGATTTATGAAGAAAATTTTATAAGAACACTGGAACATTGGTTTTAATGAAAAATCCGACACAAATATTTCATATGCAAAAATAAACTTACTCAAACTTTTTAATGATGTTAAATCTTCAATTATTCTTTAAAAATGGTTAACACAATTAATGACTAACGAGTATTTGTACTTTATTTATTGATATAAGTTCTCTAAAAATAAGTGCGTCAGAAGGAACATAATTTCAGAACTTCTATTGAATACTTCCCAAATAATCATCTAAACAATAAGCCCTATTAGATTGAAATCCGTTCACTAGAACCTGAGTTATGAGGTGAAAGCTATTACAAAATCGACTTTCATCAGAGGTTTTGTTAGATTTTTATTTTATTATTCCGCTTAAGTATATTTCAATTTTCTCAACAATTGCTTGTCAAAAACTAGACAAAATTCCCAATCTAACAACGTTTGTTCCATTGAAATCGGCCCACAGAAAACAAAAATACAAGTAAATAAACTTCGCACTTATTGAATTTGAAATGAAAAAAAAAATCTACTTCTTCCACAAAAACAACAATGGCTTGAACCCGAAAACACAATTTGCCGGTCCCATGGATACCCATTAAACCAGCAACTACATATGCTTTGTACTGCTAAACTTTAATTTAAATTACGTAAAAAAATGTGACTTGTGAACTTTGGACAGCTATATCTCATGTTCTATTGGACCAATTCAAGTCAAACAAAAAACAGTCGATAAGAAAACACTTCAAGAATGCAATGCATACCGATTTGAGGAGTACATATGTGAATAAGAGGGACCAGGCATTAAAATCCTGGAATTTCTTTTCTAAATGACGCTACTCTTCCGTGTATTTTGCATTACAACTTCTATCCTTATAAACGGATTCCTACCGTTCAGGATTTGGCTAACAGCGAATTTTTTAAAGAATACTTCTTCCTAATTTTCACGCTTCCTGCTTTGACGGATACAAAATATGTCCACATTTGTATCCTTAAAATCAATGCGTACAGCTTCATATTCCTGACTCCATATAGCTCGTGTCCAATTGTAAGGACGTGTTCTATGTCAAAGAGGGTCTTGTAGAAAATGAAGAACAGAAAATTGTGCAGAAATTTCAAATCTATTGGATTGTTCAATCTGAAGATAATTAAATTTGAAAATAGATTCATGAAGAAAATTTTATAAGAACACTGGAACATTGCTTTAAATGAAAAATCTGAAACAAAGATTTCATATGCAAAAAATAAACTTACTCAAACTTTTTAATGATGATCAATCTTCAATTATTCTTTAAAAATGGTTAACAAAATTAATGACTAACGAGTATTTGTACTTTATTCATTGATATAAGTTCTCTAAAAATGGGTGCATTAGAGGGAACATAATTTTAGAACTTCTATAAAATACTTCCCAAATAATCATCTAAACAATAAGCCCTATTAGATTGAAATCCGTTCACTAGAACCTGAGTAATGAGGTGAAAGCTATTACAAAATCGACTTTCATCAGAGGGTTTGTTAGATTTTTATTTTATTATTCCGCTTAAGTATATTTCAAATTTCGCTACAATTGCTTGTCAAAAACTAGACAAAAATCCCAATCTAACAACGTTTGTTCCATTGAAATCTGCCCACAGAAAACAAAAATACAAGTAAATAAACTTCGGAGTTATTGAATTTGAAATGAAAAAAAAAATCTACTTTTTGCACAAAAACAACAAGGGCTTGAACCCGAAAACACAATTTGCCGGTCCCATGGATACCCATTAAACCAGCAACTACAAATGCTTTGTACTGCTAAACTTTAATTTAAATTACGTAAAAAAATGTGACTTGTGAACTTCGGACAGCTATATCTCATGTTCTATTGGACCAATTCAAGTCGAACAAAAAACAGTCGATAAGAAAACACTTCAAGAATGCAATGCATAACGATTTGAGGGGTACATATGTGAATGAGAGGGACCAGGCATTAAAATCCTGAAGTTTCTTTTCTAAATGACGCTACTCTTCCGTGTATTTTGCATTACAACTTCTATCCTTATAAACGGATTCCTACCGTTCAGAGTTTGGCTAACAGCGAATTTTGTAAAGAATACTTCTTCCTAATTTTCACGCTTCCTGCTTTGACGGATACAAAATATGTCCACATTTGTATCCTTAAAATCAATGCGTACAGCTTCATATTCCTGACTCCATATAGCTCGTGTCCTATTGTAAGGACGTGTTCTATGTCAAAGAGGGTCTTGTAGAAAATGAAGAATAGAAAATTGTGCGGAAATTTCAAATCTATTGGATTGTTCAATCCGAAGATAATTAAATTCGAAAACAGATTTATGAAGAAAATTTTATAAGAACACTGGAACATTGCTTTAAATGAAAAATCCGACACAAATATTTCATATGCAAAAATAAACTTACTCAAACTTTTTAATGATGATCAATCTTCAATTATTCTTTAAAAATGGTTAACACAATTAATGACTAACGAGTATTTGTACTTTATTTATTGATATAAGTTCTCTAAAAATAAGTGCGTCAGAAGGAACATAATTTCAGAACTTCTATTGAATACTTCCCAAATAATCATCTAAACAATAAGCCCTATTAGATTGAAATCCGTTCACTAGAACCTGAGTTATGAGGTGAAAGCTATTACAAAATCGACTTTCATCAGAGGTTCTGTTAGATTTTTATTTTATTATTCCGCTTAAGTATATTTCAATTTTCTCAACAATTGCTTGTCAAAAACTAGACAAAATTCCCAATCTAACAACGTTTGTTCCATTGAAATCGGCCCACAGAAAACAAAAATACAAGTAAATAAACTTCGCACTTATTGAATTTGAAATGAAAAAAAAAATCTACTTCTTGCACAAAAACAACAAGGTCTTGAACCCGAAAACACAATTTGCCGGTCCCATGGATACCCATTAAACCAGCAACTACATATGCTTTGTACTGCTAAACTTTAATTTAAATTACGTAAAAAAATGTGACTTGTGAACTTTGGACAGCTATATCTCATGTTCTATTGGACCAATTCAAGTCAAACAAAAAACAGTCGATAAGAAAACACTTCAAAAATGCAATGCATACCGATTTGAGGAGTACATATGTAAGTAAGAGGGACCAGGCATTAAAATCCTGGAATTTCTTTTCTAAATGACGCTACTCTTCCGTGTATTTTGCATTACAACTTCTATCCTTATAAACGGATTCCTACCGTTCAGAGTTTGGCTAACAGCGAATTTTTTAAAGAATACTTCTTCCTAATTTTCACGCTTCCTGCTTTGACGGATACAAAATATGTCCACATTTGTATCCTTAAAATCAATGCGTACAGCTTCATATTCCTGACTCCATATAGCTCGTGTCCTATTGTAAGGACGTGTTCTATGTCAAAGAGGGTCTTGTAGAAAATGAAGAACAGAAAATTGTGCAGAAATTTCAAATCTATTGGATTGTTCAATCTGAAGATAATTAAATTTGAAAATAGATTCATGAAGAAAATTTTATAAGAACACTGGAACATTGCTTTAAATGAAAAATCCGACACAAAGATTTCATATGCAAAAAATAAACTTACTCAAACTTTTTAATGATGCTCAATCTTCAATTATTCTTTAAAAATGGTTAACAAAATTAATGACTAACGAGTATTTGTACTTTATTTATTGATATAAGTTCTCTAAAAATGGGTGCATTAGAGGGAACATAATTTTAGAACTTCTATAAAATACTTCCCAAATAATCATCTAAACAATAAGCCCTATTAGATTGAAATCCGTTCACTAGAACCTGAGTAATGAGGTGAAAGCTATTACAAAATCGACTTATATCAGAGGGTTTGTTAGATTTCTATTTTATTATTCCGCTTAAGTATATTTCAAATTTCGCTACAATTGCTTGTCAAAAACTAGACAAAAGTTCCAATCTAACAACGTTTGTTCCATTGAAATCGGTCCACAGAAAACAAAAATACAAGTAAATAAACTTCGCACTTATTGAATTTGAAATGAAAAAAAAAATCTACTTCTTGCACAAAAACAACGATGGCTTGAACCCGAAAACACAATTTGCCGGTCCCATGGATACCCATTAAACCAGCAACTACAAATGCTTTGTACTGCTAAACTTTAATTTAAATTACGTAAAAAAAATGTGACTTGTGAACTTTGGACAGCTATATCTCGTTCTATTGGACCAATTCAAGTCAAACAAAAAATAGTCGATAAGAAAACACTTCAAGAATGCAATGCATAACGATTTGAGAGGTACATATGTGAATGAGAGGGACCAGGCATTAAAATCCTGGAATTTCTTTTCTAAATGACGCTACTCTTCCGTGTATTTTGCATTACAACTTCTATCCTTATAAACGGATTCCTACCGTTCAGGATTTGGCTAACAGCGAATTTTTTAAAGAATACTTCTTCCTAATTTTCACGCTTCCTGCTTTGACGGATACAAAATATGTCCACATTTGTATCCTTAAAATCAATGCGTACAGCTTCATATTCCTGACTCCATATAGCTCGTGTCCTATTGTAAGGACGTGTTCTATGTCAAAGAGGGTCTTGTAGAAAATGAAGAACAGAAAATTGTGCAGAAATTTCAAATCTATTGGATTGTTCAATCTGAAGATAATTAAATTTGAAAATAGATTCATGAAGAAAATTTTATAAGAACACTGGAACATTGCTTTAAATGAAAAATCTGAAACAAAGATTTCATATGCAAAAAATAAACTTACTCAAACTTTTTAATGATGATCAATCTTCAATTATTCTTTAAAAATGGTTAACAAAATTAATGACTAACGAGTATTTGTACTTTATTCATTGATATAAGTTCTCTAAAAATGGGTGCATTAGAGGGAACATAATTTTAGAACTTCTATAAAATACTTCCCAAATAATCATCTAAACAATAAGCCCTATTAGATTGAAATCCGTTCACTAGAACCTGAGTAATGAGGTGAAAGCTATTACAAAATCGACTTTCATCAGAGGGTTTGTTAGATTTTTATTTTATTATTCCGCTTAAGTATATTTCAAATTTCGCTACAATTGCTTGTCAAAAACTAGACAAAAATCCCAATCTAACAACGTTTGTTCCATTGAAATCGGCCCACAGAAAACAAAAATAAAAGTAAATAAACTTCGCACTTATTGAATTTGAAATGAAAAAAAAAATCTACTTCTTGCACAAAAACAACGATGGCTTGAACCCGAAAACACAATTTGCCGGTCCCATGGATACCCATTAAACCAGCAACTACATATGCTTTGTACTGCTAAACTTTAATTTAAATTACGTAAAAAAATGTGACTTGTGAACTTTGGACAGCTATATCTCATGTTCTATTGGACCAATTCAAGTCAAACAAAAAACAGTCGATAAGAAAACACTTCAAAAATGCAATGCATACCGATTTGAGGAGTACATATGTAAGTAAGAGGGACCAGGCATTAAAATCCTGGAATTTCTTTTCTAAATGACGCTACTCTTCCGTGTATTTTGCATTACAACTTCTATCCTTATAAACGGATTCCTACCGTTCAGAGTTTGGCTAACAGCGAATTTTTTAAAGAATACTTCTTCCTAATTTTCACGCTTCCTGCTTTGACGGATACAAAATATGTCCACATTTGTATCCTTAAAATCAATGCGTACAGCTTCATATTCCTGACTCCATATAGCTCGTGTCCTATTGTAAGGACGTGTTCTATGTCAAAGAGGGTCTTGTAGAAAATGAAGAACAGAAAATTGTGCAGAAATTTCAAATCTATTGGATTGTTCAATCTGAAGATAATTAAATTTGAAAATAGATTCATGAAGAAAATTTTATAAGAACACTGGAACATTGCTTTAAATGAAAAATCTGAAACAAAGATTTCATATGCAAAAAATAAACTTACTCAAACTTTTTAATGATGATCAATCTTCAATTATTCTTTAAAAATGGTTAACAAAATTAATGACTAACGAGTATTTGTACTTTATTTATTGATATAAGTTCTCTAAAAATGGGTGCATTAGAGGGAACATAATTTTAGAACTTCTATAAAATACTTCCCAAATAATCATCTAAACAATAAGCCCTATTAGATTGAAATCCGTTCACTAGAACCTGAGTAATGAGGTGAAAGCTATTACAAAATCGACTTATATCAGAGGGTTTGTTAGATTTCTATTTTATTATTCCGCTTAAGTATATTTCAAATTTCGCTACAATTGCTTGTCAAAAACTAGACAAAAATCCCAATCTAACAACGTTTGTTCCATTGAAATCGGCCCACAGAAAACAAAAATACAAGTAAATAAACTTCGCACTTATTGAATTTGAAATGAAAAAAAAAATCTACTTTTTGCACAAAAACAACGATGGCTTGAACCCGAAAACACAATTTGCCGGTCCCATGGATACCCATTAAACCAGCAACTACAAATGCTTTGTACTGCTAAACTTTAATTTAAATTACGTAAAAAAAATGTGACTTGTGAACTTTGGACAGCTATATCTCATGTTCTATTGGACCAATTCAAGTCAAACAAAAAATAGTCGATAAGAAAACACTTCAAGAATGCAATGCATAACGATTTGAGGGGTACATATGTGAATGAGAGGGACCAGGCATTAAAATCCTGGAATTTCTTTTCTAAATGACGCTACTCTTCCGTGTATTTTGCATTACAACTTCTATCCTTATAAACGGATTCCTACCGTTCAGGATTTGGCTAACAGCGAATTTTTTAAAGAATACTTCTTCCTAATTTTCACGCTTCCTGCTTTGACGGATACAAAATATGTCCACATTTGTATCCTTAAAATCAATGCGTACAGCTTCATATTCCTGACTCCATATAGCTCGTGTCCTATTGTAAGGACGTGTTCTATGTCAAAGAGGGTCTTGTAGAAAATGAAGAATAGAAAATTGTGCGGAAATTTCAAATCTATTGGATTGTTCAATCCGAAGATAATTAAATTCAAAAACAGATTTATGAAGAAAATTTTATAAGAACACTGGAACATTGCTTTAAATGAAAAATCCGACACAAATATTTCATATGCAAAAATAAACTTACTCAAACTTTTTAATGATGATCAATCTTCAATTATTCTTTAAAAATGGTTAACAAAATTAATGACTAACGAGTATTTGTACTTTATTTATTGATATAAGTTCTCTAAAAATGGGTGCATTAGAGGGAACATAATTTTAGAACTTCTATAAAATACTTCCCAAATAATCATCTAAACAATAAGCCCTATTAGATTGAAATCCGTTCACTAGAACCTGAGTTATGAGGTGAAAGCTATTACAAAATCGACTTATATCAGAGGGTTTGTTAGATTTTTATTTTATTATTCCGCTTAAGTATATTTCAATTTTCTCAACAATTGCTTGTCAAAAACTAGACAAAATTCCCAATCTAACAACGTTTGTTCCATTGAAATCGGCCCACAGAAAACAAAAATACAAGTAAATAAACTTCGCACTTATTGAATTTGAAATGAAAAAAAAAATCTACTTCTTGCACAAAAACAACGATGGCTTGAACCCGAAAACACAATTTGCCGGTCCCATGGATACCCATTAAACCAGCAACTACAA
This sequence comes from Bombylius discolor, assembly GCA_939192795.1. Taxonomy (NCBI): domain Eukaryota; kingdom Metazoa; phylum Arthropoda; class Insecta; order Diptera; family Bombyliidae; genus Bombylius; species Bombylius discolor. The sequence goes on along the minus strand of OW584240.1, from coordinate 31,256,976 downwards.
ATGCTTTGTAATGCTAAACTTTAATTTAAATTACGTAAAAAAATGTGACTTGTGAACTTTGGACAGCTATATCTCATGTTCTATTGGACCAATTCAAGTCAAACAAAAAACAGTCGATAAGAAAACACTTCAAGAATGCAATGCATGCCGATTTGAGGAGTACATATGTGAATAAGAGGGACCAGGCATTAAAATCCTGAAGTTTCTTTTCTAAATGACGCTACTCTTCCGTGTATTTTGCATTACAACTTCTATCCTTATAAACGGATTCCTACCGTTCAGAGTTTGGCTAACAGCGAATTTTGTAAAGAATACTTCTTCCTAATTTTCACGCTTCCTGCTTTGACGGATACAAAATATGTCCACATTTGTATCCTTAAAATCAATGCGTACAGCTTCATATTCCTGACTCCATATAGCTCGTGTCCTATTGTAAGGACGTGTTCTATGTCAAAGAGGGTCTTGTAGAAAATGAAGAATAGAAAATTGTGCGGAAATTTCAAATCTATTGGATTGTTCAATCCGAAGATAATTAAATTCGAAAACAGATTTATGAAGAAAATTTTATAAGAACACTGGAACATTGCTTTAAATGAAAAATCCGACACAAATATTTCATATGCAAAAATAAACTTACTCAAACTTTTTAATGATGATCAATCTTCAATTATTCTTTAAAAATGGTTAACACAATTAATGACTAACGAGTATTTGTACTTTATTTATTGATATAAGTTCTCTAAAAATAAGTGCGTCAGAAGGAACATAATTTCAGAACTTCTATTGAATACTTCCCAAATAATCATCTAAACAATAAGCCCTATTAGATTGAAATCCGTTCACTAGAACCTGAGTAATGAGGTGAAAGCTATTACAAAATCGACTTATATCAGAGGGTTTGTTAGATTTCTATTTTATTATTCCGCTTAAGTATATTTCAAATTTCGCTACAATTGCTTGTCAAAAACTAGACAAAAATCCCAATCTAACAACGTTTGTTCCATTGAAATCGGCCCACAGAAAACAAAAATACAAGTAAATAAACTTCGCACTTATTGAATTTGAAATGAAAAAAAAAATCTACTTCTTGCACAAAAACAACGATGGCTTGAACCCGAAAACACAATTTGCCGGTCCCATGGATACCCATTAAACCAGCAACTACAAATGCTTTGTACTGCTAAACTTTAATTTAAATTACGTAAAAAAAATGTGACTTGTGAACTTTGGACAGCTATATCTCATGTTCTATTGGACCAATTCAAGTCAAACAAAAAATAGTCGATAAGAAAACACTTCAAGAATGCAATGCATAACGATTTGAGGGGTACATATGTGAATGAGAGGGACCAGGCATTAAAATCCTGGAATTTCTTTTCTAAATGACGCTACTCTTCCGTGTATTTTGCATTACAACTTCTATCCTTATAAACGGATTCCTACCGTTCAGGATTTGGCTAACAGCGAATTTTTTAAAGAATACTTCTTCCTAATTTTCACGCTTCCTGCTTTGACGGATACAAAATATGTCCACATTTGTATCCTTAAAATCAATGCGTACAGCTTCATATTCCTGACTCCATATAGCTCGTGTCCTATTGTAAGGACGTGTTCTATGTCAAAGAGGGTCTTGTAGAAAATGAAGAACAGAAAATTGTGCAGAAATTTCAAATCTATTGGATTGTTCAATCTGAAGATAATTAAATTTGAAAATAGATTCATGAAGAAAATTTTATAAGAACACTGGAACATTGCTTTAAATGAAAAATCTGAAACAAAGATTTCATATGCAAAAAATAAACTTACTCAAACTTTTTAATGATGATCAATCTTCAATTATTCTTTAAAAATGGTTAACAAAATTAATGACTAACGAGTATTTGTACTTTATTTATTGATATAAGTTCTCTAAAAATGGGTGCATTAGAGGGAACATAATTTTAGAACTTCTATAAAATACTTCCCAAATAATCATCTAAACAATAAGCCCTATTAGATTGAAATCCGTTCACTAGAACCTGAGTTATGAGGTGAAAGCTATTACAAAATCGACTTATATCAGAGGGTTTGTTAGATTTTTATTTTATTATTCCGCTTAAGTATATTTCAATTTTCTCAACAATTGCTTGTCAAAAACTAGACAAAATTCCCAATCTAACAACGTTTGTTCCATTGAAATCGGCCCACAGAAAACAAAAATACAAGTAAATAAACTTCGCACTTATTGAATTTGAAATGAAAAAAAAAATCTACTTCTTGCACAAAAACAACAAGGGCTTGAACCCGAAAACACAATTTGCCGGTCCCATGGATACCCATTAAACCAGCAACTACAAATGCTTTGTACTGCTAAACTTTAATTTAAATTACGTAAAAAAATGTGACTTGTGAACTTTGGACAGCTATATCTCATGTTCTATTGGACCAATTCAAGTCGAACAAAAAACAGTCGATAAGAAAACACTTCAAGAATGCAATGCATAACGATTTGAGGGGTACATATGTGAATGAGAGGGACCAGGCATTAAAATCCTGAAGTTTCTTTTCTAAATGACGCTACTCTTCCGTGTATTTTGCATTACAACTTCTATCCTTATAAACGGATTCCTACCGTTCAGAGTTTGGCTAACAGCGAATTTTGTAAAGAATACTTCTTCCTAATTTTCACGCTTCCTGCTTTGACGGATACAAAATATGTCCACATTTGTATCCTTAAAATCAATGCGTACAGCTTCATATTCCTGACTCCATATAGCTCGTGTCCTATTGTAAGGACGTGTTCTATGTCAAAGAGGGTCTTGTAGAAAATGAAGAATAGAAAATTGTGCGGAAATTTCAAATCTATTGGATTGTTCAATCCGAAGATAATTTAATTCGAAAACAGATTTATGAAGAAAATTTTATAAGAACACTGGAACATTGCTTTGAATGAAAAATCCGACACAAATATTTCATATGCAAAAATAAACTTACTCAAACTTTTTAATGATGATCAATCTTCAATTATTCTTTAAAAATGGTTAACACAATTAATGACTAACGAGTATTTGTACTTTATTTATTGATATAAGTTCTCTAAAAATAAGTGCGTCAGAAGGAACATAATTTCAGAACTTCTATTGAATACTTCCCAAATAATCATCTAAACAATAAGCCCTATTAGATTGAAATCCGTTCACTAGAACCTGAGTTATGAGGTGAAAGCTATTACAAAATCGACTTTCATCAGAGGTTCTGTTAGATTTTTATTCTATTATTCCGCTTAAGTATATTTCAATTTTCTCAACAATTGCTTGTCAAAAACTAGACAAAATTCCCAATCTAACAACGTTTGTTCCATTGAAATCGGCCCACAGAAAACAAAAATACAAGTAAATAAACTTCGCACTTATTGAATTTGAAATGAAAAAAAAAATCTACTTCTTGCACAAAAACAACAAGGGCTTGAACCCGAAAACACAATTTGCCGGTCCCATGGATACCCATTAAACCAGCAACTACATATGCTTTGTACTGCTAAACTTTAATTTAAATTACGTAAAAAAATGTGACTTGTGAACTTTGGACAGCTATATCTTATGTTCTATTGGACCAATTCAAGTCAAACAAAAAACAGTCGATAAGAAAACACTTCAAAAATGCAATGCATACCGATTTGAGGAGTACATATGTAAGTAAGAGGGACCAGGCATTAAAATCCTGGAATTTCTTTTCTAAATGACGCTACTCTTCCGTGTATTTTGCATTACAACTTCTATCCTTATAAACGGATTCCTACCGTTCAGAGTTTGGCTAACAGCGAATTTTTTAAAGAATACTTCTTCCTAATTTTCACGCTTCCTGCTTTGACGGATACAAAATATGTCCACATTTGTATCCTTAAAATCAATGCGTACAGCTTCATATTCCTGACTCCATATAGCTCGTGTCCTATTGTAAGGACGTGTTCTATGTCAAAGAGGGTCTTGTAGAAAATGAAGAATAGAAAATTGTGCGGAAATTTCAAATCTATTGGATTGTTCAATCCGAAGATAATTAAATTCAAAAACAGATTTATGAAGAAAATTTTATAAGAACACTGGAACATTGCTTTAAATGAAAAATCCGACACAAATATTTCATATGCAAAAATAAACTTACTCAAACTTTTTAATGATGATCAATCTTCAATTATTCTTTAAAAATGGTTAACACAATTAATGACTAACGAGTATTTGTACTTTATTTATTGATATAAGTTCTCTAAAAATAAGTGCGTCAGAAGGAACATAATTTCAGAACTTCTATTGAATACTTCCCAAATAATCATCTAAACAATAAGCCCTATTAGATTGAAATCCGTTCACTAGAACCTGAGTTATGAGGTGAAAGCTATTACAAAATCGACTTTCATCAGAGGTTCTGTTAGATTTTTATTTTATTATTCCGCTTAAATATATTTCAATTTTCTCAACAATTGCTTGTCAAAAACTAGACAAAATTCCCAATCTAACAACGTTTGTTCCATTGAAATCGGCCCACAGAAAACAAAAATACAAGTAAATAAACTTCGCACTTATTGAATTTGAAATGAAAAAAAAAATCTACTTCTTGCACAAAAACAACAAGGGCTTGAACCCGAAAACACAATTTGCCGGTCCCATGGATACCCATTAAACCAGCAACTACAAATGCTTTGTACTGCTAAACTTTAATTTAAATTACGTAAAAAAATGTGACTTGTGAACTTTGGACAGTTATATCTCATGTTCTATTGGACCAATTCAAGTCGAACAAAAAACAGTCGATAAGAAAACACTTCAAGAATGCAATGCATACCGATTTGAGGAGTACATATGTAAGTAAGAGGGACCAGGCATTAAAATCCTGGAATTTCTTTTCTAAATGACGCTACTCTTCCGTGTATTTTGCATTACAACTTCTATCCTTATAAACGGATTCCTACCGTTCAGAGTTTGGCTAACAGCGAATTTTGTAAAGAATACTTCTTCCTAATTTTCACGCTTCCTGCTTTGACGGATACAAAATATGTCCACATTTGTATCCTTAAAATCAATGCGTACAGCTTCATATTCCTGACTCCATATAGCTCGTGTCCTATTGTAAGGACGTGTTCTATGTCAAAGAGGGTCTTGTAGAAAATGAAGAACAGAAAATTGTGCAGAAATTTCAAATCTATTGGATTGTTCAATCTGAAGATAATTAAATTTGAAAATAGATTCATGAAGAAAATTTTATAAGAACACTGGAACATTGCTTTAAATGAAAAATCTGAAACAAAGATTTCATATGCAAAAAATAAACTTACTCAAACTTTTTAATGATGATCAATCTTCAATTATTCTTTAAAAATGGTTAACAAAATTAATGACTAACGAGTATTTGTACTTTATTTATTGATATAAGTTCTCTAAAAATGGGTGCATTAGAGGGAACATAATTTTAGAACTTCTATAAAATACTTCCCAAATAATCATCTAAACAATAAGCCCTATTAGATTGAAATCCGTTCACTAGAACCTGAGTAATGAGGTGAAAGCTATTACAAAATCGACTTATATCAGAGGGTTTGTTAGATTTCTATTTTATTATTCCGCTTAAGTATATTTCAAATTTCGCTACAATTGCTTGTCAAAAACTAGACAAAAATCCCAATCTAACAACGTTTGTTCCATTGAAATCGGCCCACAGAAAACAAAAATACAAGTAAATAAACTTCGCACTTATTGAATTTGAAATGAAAAAAAAAATCTACTTCTTGCACAAAAACAACGATGGCTTGAACCCGAAAACACAATTTGCCGGTCCCATGGATACCCATTAAACCAGCAACTACAAATGCTTTGTACTGCTAAACTTTAATTTAAATTACGTAAAAAAATGTGACTTGTGAACTTTGGACAGCTATATCTCATGTTCTATTGGACCAATTCAAGTCAAACAAAAAACAGTCGATAAGAAAACACTTCAAAAATGCAATGCATACCGATTTGAGGAGTACATATGTGAATGAGAGGGACCAGGCATTAAAATCCTGAAGTTTCTTTTCTAAATGACGCTACTCTTTCGTGTATTTTGCATTACAACTTCTATCCTTATAAACGGATTCCTACCGTTCAGAGTTTGGCTAACAGCGAATTTTTTAAAGAATACTTCTTCTTAATTTTCACGCTTCCTGCTTTGACGGATACAAAATATGTCTACATTTGTATCCTTAAAATCAATGCGTACAGCTTCATATTCCTGACTCCATATAGCTCGTGTCCTATTGTAAGGACGTGTTCTATGTCAAAGAGGGTCTTGTGAAAATGAAGAACAGAAAATTGTGCAGAAATTTCAAATCTATTAGATTGTTCAATCTGAAGATAATTAAATTTGAAAATAGATTTATGAAGAAAATTTTATAAGAACACTGGAACATTGCTTTAAATGAAAAATCCGACACAAAGATTTTATATGCAAAAAATAAACTTATTCAAACTTTTTAATGATGATCAATCTTCAATTATTCTTTAAAAATGGTTAACAAAATTAATGACTAACGAGTATTTGTACTTTATTTATTGATATAAGTTCTTTAAAAATGGGTGCATTAGAAGGAACATAATTTCAGAACTTCTATTGAATACTTCCCTAATAATCATCTAAACAATAAGCCCTATTAGATTGAAATCCGTTCACTAGAACCTGAGTTATGAGGTGAAAGCTATTACAAAATCGACTCTAATCAGCGGTTTTGTTAGATTTTTATTTTATTATTCCGCTTAAGTATATTTCAATTTTCTCAACAATTGCTTGTCAAAAACTAGACAAAAATCCCAATCTAACAACGTTTGTTCCATTGAAATCGGCCCACAGAAAACAAAAATACAAGTAAATAAACTTCGCACTTATTGAATTTGAAATGAAAAAAAAAATCTACTTCTTGCACAAAAACAACAAGGGCTTGAACCCGAAAACACAATTTGCCGGTCCCATGGATACCCATTAAACCAGCAACTACAAATGCTTTGTACTGCTAAACTTTAATTTAAATTACGTAAAAAAAATGTGACTTGTGAACTTTGGACAGCTATATCTCATGTTCTATTGGACCAATTCAAGTCAAACAAAAAATAGTCGATAAGAAAACACTTCAAGAATGCAATGCATAACGATTTGAGGGGTACATATGTGAATGAGAGGGACCAGGCATTAAAATCCTGGAATTTCTTTTCTAAATGACGCTACTCTTCCGTGTATTTTGCATTACAACTTCTATCCTTATAAACGGTTTACTACCGTTCAGGATTTGGCTAACAGCGAATTTTTTAAAGAATACTTCTTCCTAATTTTCACGCTTCCTGCTTTGACGGATACAAAATATGTCCACATTTGTATCCTTAAAATCAATGCGTACAGCTTCATATTCCTGACTCCATATAGCTCGTGTCCTATTGTAAGGACGTGTTCTATGTCAAAGAGGGTCTTGTAGAAAATGAAGAACAGAAAATTGTGCAGAAATTTCAAATCTATTGGATTGTTCAATCTGAAGATAATTAAATTTGAAAACAGATATATGAAGAAAATTTTAAAAGAACACTGGAACATTGCTTTAAATGAAAAATCCGACACAAATATTTCATATGCAAAAATAAACTTACTCAAACTTTTTAATGATGATCAATCTTCAATTATTCTTTAAAAATGGTTAACACAATTAATGACTAACGATTATTTGTACTTTATTTATTGATATAAGTTCTCTAAAAATAAGTGCGTCAGAAGGAACATAATTTCAGAACTTCTATTGAATACTTCCCAAATAATCATCTAAACAATAAGCCCTATTAGATTGAAATCCGTTCACTAGAACCTGAGTTATGAGGTGAAAGCTATTACAAAATCGACTTTCATCAGAGGTTCTGTTAGATTTTTATTTTATTATTCCGCTTAAGTATATTTCAATTTTCTCAACAATTGCTTGTCAAAAACTAGACAAAATTCCCAATCTAACAACGTTTGTTCCATTGAAATCGGCCCACAGAAAACAAAAATACAAGTAAATAAACTTCGCACTTATTGAATTTGAAATGAAAAAAAAAATCTACTTCTTGCACAAAAACAACAAGGGCTTGAACCCGAAAACACAATTTGCCGGTCCCATGGATACCCATTAAACCAGCAACTACAAATGCTTTGTACTGCTAAACTTTAATTTAAATTACGTAAAAAAATGTGACTTGTGAACTTTGGACAGCTATATCTCATGTTCTATTGGACCAATTCAAGTCAAACAAAAAACAGTCGATAAGAAAACACTTCAAAAATGCAATGCATACCGATTTGAGGAGTACATATGTAAGTAAGAGGGACCAGGCATTAAAATCCTGGAATTTCTTTTCTAAATGACGCTACTCTTCCGTGTATTTTGCATTACAACTTCTATCCTTATAAACGGATTCCTACCGTTCAGAGTTCGGCTAACAGCGAATTTTTTAAAGAATACTTCTTCCTAATTTTCACGCTTCCTGCTTTGACGGATACAAAATATGTCCACATTTGTATCCTTAAAATCAATGCGTACAGCTTCATATTCCTGACTCCATATAGCTCGTGTCCTATTGTAAGGACGTGTTCTATGTCAAAGAGGGTCTTGTAGAAAATGAAGAACAGAAAATTGTGCAGAAATTTCAAATCTATTGGATTGTTCAATCTGAAGATAATTAAATTTGAAAATAGATTCATGAAGAAAATTTTATAAGAACACTGGAACATTGCTTTAAATGAAAAATCCGACACAAATATTTCATATGCAAAAATAAACTTACTCAAACTTTTTAATGATGATCAATCTTCAATTATTCTTTAAAAATGGTTAACACAATTAATGACTAACGATTATTTGTACTTTATTTATTGATATAAGTTCTCTAAAAATAAGTGCGTCAGAAGGAACATAATTTCAGAACTTCTATTGAATACTTCCCAAATAATCATCTAAACAATAAGCCCTATTAGATTGAAATCCGTTCACTAGAACCTGAGTTATGAGGTGAAAGCTATTACAAAATCGACTTTCATCAGAGGTTCTGTTAGATTTTTATTTTATTATTCCGCTTAAGTATATTTCAATTTTCTCAACAATTGCTTGTCAAAAACTAGATAAAAATCCCAATCTAACAACGTTTGTTCCATTGAAATCGGCCCACAGAAAACAAAAATACAAGTAAATAAACTTCGCACTTATTGAATTTGAAATGAAAAAAAAAATCTACTTCTTGCACAAAAACAACAAGGGCTTGAACCCGAAAACACAATTTGCCGGTCCCATGGATACCCATTAAACCAGCAACTACAAATGCTTTGTACTGCTAAACTTTAATTTAAATTACGTAAAAAAATGTGACTTGTGAACTTTGGACAGCTATATCTCATGTTCTATTGGACCAATTCAAGTCGAACAAAAAACAGTCGATAAGAAAACACTTCAAGAATGCAATGCATATCGATTTGAGGGGTACATATGTGAATGAGAGGGACCAGGCATTAAAATCCTGAAGTTTCTTTTCTAAATGACGCTACTCTTCCGTGTATTTTGCATTACAACTTCTATCCTTATAAACGGATTCCTACCGTTCAGAGTTTGGCTAACAGCGAATTTTGTAAAGAATACTTCTTCCTAATTTTCACGCTTCCTGCTTTGACGGATATAAAATATGTCCACATTTGTATCCTTAAAATCAATGCGTACAGCTTCATATTCCTGACTCCATATAGCTCGTGTCCTATTGTAAGGACGTGTTCTATGTCAAAGAGGGTCTTGTAGAAAATGAAGAATAGAAAATTGTGCGGAAATTTCAAATCGATTGGATTGTTCAATCCGAAGATAATTAAATTCGAAAACAGATTTATGAAGAAAATTTTATAAGAACACTGGAACATTGCTTTAAATGAAAAATCCGACACAAATATTTCATATGCAAAAATAAACTTACTCAAACTTTTTAATGATGATCAATCTTCAATTATTCTTTAAAAATGGTTAACACAATTAATGACTAACGAGTATTTGTACTTTATTTATTGATATAAGTTCTCTAAAAATAAGTGCGTCAGAAGAAACAGAATTTCAGAACTTCTATTGAATACTTCCCAAATAATCATCTAAACAATAAGCCCTATTAGATTGAAATCCGTTCACTAGAACCTGAGTTATGAGGTGAAAGCTATTACAAAATCGACTCTAATCAGCGGTTTTGTTAGATTTTTATTTTATTATTCCGCTTAAGTATATTTCAATTTTCTCAACAATTGCTTGTCAAAAACTAGACAAAAATCCCAATCTAACAACGTTTGTTCCATGGAAATCGGCCCACAGAAAACAAAAATACAAGTAAATAAACTTCGCACTTATTGAATTTGAAATGAAAAAAAAAATCTACTTCTTGCACAAAAACAACGATGGCTTGAACCCGAAAACACAATTTGCCGGTCCCATGGATACCCATTAAACCAGCAACTACAAATGCTTTGTACTGCTAAACTTTAATTTAAATTACGTAAAAAAAATGTGACTTGTGAACTTTGGACAGCTATATCTCATGTTCTATTGGACAAATTCAAGTCAAACAAAAAATAGTCGATAAGAAAACACTTCAAGAATGCAATGCATAACGATTTGAGGGGTACATATGTGAATGAGAGGGACCAGGCATTAAAATCCTGGAATTTCTTTTCTAAATGACGCTACTCTTCCGTGTATTTTGCATTACAACTTCTATCCTTATAAACGGATTCCTACCGTTCAGGATTTGGCTAACAGCGAATTTTTTAAAGAATACTTCTTCCTAATTTTCACGCTTCCTGCTTTGACGGGTACAAAATATGTCCACATTTGTATCCTTAAAATCAATGCGTACAGCTTCATATTCCTGACTCCATATAGCTCGTGTCCTATTGTAAGGACGTGTTCTATGTCAAAGAGGGTCTTGTAGAAAATGAAGAACAGAAAATTGTGCAGAAATTTCAAATCTATTGGATTGTTCAATCTGAAGATAATTAAATTTGAAAATAGATTTATGAAGAAAATTTTATAAGAACACTGGAACATTGCTTTAAATGAAAAATCCGACACAAATATTTCATATGCAAAAATAAACTTACTCAAACTTTTTAATGATGATCAATCTTCAATTATTCTTTAAAAATGGTTAACACAATTAATGACTAACGATTATTTGTACTTTATTTATTGATATAAGTTCTCTAAAAATAAGTGCGTCAGAAGGAACATAATTTCAGAACTTCTATTGAATACTTCCCAAATAATCATCTAAACAATAAGCCCTATTAGATTGAAATCCGTTCACTAGAACCTGAGTTATGAGGTGAAAGCTATTACAAAATCGACTTTCATCAGAGGTTCTGTTAGATTTTTATTTTATTATTCCGCTTAAGTATATTTCAATTTTCTCAACAATTGCTTGTCAAAAACTAGACAAAATTCCCAATCTAACAACGTTTGTTCCATTGAAATCGGCCCACAGAAAACAAAAATACAAGTAAATAAACTTCGCACTTATTGAATTTGAAATGAAAAAAAAAATCTACTTCTTGCACAAAAACAACAAGGGCTTGAACCCGAAAACACAATTTGCCGGTCCCATGGATACCCATTAAACCAGCAACTACAAATGCTTTGTACTGCTAAACTTTAATTTAAATTACGTAAAAAAATGTGACTTGTGAACTTTGGACAGCTATATCTCATGTTCTATTGGACCAATTCAAGTCAAACAAAAAACAGTCGATAAGAAAACACTTCAAAAATGCAATGCATACCGATTTGAGGAGTACATATGTAAGTAAGAGGGACCAGGCATTAAAATCCTGGAATTTCTTTTCTAAATGACGCTACTCTTCCGTGTATTTTGCATTACAACTTCTATCCTTATAAACGGATTCCTACCGTTCAGAGTTTGGCTAACAGCGAATTTTTTAAAGAATACTTCTTCCTAATTTTCACGCTTCCTGCTTTGACGGATACAAAATATGTCCACATTTGTATCCTTAAAATCAATGCGTACAGCTTCATATTCCTGACTCCATATAGCTCGTGTCCTATTGTAAGGACGTGTTCTATGTAAAAGAGGGTCTTGTAGAAAATGAAGAATAGAAAATTGTGCGGAAATTTCAAATCGATTGGATTGTTCAATCCGAAGATAATTAAATTCGAAAACAGATTTATGAAGAAAATTTTATAAGAACACTGGAACATTGCTTTAAATGAAAAATCCGACACAAATATTTCATATGCAAAAATAAACTTACTCAAACTTTTTAATGATGATCAATCTTCAATTATTCTTTAAAAATGGTTAACACAATTAATGACTAACGAGTATTTGTACTTTATTTATTGATATAAGTTCTCTAAAAATAAGTGCGTCAGAAGGAACATAATTTCAGAACTTCTATTGAATACTTCCCAAATAATCATCTAAACAATAAGCCCTATTAGATTGAAATCCGTTCACTAGAACCTGAGTTATGAGGTGAAAGCTATTACAAAATCGACTTTCATCAGAGGTTCTGTTAGATTTTTATTTTATTATTCCGCTTAAGTATATTTCAATTTTCTCAACAATTGCTTGTCAAAAACTAGATAAAAATCCCAATCTAACAACGTTTGTTCTATTGAAATCGGCCCACAGAAAACAAAAATACAAGTAAATAAACTTCGCACTTATTGAATTTGAAATGAAAAAAAAAATCTACTTCTTGCACAAAAACAACAAGGGCTTGAACCCGAAAACACAATTTGCCGGTCCCATGGATACCCATTAAACCAGCAACTACAAATGCTTTGTACTGCTAAACTTTAATTTAAATTACGTAAAAAAATGTGACTTGTGAACTTTGGACAGCTATATCTCATGTTCTATTGGACCAATTCAAGTCGAACAAAAAACAGTCGATAAGAAAACACTTCAAGAATGCAATGCATATCGATTTGAGGGGTACATATGTGAATGAGAGGGACCAGGCATTAAAATCCTGAAGTTTCTTTTCTAAATGACGCTACTCTTCCGTGTATTTTGCATTACAACTTCTATCCTTATAAACGGATTCCTACCGTTCAGAGTTTGGCTAACAGCGAATTTTTTAAAGAATACTTCTTCCTAATTTTCACGCTTCCTGCTTTGACGGATATAAAATATGTCCACATTTGTATCCTTAAAATCAATGCGTACAGCTTCATATTCCTGACTCCATATAGCTCGTGTCCTATTGTAAGGACGTGTTCTATGTCAAAGAGGGTCTTGTAGAAAATGAAGAACAGAAAATTGTGCAGAAATTTCAAATCTATTGGATTGTTCAATCTGAAGATAATTAAATTTGAAAATAGATTCATGAAGAAAATTTTATAAGAACACTGGAACATTGCTTTAAATGAAAAATCTGAAACAAAGATTTCATATGCAAAAAATAAACTTACTCAAACTTTTTAATGATGATCAATCTTCAATTATTCTTTAAAAATGGTTAACAAAATTAATGACTAACGAGTATTTGTACTTTATTTATTGATATAAGTTCTCTAAAAATGGGTGCATTAGAGGGAACATAATTTTAGAACTTCTATAAAATACTTCCCAAATAATCATCTAAACAATAAGCCCTATTAGATTGAAATCCGTTCACTAGAACCTGAGTAATGAGGTGAAAGCTATTACAAAATCGACTCTAATCAGCGGTTTTGTTAGATTTTTATTTTATTATTCCGCTTAAGTATATTTCAATTTTCTCAACAATTGCTTGTCAAAAACTAGACAAAAATCCCAATCTAACAACGTTTGTTCCATTGAAATCGGCCCACAGAAAACAAAAATACAAGTAAATAAACTTCGCACTTATTGAATTTGAAATGAAAAAAAAAATCTAATTCTTGCACAAAAACAACGATGGCTTGAACCCGAAAACACAATTTGCCGGTCCCATGGATACCCATTAAACCAGCAACTACAAATGCTTTGTACTGCTAAACTTTAATTTAAATTACGTAAAAAAAATGTGACTTGTGAACTTTGGACAGCTATATCTCATGTTCTATTGGACCAATTCAAGTCAAACAAAAAATAGTCGATAAGAAAACACTTCAAGAATGCAATGCATAACGATTTGAGGGGTACATATGTGAATGAGAGGGACCAGGCATTAAAATCCTGGAATTTCTTTTCTAAATGACGCTACTCTTCCGTGTATTTTGCATTACAACTTCTATCCTTATAAACGGATTCCTACCGTTCAGAGTTTGGCTAACAGCGAATTTTTTAAAGAATACTTCTTCCTAATTTTCACGCTTCCTGCTTTGACGGATACAAAATATGTCCACATTTGTATCCTTAAAATCAATGCGTACAGCTTCATATTCCTGACTCCATATAGCTCGTGTCCTATTGTAAGGACGTGTTCTATGTCAAAGAGGGTCTTGTAGAAAATGAAGAACAGAAAATTGTGCAGAAATTTCAAATCTATTGGATTGTTCAATCTGAAGATAATTAAATTTGAAAATAGATTCATGAAGAAAATTTTATAAGAACACTGGAACATTGCTTTAAATGAAAAATCCGACACAAATATTTCATATGCAAAAATAAACTTACTCAAACTTTTTAATGATGATCAATCTTCAATTATTCTTCAAAAATGGTTAACACAATTAATGACTAACGATTATTTGTACTTTATTTATTGATATAAGTTCTCTAAAAATAAGTGCGTCAGAAGGAACATAATTTCAGAACTTCTATTGAATACTTCCCAAATAATCATCTAAACAATAAGCCCTATTAGATTGAAATCCGTTCACTAGAACCTGAGTTATGAGGTGAAAGCTATTACAAAATCGACTTTCATCAGAGGTTCTGTTAGATTTTTATTTTATTATTCCGCTTAAGTATATTTCAATTTTCTCAACAATTGCTTGTCAAAAACTAGACAAAATTCCCAATCTAACAACGTTTGTTCCATTGAAATCGGCCCACAGAAAACAAAAATACAAGTAAATAAACTTCGCACTTATTGAATTTGAAATGAAAAAAAAAATCTACTTCTTGCACAAAAACAACAAGGGCTTGAACCCGAAAACACAATTTGCCGGTCCCATGGATACCCATTAAACCAGCAACTACAAATGCTTTGTACTGCTAAACTTTAATTTAAATTACGTAAAAAAATGTGACTTGTGAACTTTGGACAGCTATATCTCATGTTCTATTGGACCAATTCAAGTCAAACAAAAAACAGTCGATAAGAAAACACTTCAAAAATGCAATGCATACCGATTTGAGGAGTACATATGTAAGTAAGAGGGACCAGGCATTAAAATCCTGGAATTTCTTTTCTAAATGACGCTACTCTTCCGTGTATTTTGCATTACAACTTCTATCCTTATGAACGGATTCCTACCGTTCAGAGTTTGGCTAACAGCGAATTTTTTAAAGAATACTTCTTCCTAATTTTCACGCTTCCTGCTTTGACGGATACAAAATATGTCCACATTTGTATCCTTAAAATCAATGCGTACAGCTTCATATTCCTGACTCCATATAGCTCGTGTCCTATTGTAAGGACGTGTTCTATGTCAAAGAGGGTCTTGTAGAAAATGAAGAATAGAAAATTGTGCGGAAATTTCAAATCTATTGGATTGTTCAATCCGAAGATAATTAAATTCGAAAACAGATTTATGAAGAAAATTTTATAAGAACACTGGAACATTGCTTTAAATGAAAAATCCGACACAAATATTTCATATGCAAAAATAAACTTAGTCAAACTTTTTAATGATGATCAATCTTCAATTATTCTTTAAAAATGGTTAACACAATTAATGACTAACGAGTATTTGTACTTTATTTATTGATATAAGTTCTCTAAAAATAAGTGCGTCAGAAGGAACATAATTTCAGAACTTCTATTGAATACTTCCCAAATAATCATCTAAACAATAAGCCCTATTAGATTGAAATCCGTTCACTAGAACCTGAGTTATGAGGTGAAAGCTATTACAAAATCGACTTTCATCAGAGGTTCTGTTAGATTTTTATTTTATTATTCCGCTTAAGTATATTTCAATTTTCTCAACAATTGCTTGTCAAAAACTAGATAAAAATCCCAATCTAACAACGTTTGTTCCATTGAAATCGGCCCACAGAAAACAAAAATACAAGTAAATAAACTTCGCACTTATTGAATTTGAAATGAAAAAAAAAATCTACTTCTTGCACAAAAACAACAAAGGCTTGAACCCGAAAACACAATTTGCCGGTCCCATGGATACCCATTAAACCAGCAACTACAAATGCTTTGTACTGCTAAACTTTAATTTAAATTACGTAAAAAAATGTGACTTGTGAACTTTGGACAGCTATATCTCATGTTCTATTGGACCAATTCAAGTCGAACAAAAAACAGTCGATAAGAAAACACTTCAAGAATGCAATGCATATCGATTTGAGGGGTACATATGTGAATGAGAGGGACCAGGCATTAAAATCCTGAAGTTTCTTTTCTAAATGACGCTACTCTTCCGTGTATTTTGCATTACAACTTCTATCCTTATAAACGGATTCCTACCGTTCAGAGTTTGGCTAACAGCGAATTTTGTAAAGAATACTTCTTCCTAATTTTCACGCTTCCTGCTTTGACGGATATAAAATATGTCCACATTTGTATCCTTAAAATCAATGCGTACAGCTTCATATTCCTGACTCCATATAGCTCGTGTCCTATTGTAAGGACGTGTTCTATGTCAAAGAGGGTCTTGTAGAAAATGAAGAATAGAAAATTGTGCGGAAATTTCAAATCTATTGGATTGTTCAATCCGAAGATAATTAAATTCGAAAACAGATTTATGAAGAAAATTTTATAAGAACACTGGAACATTGCTTTAAATGAAAAATCCGACACAAATATTTCATATGCAAAAATAAACTTACTCAAACTTTTTAATGATGATCAATCTTCAATTATTCTTTAAAAATGGTTAACACAATTAATGACTAACGAGTATTTGTACTTTATTTATTGATATAAGTTCTCTAAACATAAGTGCGTCAGAAGAAACAGAATTTCAGAACTTCTATTGAATACTTCCCAAATAATCATCTAAACAATAAGCCCTATTAGATTGAAATCCGTTCACTAGAACCTGAGTTATGAGGTGAAAGCTATTACAAAATCGACTTTCATCAGAGGTTCTGTTAGATTTTTATTTTATTATTCCGCTTAAGTATATTTCAATTTTCTCAACAATTGCTTGTCAAAAACTAGACAAAATTCCCAATCTAACAACGTTTGTTCCATTGAAATCGGCCCACAGAAAACAAAAATACAAGTAAATAAACTTCGCACTTATTGAATTTGAAATGAAAAAAAAAATCTACTTCTTGCACAAAAACAACAAGGGCTTGAACCCGAAAACACAATTTGCCGGTCCCATGGATACCCATTAAACCAGCAACTACAAATGCTTTGTACTGCTAAACTTTAATTTAAATTACGTAAAAAAATGTGACTTGTGAACTTTGGACAGCTATATCTCATGTTCTATTGGACCAATTCAAGTCGAACAAAAAACAGTCGATAAGAAAACACTTCAAGAATGCAATGCATACCGATTTGAGGAGTACATATGTAAGTAAGAGGGACCAGGCATTAAAATCCTGGAATTTCTTTTCTAAATGACGCTACTCTTCCGTGTATTTTGCATTACAACTTCTATCCTTATGAACGGATTCCTACCGTTCAGAGTTTGGCTAACAGCGAATTTTTTAAAGAATACTTCTTCCTAATTTTCACGCTTCCTGCTTTGACGGATACAAAATATGTCCACATTTGTATCCTTAAAATCAATGCGTACAGCTTCATATTCCTGACTCCATATAGCTCGTGTCCTATTGTAAGGACGTGTTCTATGTCAAAGAGGGTCTTGTAGAAAATGAAGAATAGAAAATTGTGCGGAAATTTCAAATCTATTGGATTGTTCAATCCGAAGATAATTAAATTCGAAAACAGATTTATGAAGAAAATTTTATAAGAACACTGGAACATTGCTTTAAATGAAAAATCCGACACAAATATTTCATATGCAAAAATAAACTTAGTCAAACTTTTTAATGATGATCAATCTTCAATTATTCTTTAAAAATGGTTAACACAATTAATGACTAACGAGTATTTGTACTTTATTTATTGATATAAGTTCTCTAAAAATAAGTGCGTCAGAAGGAACATAATTTCAGAACTTCTATTGAATACTTCCCAAATAATCATCTAAACAATAAGCCCTATTAGATTGAAATCCGTTCACTAGAACCTGAGTTATGAGGTGAAAGCTATTACAAAATCGACTTTCATCAGAGGTTCTGTTAGATTTTTATTTTATTATTCCGCTTAAGTATATTTCAATTTTCTCAACAATTGCTTGTCAAAAACTAGATAAAAATCCCAATCTAACAACGTTTGTTCCATTGAAATCGGCCCACAGAAAACAAAAATACAAGTAAATAAACTTCGCACTTATTGAATTTGAAATGAAAAAAAAAATCTACTTCTTGCACAAAAACAACAAAGGCTTGAACCCGAAAACACAATTTGCCGGTCCCATGGATACCCATTAAACCAGCAACTACAAATGCTTTGTACTGCTAAACTTTAATTTAAATTACGTAAAAAAATGTGACTTGTGAACTTTGGACAGCTATATCTCATGTTCTATTGGACCAATTCAAGTCGAACAAAAAACAGTCGATAAGAAAACACTTCAAGAATGCAATGCATATCGATTTGAGGGGTACATATGTGAATGAGAGGGACCAGGCATTAAAATCCTGAAGTTTCTTTTCTAAATGACGCTACTCTTCCGTGTATTTTGCATTACAACTTCTATCCTTATAAACGGATTCCTACCGTTCAGAGTTTGGCTAACAGCGAATTTTGTAAAGAATACTTCTTCCTAATTTTCACGCTTCCTGCTTTGACGGATATAAAATATGTCCACATTTGTATCCTTAAAATCAATGCGTACAGCTTCATATTCCTGACTCCATATAGCTCGTGTCCTATTGTAAGGACGTGTTCTATGTCAAAGAGGGTCTTGTAGAAAATGAAGAATAGAAAATTGTGCGGAAATTTCAAATCTATTGGATTGTTCAATCCGAAGATAATTAAATTCGAAAACAGATTTATGAAGAAAATTTTATAAGAACACTGGAACATTGCTTTAAATGAAAAATCCGACACAAATATTTCATATGCAAAAATAAACTTACTCAAACTTTTTAATGATGATCAATCTTCAATTATTCTTTAAAAATGGTTAACACAATTAATGACTAACGAGTATTTGTACTTTATTTATTGATATAAGTTCTCTAAACATAAGTGCGTCAGAAGAAACAGAATTTCAGAACTTCTATTGAATACTTCCCAAATAATCATCTAAACAATAAGCCCTATTAGATTGAAATCCGTTCACTAGAACCTGAGTTATGAGGTGAAAGCTATTACAAAATCGACTTTCATCAGAGGTTCTGTTAGATTTTTATTTTATTATTCCGCTTAAGTATATTTCAATTTTCTCAACAATTGCTTGTCAAAAACTAGACAAAATTCCCAATCTAACAACGTTTGTTCCATTGAAATCGGCCCACAGAAAACAAAAATACAAGTAAATAAACTTCGCACTTATTGAATTTGAAATGAAAAAAAAAATCTACTTCTTGCACAAAAACAACAAGGGCTTGAACCCGAAAACACAATTTGCCGGTCCCATGGATACCCATTAAACCAGCAACTACAAATGCTTTGTACTGCTAAACTTTAATTTAAATTACGTAAAAAAATGTGACTTGTGAACTTTGGACAGCTATATCTCATGTTCTATTGGACCAATTCAAGTCGAACAAAAAACAGTCGATAAGAAAACACTTCAAGAATGCAATGCATACCGATTTGAGGAGTACATATGTAAGTAAGAGGGACCAGGCATTAAAATCCTGGAATTTCTTTTCTAAATGACGCTACTCTTCCGTGTATTTTGCATTACAACTTCTATCCTTATAAACGGATTCCTACCGTTCAGAGTTTGGCTAACAGCGAATTTTTTAAAGAATACTTCTTCCTAATTTTCACGCTTCCTGCTTTGACGGATACAAAATATGTCCACATTTGTATCCTTAAAATCAATGCGTACAGCTTCATATTCCTGACTCCATATAGCTCGTGTCCTATTGTAAGGACGTGTTCTATGTCAAAGAGGGTCTTGTAGAAAATGAAGAACAGAAAATTGTGCAGAAATTTCAAATCTATTGGATTGTTCAATCTGAAGATAATTAAATTTGAAAATAGATTCATGAAGAAAATTTTATAAGAACACTGGAACATTGCTTTAAATGAAAAATCTGAAACAAAGATTTCATATGCAAAAAATAAACTTACTCAAACTTTTTAATGATGATCAATCTTCAATTATTCTTTAAAAATGGTTAACAAAATTAATGACTAACGAGTATTTGTACTTTATTTATTGATATAAGTTCTCTAAAAATGGGTGCATTAGAGGGAACATAATTTTAGAACTTCTATAAAATACTTCCCAAATAATCATCTAAACAATAAGCCCTATTAGATTGAAATCCGTTCACTAGAACCTGAGTAATGAGGTGAAAGCTATTACAAAATCGACTTATATCAGAGGGTTTGTTAGATTTTTATTTTATTATTCCGCTTAAGTATATTTCAAATTTCGCTACAATTGCTTGTCAAAAACTAGACAAAAATCCCAATCTAACAACGTTTGTTCCATTGAAATCGGCCCACAGAAAACAAAAATACAAGTAAATAAACTTCGCACTTATTGAATTTGAAATGAAAAAAAAAATCTACTTCTTGCACAAAAACAACGATGGCTTGAACCCGAAAACACAATTTGCCGGTCCCATGGATACCCATTAAACCAGCAACTACAAATGCTTTGTACTGCTAAACTTTAATTTAAATTACGTAAAAAAATGTGACTTGTGAACTTTGGACAGCTATATCTCATGTTCTATTGGACCAATTCAAGTCAAACAAAAAACAGTCGATAAGAAAACACTTCAAAAATGCAATGCATACCGATTTGAGGAGTACATATGTGAATGAGAGGGACCAGGCATTAAAATCCTGAAGTTTCTTTTCTAAATGACGCTACTCTTTCGTGTATTTTGCATTACAACTTCTATCCTTATAAACGGATTCCTACCGTTCAGAGTTCGGCTAACAGCGAATTTTTTAAAGAATACTTCTTCCTAATTTTCACGCTTCCTGCTTTGACGGATACAAAATATGTCTACATTTGTATCCTTAAAATCAATGCGTACAGCTTCATATTCCTGACTCCATATAGCTCGTGTCCTATTGTAAGGACGTGTTCTATGTCAAAGAGGGTCTTGTGAGAATGAAGAATAGAAAATTGTGCGGAAATTTCAAATCTATTGGATTGTTCAATCTGAAGATAATTAAATTTGAAAATAGATTTATGAAGAAAATTTTATAAGAACACTGGAACATTGCTTTAAATGAAAAATCCGACACAAAGATTTTATATGCAAAAAATAAACTTACTCAAACTTTTTAATGATGATCAATCTTCAATTATTCTTTAAAAATGGTTAACAAAATTAATGACTAACGAGTATTTGTACTTTATTTATTGATATAAGTTCTTTAAAAATGGGTGCATTAGAAGAAACATAATTTCAGAACTTCTATTGAATACTTCCCTAATAATCATCTAAACAATAAGCCCTATTAGATTGAAATCCGTTTACTAGAACCTGAGTTATGAGGTGAAAGCTATTACAAAATCGACTCTAATCAGCGGTTTTGTTAGATTTTTATTTTATTATTCCGCTTAGGTATATTTCAGTTTTCGCAACAATTGCTTGTCAAAAACTAGACAAAATTCCCAATCTAACAACGTTTGTTACATTGAAATCGGCCCACAGAAAACAAAAATACAAGTAAATAAACTTCGCACTTATTGAATTTGAAATGAAAAAAAAAATCTACTTCTTGCACAAAAACAACAAGGGCGTGAACCCGAAAACACAATTTGCCGGTCCCATGGATACCCATTAAACCAGCAACTACAAATGCTTTGTACTGCTAAACTTTAATTTAAATTACGTAAAAATATGTGACTTGTGAACTTTGGGCAGCTATATCTCATGTTCTATTGGACCAATTCAAGTCAAACAAAAAACAGTCGATAAGAAAACACTTCAAAAATGCAATGCATACCGATTTGAGGAGTACATATGTGAATGAGAGGGACCACGCATTAAAATCCTGGAATTTCTTTTCTGAATGACGCTACTCTTCCGTGTATTTTGCATTACAACTTCTATCCTTATAAACGGATCGCTACCGTTCAGGATTTGGCTAACAGCGAATTTTTTAAAGAATACTTCTTCCTAATTTTCACGCTTCCTGCTTTGACGGATACAAAATATGTCCACATTTGTATCCTTAAAATCAATGCGTACAGCTTCATATTCCTGACTCCATATAGCTCGTGTCCTATTGTAAGGACGTGTTCTATGTCAAAGAGGGTCTTGTAGAAAATGAAGAACAGAAAATTGTGCAGAAATTTCAAATCTATTGGATTGTTCAATCCGAAGATAATTAAATTTGAAAATAGATTTATGAAGAAAATTTTATAAGAACACTGGAACATTGCTTTAAATGAAATATCTGAAACAAAGATTTCATAAGCAAAAAATAAACTTACTCAAACTTTTTAATGATGATCAATCTTCAATTATTCTTTAAAAATGGTTAACAAAATTAATGACTAACGAGTATTTGTACTTTATTCATTGAATAATGGTTAACAAAATTAATGACTAACGAGTATTTGTACTTTATTCATTGATATAAGTTCTCTAAAAATGGGTGCATTAGAGGGAACATAATTTTAGAACTTCTATAAAATACTTCCCAAATAATCATCTAAACAATAACCGCTATTAGATTGAAATCCGCTCACTAGAACCTGAGTAATGAGGTGAAAGCTATTACAAAATCGACTTTCATCAGAGGGTTTGTTAGATTTTTATTTTATTATTCCGCTTAAGTATATTTCAAATTTCGCTACAATTGCTTGTCAAAAACTAGACAAAAATCCCAATCTAACAACGTTTGTTCTATTGAAATCGGCCCACAGAAAACAAAAATACAAGTAAATAAACTTCGGAGTTATTGAATTTGAAATGAAAAAAAAAATCTACTTTTGCACAAAAACAACGATGGCTTGAACCCGAAAACACAATTTGCCGGTCCCATGGATACCCATTAAACCAGCAACTACATATGCTTTGTACTGCTAAACTTTAATTTAAATTACGTAAAAAAATGTGACTTGTGAACTTTGGACAGCTATATCTCATGTTCTATTGGACCAATTCAAGTCAAACAAAAAATAGTCGATAAGAAAACACTTCAAGAATGCAATGCATACCGATTTGAGGAGTACATATGTGAATGAGAGGGACCAGGCATTAAAATCCTGAAGTTTCTTTTCTAAATGACGCTACTCTTCCGTGTATTTTGCATTACAACTTCTATCCTTATAAACGGATTCCTACCGTTCAGAGTTTGGCTAACAGCGAATTTTGTAAAGAATACTTCTTCCTAATTTTCACGCTTCCTGCTTTGACGGATACAAAATATGTCTACATTTGTATCCTTAAAATCAATGCGTACAGCTTCATATTCCTGACTCCATATAGCTCGTGTCCTATTGTAAGGACGTGTTCTATGTCAAAGAGGGTCTTGTGAGAATGAAGAATAGAAAATTGTGCGGAAATTTCAAATCTATTGGATTGTTCAATCCGAAGATAATTAAATTCGAAAACAGATTTATGAAGAAAATTTTATAAGAACACTGGAACATTGCTTTAAATGAAAAATCCGACACAAATATTTCATATGCAAAAATAAACTTACTTAAACTTTTTAATGATGATCAATCTTCAATTATTCTTTAAAAATGGTTAACAAAATTAATGACTAACGAGTATTTGTACTTTATTTATTGATATAAGTTCTCTAAAAATGGGTGCATTAGAAGGAACATAATTTCAGAACTTCTATTGAATACTTCCCAAATAATCATCTAAACAATAAGCCCTATTAGATTGAAATCCGTTTACTAGAACCTGAGTTATGAGGTGAAAGCTATTACAAAATCGACTTTAATCAGAGGTTTTGTTAAATTTTTATTTTATTATTCCGCTTAAGTATATTTCAATTTTCGCATCAATTGCTTGTCAAAAACTAGACAAAATTCCCAATCTAACAACGTTTGTTCCATTGAAATCGGCCCACAGAAAACAAAAATAAAAGTAAATAAACTTCGCACTTATTGAATTTGAAATGAAAAAAAAAATCTACTTTTTGCACAAAAACAACGATGGCTTGAACCCGAAACACAATTTGCCGGTCCCATGGATACCCATTAAACCAGCAACTACAAATGCTTTGTAGTGCTAAACTTTAATTTGAATTACGTAAAAAAATGTGACTTGTGAACTTTGGACAGCTATATCTCATGTTCTATCGGACCAATTCAAGTCAAACAAAAAACAGTCGATAAGAAAACACTTCAAAAATGCAATGCATAACGATTTGAGGAGTACATATGTGAATGAGAGGGACCAGGCATTAAAATCCTGAAGTTTCTTTTCTAAATGACGCTACTCTTCCGTGTATTTTGCATTACAACTTCTATCCTTATAAACGGATTCCTACCGTTCAGAGTTTGGCTAACAGCGAATTTTTTAAAGAATACTTCTTACTAATTTTCACGCCTCCTGCTTTGACGGATACAAAATATGTCCACATTTGTATCTTTAAAATCAATGCGTACAGCTTCATATTCCTGACTCCATATAGCTCGTGTCCTATTGTAAGGACGTGTTCTATGTCTAAGAGGGTCTTGTAGAAAATGAAGAACAGAAAATTGTGCGGAAATTTCAAATCGATTGGATTGTTCAATCCGAAGATAATTAAATTCGAAAACAGATTTATGAAGAAAATTTTATAAGAACACTGGAACATTGCTTTAAATGAAAAATCCGACACAAATATTTCATATGCAAAAAATAAACTTACTTAAACTTTTTAATGATGATCAATCTTCAATTATTCTTTAAAAATGGTTAACATAATTAATGACTAACGAGTATTTGTACTTTATTTATTGATATAAGTTCTCTAAAAATGGGTGCATTAGAAGGAACATAATTTCAGAACTTCTATTGAATACTTCCCAAATAATCATCTAAACAATAAGCCCTATTAGATTGAAATCCGTTTACTAGAACCTGAGTTATGAGGTGAAAGCTATTACAAAATCGACTTTAATCAGAGGTTTTGTTAGATTTTTATTTTATTATTCCGCTTAAGTATATTTCAATTTTCTCAACAATTGCTTGTCAAAAACTAGACAAAATTCCCAATCTAACAACGTTTGTTCCATTGAAATCGCCCCACAGAAAACAAAAATACAAGTAAATAAACTTCGCACTTATTGAATTTGAAATGAAAAAAAAAATCTACTTCTTGCACAAAAACAACAAGGGCTTGAACCCGAAAACACAATTTGCCGGTCCCATGGATACCCATTAAACCAGCAACTACAAATGCTTTGTACTGCTAAACTTTAATTTAAATTACGTAAAAAAATGTGACTTGTGAACTTTGGACAGCTATATCTCATGTTCTATTGGACCAATTCAAGTCGAACAAAAAACAGTCGATAAGAAAACACTTCAAGAATGCAATGCATACCGATTTGAGGAGTACATATGTAAGTAAGAGGGACCAGGCATTAAAATCCTGGAATTTCTTTTCTAAATGACGCTACTCTTCCGTGTATTTTGCATTACAACTTCTATCCTTATGAACGGATTCCTACCGTTCAGAGTTTGGCTAACAGCGAATTTTTTAAAGAATACTTCTTCCTAATTTTCACGCTTCCTGCTTTGACGGATACAAAATATGTCCACATTTGTATCCTTAAAATCAATGCGTACAGCTTCATATTCCTGACTCCATATAGCTCGTGTCCTATTGTAAGGACGTGTTCTATGTCAAAGAGGGTCTTGTAGAAAATGAAGAATAGAAAATTGTGCGGAAATTTCAAATCTATTGGATTGTTCAATCCGAAGATAATTAAATTCGAAAACAGATTTATGAAGAAAATTTTATAAGAACACTGGAACATTGCTTTAAATGAAAAATCCGACACAAATATTTCATATGCAAAAATAAACTTAGTCAAACTTTTTAATGATGATCAATCTTCAATTATTCTTTAAAAATGGTTAACACAATTAATGACTAACGAGTATTTGTACTTTATTTATTGATATAAGTTCTCTAAAATAAGTGCGTCAGAAGGAACATAATTTCAGAACTTCTATTGAATACTTCCCAAATAATCATCTAAACAATAAGCCCTATTAGATTGAAAATCCGTTCACTAGAACCTGAGTTATGAGGTGAAAGCTATTACAAAATCGACTTTCATCAGAGGTTCTGTTAGATTTTTATTTTATTATTCCGCTTAAGTATATTTCAATTTTCTCAACAATTGCTTGTCAAAAACTAGATAAAAATCCCAATCTAACAACGTTTGTTCCATTGAAATCGGCCCACAGAAAACAAAAATACAAGTAAATAAACTTCGCACTTATTGAATTTGAAATGAAAAAAAAAATCTACTTCTTGCACAAAAACAACAAAGGCTTGAACCCGAAAACACAATTTGCCGGTCCCATGGATACCCATTAAACCAGCAACTACAAATGCTTTGTACTGCTAAACTTTAATTTAAATTACGTAAAAAAATGTGACTTGTGAACTTTGGACAGCTATATCTCATGTTCTATTGGACCAATTCAAGTCGAACAAAAAACAGTCGATAAGAAAACACTTCAAGAATGCAATGCATATCGATTTGAGGGGTACATATGTGAATGAGAGGGACCAGGCATTAAAATCCTGAAGTTTCTTTTCTAAATGACGCTACTCTTCCGTGTATTTTGCATTACAACTTCTATCCTTATAAACGGATTCCTACCGTTCAGAGTTTGGCTAACAGCGAATTTTGTAAAGAATACTTCTTCCTAATTTTCACGCTTCCTGCTTTGACGGATATAAAATATGTCCACATTTGTATCCTTAAAATCAATGCGTACAGCTTCATATTCCTGACTCCATATAGCTCGTGTCCTATTGTAAGGACGTGTTCTATGTCAAAGAGGGTCTTGTAGAAAATGAAGAATAGAAAATTGTGCGGAAATTTCAAATCTATTGGATTGTTCAATCCGAAGATAATTAAATTCGAAAACAGATTTATGAAGAAAATTTTATAAGAACACTGGAACATTGCTTTAAATGAAAAATCCGACACAAATATTTCATATGCAAAAATAAACTTACTCAAACTTTTTAATGATGATCAATCTTCAATTATTCTTTAAAAATGGTTAACACAATTAATGACTAACGAGTATTTGTACTTTATTTATTGATATAAGTTCTCTAAACATAAGTGCGTCAGAAGAAACAGAATTTCAGAACTTCTATTGAATACTTCCCAAATAATCATCTAAACAATAAGCCCTATTAGATTGAAATCCGTTCACTAGAACCTGAGTTATGAGGTGAAAGCTATTACAAAATCGACTTTCATCAGAGGTTCTGTTAGATTTTTATTTTATTATTCCGCTTAAGTATATTTCAATTTTCTCAACAATTGCTTGTCAAAAACTAGACAAAATTCCCAATCTAACAACGTTTGTTCCATTGAAATCGGCCCACAGAAAACAAAAATACAAGTAAATAAACTTCGCACTTATTGAATTTGAAATGAAAAAAAAAATCTACTTCTTGCACAAAAACAACAAGGGCTTGAACCCGAAAACACAATTTGCCGGTCCCATGGATACCCATTAAACCAGCAACTACAAATGCTTTGTACTGCTAAACTTTAATTTAAATTACGTAAAAAAATGTGACTTGTGAACTTTGGACAGCTATATCTCATGTTCTATTGGACCAATTCAAGTCGAACAAAAAACAGTCGATAAGAAAACACTTCAAGAATGCAATGCATACCGATTTGAGGAGTACATATGTAAGTAAGAGGGACCAGGCATTAAAATCCTGGAATTTCTTTTCTAAATGACGCTACTCTTCCGTGTATTTTGCATTACAACTTCTATCCTTATAAACGGATTCCTACCGTTCAGAGTTTGGCTAACAGCGAATTTTTTAAAGAATACTTCTTCCTAATTTTCACGCTTCCTGCTTTGACGGATACAAAATATGTCCACATTTGTATCCTTAAAATCAATGCGTACAGCTTCATATTCCTGACTCCATATAGCTCGTGTCCTATTGTAAGGACGTGTTCTATGTCAAAGAGGGTCTTGTAGAAAATGAAGAACAGAAAATTGTGCAGAAATTTCAAATCTATTGGATTGTTCAATCTGAAGATAATTAAATTTGAAAATAGATTCATGAAGAAAATTTTATAAGAACACTGGAACATTGCTTTAAATGAAAAATCTGAAACAAAGATTTCATATGCAAAAAATAAACTTACTCAAACTTTTTAATGATGATCAATCTTCAATTATTCTTTAAAAATGGTTAACAAAATTAATGACTAACGAGTATTTGTACTTTATTTATTGATATAAGTTCTCTAAAAATGGGTGCATTAGAGGGAACATAATTTTAGAACTTCTATAAAATACTTCCCAAATAATCATCTAAACAATAAGCCCTATTAGATTGAAATCCGTTCACTAGAACCTGAGTAATGAGGTGAAAGCTATTACAAAATCGACTTATATCAGAGGGTTTGTTAGATTTTTATTTTATTATTCCGCTTAAGTATATTTCAAATTTCGCTACAATTGCTTGTCAAAAACTAGACAAAAATCCCAATCTAACAACGTTTGTTCCATTGAAATCGGCCCACAGAAAACAAAAATACAAGTAAATAAACTTCGCACTTATTGAATTTGAAATGAAAAAAAAAATCTACTTCTTGCACAAAAACAACGATGGCTTGAACCCGAAAACACAATTTGCCGGTCCCATGGATACCCATTAAACCAGCAACTACAAATGCTTTGTACTGCTAAACTTTAATTTAAATTACGTAAAAAAATGTGACTTGTGAACTTTGGACAGCTATATCTCATGTTCTATTGGACCAATTCAAGTCAAACAAAAAACAGTCGATAAGAAAACACTTCAAAAATGCAATGCATACCGATTTGAGGAGTACATATGTGAATGAGAGGGACCAGGCATTAAAATCCTGAAGTTTCTTTTCTAAATGACGCTACTCTTTCGTGTATTTTGCATTACAACTTCTATCCTTATAAACGGATTCCTACCGTTCAGAGTTCGGCTAACAGCGAATTTTTTAAAGAATACTTCTTCCTAATTTTCACGCTTCCTGCTTTGACGGATACAAAATATGTCTACATTTGTATCCTTAAAATCAATGCGTACAGCTTCATATTCCTGACTCCATATAGCTCGTGTCCTATTGTAAGGACGTGTTCTATGTCAAAGAGGGTCTTGTGAGAATGAAGAATAGAAAATTGTGCGGAAATTTCAAATCTATTGGATTGTTCAATCTGAAGATAATTAAATTTGAAAATAGATTTATGAAGAAAATTTTATAAGAGCACTGGAACATTGCTTTAAATGAAAAATCCGACACAAAGATTTTATATGCAAAAAATAAACTTACTCAAACTTTTTAATGATGATCAATCTTCAATTATTCTTTAAAAATGGTTAACAAAATTAATGACTAACGAGTATTTGTACTTTATTTATTGATATAAGTTCTTTAAAAATGGGTGCATTAGAAGAAACATAATTTCAGAACTTCTATTGAATACTTCCCTAATAATCATCTAAACAATAAGCCCTATTAGATTGAAATCCGTTTACTAGAACCTGAGTTATGAGGTGAAAGCTATTACAAAATCGACTCTAATCAGCGGTTTTGTTAGATTTTTATTTTATTATTCCGCTTAGGTATATTTCAGTTTTCGCAACAATTGCTTGTCAAAAACTAGACAAAATTCCCAATCTAACAACGTTTGTTACATTGAAATCGGCCCACAGAAAACAAAAATACAAGTAAATAAACTTCGCACTTATTGAATTTGAAATGAAAAAAAAAATCTACTTCTTGCACAAAAACAACAAGGGCGTGAACCCGAAAACACAATTTGCCGGTCCCATGGATACCCATTAAACCAGCAACTACAAATGCTTTGTACTGCTAAACTTTAATTTAAATTACGTAAAAATATGTGACTTGTGAACTTTGGGCAGCTATATCTCATGTTCTATTGGACCAATTCAAGTCAAACAAAAAACAGTCGATAAGAAAACACTTCAAAAATGCAATGCATACCGATTTGAGGAGTACATATGTGAATGAGAGGGACCACGCATTAAAATCCTGGAATTTCTTTTCTGAATGACGCTACTCTTCCGTGTATTTTGCATTACAACTTCTATCCTTATAAACGGATCGCTACCGTTCAGGATTTGGCTAACAGCGAATTTTTTAAAGAATACTTCTTCCTAATTTTCACGCTTCCTGCTTTGACGGATACAAAATATGTCCACATTTGTATCCTTAAAATCAATGCGTACAGCTTCATATTCCTGACTCCATATAGCTCGTGTCCTATTGTAAGGACGTGTTCTATGTCAAAGAGGGTCTTGTAGAAAATGAAGAACAGAAAATTGTGCAGAAATTTCAAATCTATTGGATTGTTCAATCCGAAGATAATTAAATTTGAAAATAGATTTATGAAGAAAATTTTATAAGAACACTGGAACATTGCTTTAAATGAAATATCTGAAACAAAGATTTCATAAGCAAAAAATAAACTTACTCAAACTTTTTAATGATGATCAATCTTCAATTATTCTTTAAAAATGGTTAACAAAATTAATGACTAACGAGTATTTGTACTTTATTCATTGAATAATGGTTAACAAAATTAATGACTAACGAGTATTTGTACTTTATTCATTGATATAAGTTCTCTAAAAATGGGTGCATTAGAGGGAACATAATTTTAGAACTTCTATAAAATACTTCCCAAATAATCATCTAAACAATAACCGCTATTAGATTGAAATCCGCTCACTAGAACCTGAGTAATGAGGTGAAAGCTATTACAAAATCGACTTTCATCAGAGGGTTTGTTAGATTTTTATTTTATTATTCCGCTTAAGTATATTTCAAATTTCGCTACAATTGCTTGTCAAAAACTAGACAAAAATCCCAATCTAACAACGTTTGTTCTATTGAAATCGGCCCACAGAAAACAAAAATAAAAGTAAATAAACTTCGCACTTATTGAATTTGAAATGAAAAAAAAAATCTACTTTTTGCACAAAAACAACGATGGCTTGAACCCGAAACACAATTTGCCGGTCCCATGGATACCCATTAAACCAGCAACTACAAATGCTTTGTAGTGCTAAACTTTAATTTGAATTACGTAAAAAAATGTGACTTGTGAACTTTGGACAGCTATATCTCATGTTCTATCGGACCAATTCAAGTCAAACAAAAAACAGTCGATAAGAAAACACTTCAAAAATGCAATGCATAACGATTTGAGGAGTACATATGTGAATGAGAGGGACCAGGCATTAAAATCCTGAAGTTTCTTTTCTAAATGACGCTACTCTTCCGTGTATTTTGCATTACAACTTCTATCCTTATAAACGGATTCCTACCGTTCAGAGTTTGGCTAACAGCGAATTTTTTAAAGAATACTTCTTACTAATTTTCACGCCTCCTGCTTTGACGGATACAAAATATGTCCACATTTGTATCTTTAAAATCAATGCGTACAGCTTCATATTCCTGACTCCATATAGCTCGTGTCCTATTGTAAGGACGTGTTCTATGTCTAAGAGGGTCTTGTAGAAAATGAAGAACAGAAAATTGTGCGGAAATTTCAAATCGATTGGATTGTTCAATCCGAAGATAATTAAATTCGAAAACAGATTTATGAAGAAAATTTTATAAGAACACTGGAACATTGCTTTAAATGAAAAATCCGACACAAATATTTCATATGCAAAAAATAAACTTACTTAAACTTTTTAATGATGATCAATCTTCAATTATTCTTTAAAAATGGTTAACATAATTAATGACTAACGAGTATTTGTACTTTATTTATTGATATAAGTTCTCTAAAAATGGGTGCATTAGAAGGAACATAATTTCAGAACTTCTATTGAATACTTCCCAAATAATCATCTAAACAATAAGCCCTATTAGATTGAAATCCGTTTACTAGAACCTGAGTTATGAGGTGAAAGCTATTACAAAATCGACTTTAATCAGAGGTTTTGTTAAATTTTTATTTTATTATTCCGCTTAAGTATATTTCAATTTTCGCATCAATTGCTTGTCAAAAACTAGACAAAATTCCCAATCTAACAACGTTTGTTCCATTGAAATCGGCCCACAGAAAACAAAAATAAAAGTAAATAAACTTCGCACTTATTGAATTTGAAATGAAAAAAAAAATCTACTTTTTGCACAAAAACAACGATGGCTTGAACCCGAAACACAATTTGCCGGTCCCATGGATACCCATTAAACCAGCAACTACAAATGCTTTGTAGTGCTAAACTTTAATTTGAATTACGTAAAAAAATGTGACTTGTGAACTTTGGACAGCTATATCTCATGTTCTATCGGACCAATTCAAGTCAAACAAAAAACAGTCGATAAGAAAACACTTCAAAAATGCAATGCATAACGATTTGAGGAGTACATATGTGAATGAGAGGGACCAGGCATTAAAATCCTGAAGTTTCTTTTCTAAATGACGCTACTCTTCCGTGTATTTTGCATTACAACTTCTATCCTTATAAACGGATTCCTACCGTTCAGAGTTTGGCTAACAGCGAATTTTTTAAAGAATACTTCTTACTAATTTTCACGCCTCCTGCTTTGACGGATACAAAATATGTCCACATTTGTATCTTTAAAATCAATGCGTACAGCTTCATATTCCTGACTCCATATAGCTCGTGTCCTATTGTAAGGACGTGTTCTATGTCTAAGAGGGTCTTGTAGAAAATGAAGAACAGAAAATTGTGCGGAAATTTCAAATCGATTGGATTGTTCAATCCGAAGATAATTAAATTCGAAAACAGATTTATGAAGAAAATTTTATAAGAACACTGGAACATTGCTTTAAATGAAAAATCCGACACAAATATTTCATATGCAAAAAATAAACTTACTTAAACTTTTTAATGATGATCAATCTTCAATTATTCTTTAAAAATGGTTAACATAATTAATGACTAACGAGTATTTGTACTTTATTTATTGATATAAGTTCTCTAAAAATGGGTGCATTAGAAGGAACATAATTTCAGAACTTCTATTGAATACTTCCCAAATAATCATCTAAACAATAAGCCCTATTAGATTGAAATCCGTTTACTAGAACCTGAGTTATGAGGTGAAAGCTATTACAAAATCGACTTTAATCAGAGGTTTTGTTAGATTTTTATTTTATTATTCCGCTTAAGTATATTTCAATTTTCTCAACAATTGCTTGTCAAAAACTAGACAAAATTCCCAATCTAACAACGTTTGTTCCATTGAAATCGCCCCACAGAAAACAAAAATACAAGTAAATAAACTTCGCACTTATTGAATTTGAAATGAAAAAAAAAATCTACTTTTTGCACAAAAACAACGATGGCTTGAACCCGAAAACACAATTTGCCGGTCCCATGGATACCCATTAAACCAGCAACTACAAATGCTTTGTACTGCTAAACTTTAATTTAAATTACGTAAAAAAATGTGACTTGTGAACTTTGGACAGCTATATCTCATGTTCTATTGGACCAATTCAAGTCAAACAAAAAACAGTCGATAAGAAAACACTTCAAGAATGCAATGCATAACGATTTGAGGGGTACATATGTGAATGAGAGGGACCAGGCATTAAAATCCTGAAGTTTCTTTTCTAAATGACGCTACTCTTCCGTGTATTTTTCATTACAACTTCTATCCTTATAAACGGATTCCTACCGTTCAGAGTTTGGCTAACAACGAATTTTTTAAAGATTACTTCATCCTAATTTTCACGCATCCTGCTTTGACGGATACAAAATATGTCCACATTTGTATCCTTAAAATCAATGCGTACAGCTACATATTCCTGACTCCATATAGCTCGTGTCCTATTGTAAGGACGTGTTCTATGTCAAAGAGGGTCTTGTAGAAAATGAAGAATAGAAAATTGTGCGGAAATTTCAAATCTATTGGATTGTTCAATCCGAAGATAATTAAATTCGAAAACAGATTTATGAAGAAAATTTTATAAGAACACTGGGACATTTCTTTAAATGAAAAATCCGACACAAATATTTCATATGCAAAAATAAACTTACTCAAACTTTTTAATGATGATCAATCTTCAATTATTCCAAAAGAATGTGCTACATGCATCAGCCTTTTCTCAAACCTGAGGAAATCTGGTGCGCACCTTCTAATAGAATCCTAGGATTTATCAAAAGCCTAGATCTATAAGAAGCACGGGCGGTACAAAAGATCTCTATTGGTCGAAGTGCAATAATAGCCCCTTATAATCTAATCTAATCTAATCTTCAATTATTCTTTAAAAATGGTTAACAAAATTAATGACTAACGAGTATTTGTACTTTATTTATTGATATAAGTTCTCTAAAAATGGGTGCATTAGAAGGAACATAATTTCAGAACTTCTATTGAATACTTCCCTAATAATCATCTAAACAATAAGCCCTATTAGATTGAAATCCGTTTACTAGAACCTGAGTTATAAGGTGAAAGCTATTACAAAATCGACTTTAATCAGAGGTTTTGTTAGATTTTTATTTTATTATTCCGCTTAAGTATATTTCAATTTTCGCAACAATTGCTTGTCAAAAACTAGACAAAATTCCCAATCTAACAACGTTTGTTACATTGAAATCGGCCCACAGAAAACAAAAATACAAGTAAATAAACTTCGCACTTATTGAATTTGAAATGAAAAAAAAAATCTACTTCTTGCACAAAAACAACAACGGCGTCAACCCGAAAACACAATTTGCCGGTCCCATGGATACCCATTAAACCAGCAACTACAAATGCTTTGTACTGCTAAACTTTAATTTAAATTACGTAAAAAAATGTGACTTGTGAACTTTGGACAGCTATATCTTATGTTCTATTGGACCAATTCAAGTCAAACAAAAAACAGTCGATAAGAAAACACTTCAAGAATGCAATGCATAACGATTTGAGGGGTACATATGTGAATGAGAGGGACCAGGCATTAAAATCCTGAAGTTTCTTTTCTAAATGATGCTACTCTTCCGTGTATTTTTCATTACAACTTCTATCCTTATAAACGGATTCCTACCGTTCAGAGTTTGGCTAACAGCGAATTTTGTAAAGAATAATTCTTCCTCATTTTCACGCTTTATGCTTTGACGGATACAAAATATGTCCACATTTGTATCTTTAAAATCAATGCGTACAGCTTCATATTCCTGACTCCATATAGCTCGTGTCCTATTGTAAGGACGAGTTCTATGTCTAAGAGGGTCTTGTAGAAAATGAAGAACAGAAAATTGTGCGGAAATTTCAAATCGATTGGATTGTTCAATCCGAAGATAATTAAATTCGAAAACAGATTTATGAAGAAAATTTTATAAGAACACTGGAACATTGCTTTAAATGAAAAATCCGACACAAATATTTCATATGCAAAAAATAAACTTACTTAAACTTTTTAATGATGATCAATCTTCAATTATTCTTTAAAAATGGTTAACATAATTAATGACTAACGAGTATTTGTACTTTATTTATTGATATAAGTTCTCTAAAAATGGGTGCATTAGAAGGAACATAATTTCAGAACTTCTATTGAATACTTCCCAAATAATCATCTAAACAATAAGCCCTATTAGATTGAAATCCGTTTACTAGAACCTGAGTTATGAGGTGAAAGCTATTACAAAATCGACTTTAATCAGAGGTTTTGTTAGATTTTTATTTTATTATTCCGCTTAAGTATATTTCAATTTTCTCAACAATTGCTTGTCAAAAACTAGACAAAATTCCCAATCTAACAACGTTTGTTCCATTGAAATCGCCCCACAGAAAACAAAAATACAAGTAAATAAACTTCGCACTTATTGAATTTGAAATGAAAAAAAAAATCTACTTTTTGCACAAAAACAACGATGGCTTGAACCCGAAAACACAATTTGCCGGTCCCATGGATACCCATTAAACCAGCAACTACAAATGCTTTGTACTGCTAAACTTTAATTTAAATTACGTAAAAAAATGTGACTTGTGAACTTTGGACAGCTATATCTCATGTTCTATTGGACCAATTCAAGTCAAACAAAAAACAGTCGATAAGAAAACACTTCAAGAATGCAATGCATAACGATTTGAGGGGTACATATGTGAATGAGAGGGACCAGGCATTAAAATCCTGAAGTTTCTTTTCTAAATGACGCTACTCTTCCGTGTATTTTTCATTACAACTTCTATCCTTATAAACGGATTCCTACCGTTCAGAGTTTGGCTAACAACGAATTTTTTAAAGATTACTTCATCCTAATTTCCACGCATCCTGCTTTGACGGATACAAAATATGTCCACATTTGTATCCTTAAAATCAATGCGTACAGCTACATATTCCTGACTCCATATAGCTCGTGTCCTATTGTAAGGACGTGTTCTATGTCAAAGAGGGTCTTGTAGAAAATGAAGAATAGAAAATTGTGCGGAAATTTCAAATCTATTGGATTGTTCAATCCGAAGATAATTAAATTCGAAAACAGATTTATGAAGAAAATTTTATAAGAACACTGGGACATTTCTTTAAATGAAAAATCCGACACAAATATTTCATATGCAAAAATAAACTTACTCAAACTTTTTAATGATGATCAATCTTCAATTATTCCAAAAGAATGTGCTACATGCATCAGCCTTTTCTCAAACCTGAGGAAATCTGGTGCGCACCTTCTAATAGAATCCTAGGATTTATCAAAAGCCTAGATCTATAAGAAGCACGGGCGGTACAAAAGATCTCTATTGGTCGAAGTGCAATAATAGCCCCTTATAATCTAATCTAATCTAATCTTCAATTATTCT
Source organism: Bombylius discolor (assembly GCA_939192795.1). Lineage (NCBI taxonomy): Eukaryota > Metazoa > Arthropoda > Insecta > Diptera > Bombyliidae > Bombylius > Bombylius discolor. The sequence goes on along the minus strand of OW584240.1, from coordinate 31,219,631 downwards.
TTAAAAATGGTTAACAAAATTAATGACTAACGAGTATTTGTACTTTATTTATTGATATAAGTTCTCTAAAAATGGGTGCATTAGAAGGAACATAATTTCAGAACTTCTATTGAATACTTCCCTAATAATCATCTAAACAATAAGCCCTATTAGATTGAAATCCGTTTACTAGAACCTGAGTTATAAGGTGAAAGCTATTACAAAATCGACTTTAATCAGAGGTTTTGTTAGATTTTTATTTTATTATTCCGCTTAAGTATATTTCAATTTTCGCAACAATTGCTTGTCAAAAACTAGACAAAATTCCCAATCTAACAACGTTTGTTACATTGAAATCGGCCCACAGAAAACAAAAATACAAGTAAATAAACTTCGCACTTATTGAATTTGAAATGAAAAAAAAAATCTACTTCTTGCACAAAAACAACAACGGCGTCAACCCGAAAACACAATTTGCCGGTCCCATGGATACCCATTAAACCAGCAACTACAAATGCTTTGTACTGCTAAACTTTAATTTAAATTACGTAAAAAAATGTGACTTGTGAACTTTGGACAGCTATATCTTATGTTCTATTGGACCAATTCAAGTCAAACAAAAAACAGTCGATAAGAAAACACTTCAAGAATGCAATGCATAACGATTTGAGGGGTACATATGTGAATGAGAGGGACCAGGCATTAAAATCCTGAAGTTTCTTTTCTAAATGACGCTACTCTTCCGTGTATTTTTCATTACAACTTCTATCCTTATAAACGGATTCCTACCGTTCAGAGTTTGGCTAACAGCGAATTTTGTAAAGAATACTTCTTCCTCATTTTCACGCTTTATGCTTTGACGGATACAAAATATGTCTACATTTGTATCCTTAAAATCAATGCGTACAGCTTCATATTCCTGACTCCATATAGCTCGTGTCCTATTGTAAGGACGTGTTCTATGTCAAAGAGGGTCTTGTAGAAAATGAAGAACAGAAAATTGTGCGGAAATTTCAAATCTATTGGATTGTTCAATCTGAAGATAATTAAATTTGAAAATAGATTCATGAAGAAAATTTTATAAGAACACTGGAACATTGCTTTAAATGAAAAATCTGAAACAAAAATTTCATATGCAAAAAATAAACTTACTCAAACTTTTTAATGATGATCAATCTTCAATTATTCTTTGAAAATGGTTAACAAAATTAATGACTAACGAGTATTTGTACTTTATTCATTGATATAAGTTCTCTAAAAGTGGGTGCATTAGAGGGAACATAATTTTAGAACTTCTATAAAATACTTCCTAAATAATCATCTCAACAATAACCGCTATTAGATTGAAATCCGTTCACTAGAACCTAAGTAATGAGGTGAAAGCTATTACAAAATCGACTCTCATCAGAGGTTTTGTTAGATTTTTATTTTATTATTCCGCTTAAGTATATTTCAATTTTCGCAACAATTGCTTGTATAAAACTAGACAAAATTCCCAATCTAACAACGTTTGTTCCATTGAAATCGGCCCACAGAAAACAAAAATACAAGTAAATAAACTTCGCACTTATTGAATTTGAAATGAAAAAAAAAATCTACTTCTTGCACAAAAACAACAAGGGCTTGAACCCGAAAACACAATTTGCCGGTCCCATGGATACCCATTAAACCAGCAACTACAAATGCTTTGTACTGCTAAACTTTAATTTAAATTACGTAAAAAAATGTGACTTGTGAACTTTGGACAGCTATATCTCATGTTCTATCGGACCAATTCAAGTCAAACAAAAAACAGTCGATAAGAAAACACTTCAAGAATGCAATGCATAACGATTTGAGGGGTACATATGTGAATGAGAGGGACCAGGCATTAAAATCCTGGAATTTCTTTTCTAAATGACGCTACTCTTCCGTGTATTTTGCATTACAACTTCTATCCTTATAAACGGATTCCTACCGTTCAGGATTTGGCTAACAGCGAATTTTGTAAAGAATACTTCTTTATAATTTTCAAGCTTCCTGCTTTGACGGATACAAAATATGTCCACATTTGTATCCTTAAAATCAATGCGTACAGCTTCATATTCCTGACTCCATATAGCTCGTGTCCTATTGTAAGGACGTGTTCTATGTCAAAGAGGGTCTTGTAGAAAATGAAGAATAGAAAATTGTGCGGAAATTTCAAATCGATTGGGTTGTTCAATCCGAAGATAATTAAATTCGAAAACAGATTTATGAAGAAAATTTTATAAGAACACTGGAACATTGCTTTAAATGAAAAATTCGACACAAATATTTCATATGCAAAAAATAAACTTACTCAAATTTTTTAATGATGATTAATCTTCGATTATTCTTTAAAAATGGTTAATAAAATTAATGACTAACGAGTATTTGTACTTTATTTATTGATATAAGTTCTCTAAAAATGGGTGCATTAGAAGGAACATAATTTCAGAACTTCTATTGAAAACTTCCCAAATAATCATCTAAACAATAAGTCCTATTAGATTGAAATCCGTTTACTAGAACCTGAGTTATGAGGTGAAAGCTATCGCAAAATCGATTTCCATTAGAGGTTTTGTTAGATTTTTATTTTATTATTCCGCTTAAGTATATTTCAATTTTCGCATCAATTGCTTGTCAAAAACTAGACAAAATTCCCAATCTAACAACGTTTGTTCCATTGAAATCGGCCCACAGAAAACAAAAATAAAAGTAAATAAACTTCGCACTTATTGAATTTGAAATGAAAAAAAAAATCTACTTTTTGCACAAAAACAACGATGGCTTGAACCCGAAAACACAATTTGCCGGTCCCATGGATACCCATTAAACCAGCAACTACAAATGCTTTGTAGTGCTAAACTTTAATTTGAATTACGTAAAAAAATGTGACTTGTGAACTTTGGACAGCTATATCTCATGTTCTATCGGACCAATTCAAGTCAAACAAAAAACAGTCGATAAGAAAACACTTCAAAAATGCAATGCATAACGATTTGAGGAGTACATATGTGAATGAGAGGGACCAGGCATTAAAATCCTGAAGTTTCTTTTCTAAATGACGCTACTCTTTCGTGTATTTTGAATTACAACTTCTATCCTTATAAACGGATTCCTACCGTTCAGAGTTTGGCTAACAGCGAATTTTTTAAAGAATACTTCTTACTAATTTTCACGCCTCCTGCTTTGACGGATACAAAATATGTCCACATTTGTATCTTTAAAATCAATGCGTACAGCTTCATATTCCTGACTCCATATAGCTCGTGTCCTATTGTAAGGACGTGTTCTATGTCTAAGAGGGTCTTGTAGAAAATGAAGAACAGAAAATTGTGCGGAAATTTCAAATCGATTGGATTGTTCAATCCGAAGATAATTAAATTCGAAAACAGATTTATGAAGAAAATTTTATAAGAACACTGGAACATTGCTTTAAATGAAAAATCCGACACAAATATTTCATATGCAAAAAATAAACACTCAAACTTTTTAATGATGATCAATCTTCAATTATTCTTTGAAAATGGTTAATAAAATTAATGACTAACAAGTATTTGTACTTTATTCATTGATATGAGTACTCTAAAAATGAGTGCATTAGAAGGAACATAATTTCAGAACTTCTATAAAATACTTCCCAAATAATCATCTAAACAATAAGCCCTATTAGATTGAAATCCGTTCACTAGAACCTGAGTAATGAGGTGAAAGCTATTGCAAAATCGACTTTCATTAGAGGTTTTGTTAGATTTTTATTTTATTATTCCGCTTAAGTATATTTCAATTTTCTCAACAATTGCTTGTCAAAAACTAGACAAAATTCCCAATCTAACAACGTTTGTTCCATTGAAATCGGCCCACAGAAAACAAAAATACAAGTAAATAAATTTCGCACTTATTGAATTTGAAATGAAAAAAAAAATCTACTTTTTGCACAAAAACAACGATGGCTTGAACCCGAAAACACAATTTGCCGGTCCCATGGATACCCATTAAACCAGCAACTACAAATGCTTTGTAATGCTAAACTTTAATTTAAATTACGTAAAAAAATGTGACTTGTGAACTTTGGACAGCTATATCTCATGTTCTATTGGACCAATTCAAGTCAAACAAAAAACAGTCGATAAGAAAACACTTCAAGAATGCAATGCATACCGATTTGAGGAGTACATATGTGAATGAGAGGGACCAGGCATTAAAATCCTGAAGTTTCTTTTCTAAATGACGCTACTCTTCCGTGTATTTTGCATTACAACTTCTATCCTTATAAACGGATTCCTACCGTTCAGAGTTTGGCTAACAGCGAATTTTTTAAAGAATACTTCTTCCTAATTTTCACGCTTCCTGCTTTGACGGATACAAAATATGTCCACATTTGTATCCTTAAAATCAATGCGTACAGCTTCATATTCCTGACTCCATATAGCTCGTGTCCTATTGTAAGGACGTGTTCTATGTCAAAGAGGGTCTTGTAGAAAATGAAGAACAGAAAATTGTGCAGAAATTTCAAATCTATTGGATTGTTCAATCCGAAGATAATTAAATTCGAAAACCGATTCATGAAGAAAATTTTAAAAGAACACTGGAACATTACTTTAAATGAAAAATCTGAAACAAAGATTTCATATGCAAAAAATAAACTTACTCAAACTTTTTAATGATGATCAATCTTCAATTATTCTTTGAAAATGGTTAATAAAATTAATGACTAACAAGTATTTGTACTTTATTCATTGATATGAGTACTCTAAAAATGAGTGCATTAGAAGGAACATAATTTCAGAACTTCTACAAAATACTTCCCAAATAATCATCTAAACAATAAGCCCTATTAGATTGAAATCCGTTCACTAGAACCTGAGTAATGAGGTGAAAGCTATTGCAAAATCGACTTTCATTAGAGGTTTTGTTAGATTTTTATTTTATTATTCCGCTTAAGTATATTTCAATTTTCTCAACAATTGCTTGTCAAAAACTAGACAAAATTCCCAATCTAACAACGTTTGTTCCATTGAAATCGGCCCACAGAAAACAAAAATACAAGTAAATAAACTTCGCACTTATTGAATTTGAAATGAAAAAAAAAATCTACTTTTTGCACAAAAACAACGATGGCTTGAACCCGAAAACACAATTTGCCGGTCCCATGGATACCCATTAAACCAGCAACTACAAATGCTTTGTAGTGCTAAACTTTAATTTGAATTACGTAAAAAAATGTGACTTGTGAACTTTGGACAGCTATATCTCATGTTCTATCGGACCAATTCAAGTCAAACAAAAAACAGTCGATAAGAAAACACTTCAAAAATGCAATGCATAACGATTTGAGGAGTACATATGTGAATGAGAGGGACCAGGCATTAAAATCCTGAAGTTTCTTTTCTAAATGACGCTACTCTTCCGTGTATTTTGCATTACAACTTCTATCCTTATAAACGGATTCCTACCGTTCAGAGTTTGGCTAACAGCGAATTTTTTAAAGAATACTTCTTACTAATTTTCACGCCTCCTGCTTTGACGGTTACAAAATATGTCCACATTTGTATCTTTAAAATCAATGCGTACAGCTTCATATTCCTGACTCCATATAGCTCGTGTCCTATTGTAAGGACGTGTTCTATGTCTAAGAGGGTCTTGTAGAAAATGAAGAACAGAAAATTGTGCGGAAATTTCAAATCGATTGGATTGTTCAATCCGAAGATAATTAAATTCGAAAACAGATTTATGAAGAAAATTTTATAAGAACACTGGAACATTGCTTTAAATGAAAAATCCGACACAAATATTTCATATGCAAAAAATAAACACTCAAACTTTTTAATGATGATCAATCTTCAATTATTCTTTGAAAATGGTTAATAAAATTAATGACTAACAAGTATTTGTACTTTATTCATTGATATGAGTACTCTAAAAATGAGTGCATTAGAAGGAACATCATTTCAGAACTTCTATAAAATACTTCCCAAATAATCATCTAAACAATAAGCCCTATTAGATTGAAATCCGTTCACTAGAACCTGAGTAATGAGGTGAAAACTATTGCAAAATCGACTTTCATTAGAGGTTTTGTTAGATTTTTATTTTATTATTCCGCTTAAGTATATTTCAATTTTCTCAACAATTGCTTGTCAAAAACTAGACAAAATTTCCAATCTAACAACGTTTGTTCCATTGAAATCGGCCCACAGAAAACAAAAATACAAGTAAATAAACTTCGCACTTATTGAATTTGAAATGAAAAAAAAAATCTACTTTTTGCACAAAAACAACGATGGCTTGAACCCGAAAACACAATTTGCCGGTCCCATGGATACCCATTAAACCAGCAACTACAAATGCTTTGTAATGCTAAACTTTAATTTAAATTACGTAAAAAAATGTGACTTGTGAACTTTGGACAGCTATATCTCATGTTCTATTGGACCAATTCAAGTCAAACAAAAAACAGTCGATAAGAAAACACTTCAAGAATGCAATGCATACCGATTTGAGGAGTACATATGTGAATGAGAGGGACCAGGCATTAAAATCCTGAAGTTTCTTTTCTAAATGACGCTACTCTTCCGTGTATTTTGCATTACAACTTCTATTCTTATAGACGGATTCCTACCGTTCAGAGTTTGGCTAACAACGAATTTTTTAAAGAATACTTCTTCCTAATTTTCACGCTTCCTGCTTTGACGGATACAAAATATGTCCACATTTGTATCCTTAAAATCAATGCGTACAGCTACATATTCCTGACTCCATATAGCTCGTGTCCTATTGTAAGGACGTGTTCTATGTCAAAGAGGGTCTTGTAGAAAATGAAGAATAGAAAATTGTGCGGAAATTTCAATTCTATTGGATTGTTCAATCCGAAGATAATTAAATTCGAAAACAGATTTATGAAGAAAATTTTATAAGAACACTGGAACATTGCTTTAAATGAAAAATCTGAAACAAAGATTTCATATGCAAAAAATAAACTTACTCAAACTTTTTAATGATGATCAATCTTCAATTATTCTTTGAAAATGGTTAACAAAATTAATGACTAACGAGTATTTGTACTTTATTCATTGATATAAGTTCTCTAAAAGTGGGTGCATTAGAGGGAACATAATTTTAGAACTTCTATAAAATACTTCCTAAATAATCATCTCAACAATAACCGCTATTAGATTGAAATCCGTTCACTAGAACCTAAGTAATGAGGTGAAAGCTATTACAAAATCGACTCTCATCAGAGGTTTTGTTAGATTTTTATTTTATTATTCCGCTTAAGTATATTTCAATTTTCGCAACAATTGCTTGTCAAAAACTAGACAAAATTCCCAATCTAACAACGTTTGTTCCATTGAAATCGGTCCACAGAAAACAAAAATACAAGTAAATAAACTTCGCACTTATTGAATTTGAAATGAAAAAAAAAATCTACTTCTTGCACAAAAACAACAAGGGCTTGAACCCGAAAACACAATTTGCCGGTCCCATGGATACCCATTAAACCAGCAACTACAAATGCTTTGTACTGCTAAACTTTAATTTAAATTACGTAAAAAAATGTGACTTGTGAACTTTGGACAGCTATATCTCATGTTCTATCGGACCAATTCAAGTCAAACAAAAAACAGTCGATAAGAAAACACTTCAAGAATGCAATGCATACCGATTTGAGGAGTACATATGTGAATGAGAGGGACCAGGCATTAAAATCCTGGAATTTCTTTTCTAAATGACGCTACTCTTCCGTGTATTTTGCATTACAACTTCTATCCTTATAAACGGATTCCTACCGTTCAGAGTTTGGCTAACAGCGAATTTTGTAAAGAATACTTCTTTATAATTTTCAAGCTTCCTGCTTTGACGGATACAAAATATGTCCACATTTGTATCCTTAAAATCAATGCGTACAGCTTCATATTCCTGACTCCATATAGCTCGTGTCCTATTGTAAGGACGTGTTCTATGTCAAAGAGGGTCTTGTAGAAAATGAAGAATAGAAAATTGTGCGGAAATTTCAAATCGATTGGGTTGTTCAATCCGAAGATAATTAAATTCGAAAACAGATTTATGAAGAAAATTTTATAAGAACACTGGAACATTGCTTTAAATGAAAAATTCGACACAAATATTTCATATGCAAAAAATAAACTTACTCAAACTTTTTAATGATGATCAATCTTCGATTATTCTTTAAAAATGGTTAATAAAATTAATGACTAACGAGTATTTGTACTTTATTTATTGATATAAGTTCTCTAAAAATGGGTGCATTAGAAGGAACATAATTTCAGAACTTCTATTGAAAACTTCCCAAATAATCATCTAAACAATAAGTCCTATTAGATTGAAATCCGTTTACTAGAACCTGAGTTATGAGGTGAAAGCTATTGCAAAATCGATTTCCATTAGAGGTTTTGTTAGATTTTTATTTTATTATTCCGCTTAAGTATATTTCAATTTTCGCATCAATTGCTTGTCAAAAACTAGACAAAATTCCCAATCTAACAACGTTTGTTCCATTGAAATCGGCCCACAGAAAACAAAAATAAAAGTAAATAAACTTCGCACTTATTGAATTTGAAATGAAAAAAAAAATCTACTTTTCGCACAAAAACAACGATGGCTTGAACCCGAAAACACAATTTGCCGGTCCCATGGATACCCATTAAACCAGCAACTACAAATGCTTTGTAGTGCTAAACTTTAATTTGAATTACGTAAAAAAATGTGACTTGTGAACTTTGGACAGCTATATCTCATGTTCTATCGGACCAATTCAAGTCAAACAAAAAACAGTCGATAAGAAAACACTTCAAAAATACAATGCATAACGATTTGAGGATTACATATGTGAATGAGAGGGACCAGGCATTAAAATCCTGAAGTTTCTTTTCTAAATGACGCTACTCTTCCGTGTATTTTGCATTACAACTTCTATCCTTATACACGGATTCCTACCGTTCAGAGTTTGGCTAACAGCGAATTTTTTAAAGAATACTTCTTACTAATTTTCACGCCTCCTGCTTTGACGGATACAAAATATGTCCACATTTGTATCTTTAAAATCAATGCGTACAGCTTCATATTCCTGACTCCATATAGCTCGTGTCCTATTGTAAGGACGTGTTCTATGTCTAAGAGGGTCTTGTAGAAAATGAAGAACAGAAAATTGTGCGGAAATTTCGAATCGATTGGATTGTTCAATCCGAAGATAATTAAATTCGAAAACAGATTTATGAAGAAAATTTTATAAGAACACTGGAACATTGCTTTAAATGAAAAATCCGACACAAATATTTCATATGCAAAAAATAAACACTCAAACTTTTTAATGATGATCAATCTTCAATTATTCTTTGAAAATGGTTAATAAAATTAATGACTAACAAGTATTTGTACTTTATTCATTGATATGAGTACTCTAAAAATGGGTGCATTAGAAGGAACATAATTTCAGAACTTCTATTGAAAACTTCCCAAATAATCATCTAAACAATAAGTCCTATTAGATTGAAATCCGTTTACTAGAACCTGAGTTATGAGGTGAAAGCTATTGCAAAATCGATTTCCATTAGAGGTTTTGTTAGATTTTTATTTTATTATTCCGCTTAAGTATATTTCAATTTTCGCATCAATTGCTTGTCAAAAACTAGACAAAATTCCCAATCTAACAACGTTTGTTCCATTGAAATCGGCCCACAGAAAACAAAAATACAAGTAAATAAACTTCGCACTTATTGAATTTGAAATGAAAAAAAAAATCTACTTTTTGCACAAAAACAACGATGGCTTGAACCCGAAAACACAATTTGCCGGTCCCATGGATACCCATTAAACCAGCAACTACAAATGCTTTGTAATGCTAAACTTTAATTTAAATTACGTAAAAAAATGTGACTTGTGAACTTTGGACAGCTATATCTCATGTTCTATTGGACCAATTCAAGTCAAACAAAAAACAGTCGATAAGAAAACACTTCAAGAATGCAATGCATACCGATTTGAGGAGTACATATGTGAATGAGAGGGACCAGGCATTAAAATCCTGAAGTTTCTTTTCTAAATGACGCTACTCTTCCGTGTATTTTGCATTACAACTTCTATTCTTATAGACGGATTCCTACCGTTCAGAGTTTGGCTAACAACGAATTTTTTAAAGAATACTTCTTCCTAATTTTCACGCTTCCTGCTTTGACGGATACAAAATATGTCCACATTTGTATCCTTAAAATCAATGCGTACAGCTACATATTCCTGACTCCATATAGCTCGTGTCCTATTGTAAGGACGTGTTCTATGTCAAAGAGGGTCTTGTAGAAAATGAAGAATAGAAAATTGTGCGGAAATTTCAAATCTATTGGATTGTTCAATCCGAAGATAATTAAATTCGAAAACAGATTTATGAAGAAAATTTTATAAGAACACTGGAACATTGCTTTAAATGAAAAATCTGAAACAAAGATTTCATATGCAAAAAATAAACTTACTCAAACTTTTTAATGATGATCAATCTTCAATTATTCTTTGAAAATGGTTAACAAAATTAATGACTAACGAGTATTTGTACTTTATTCATTGATATAAGTTCTCTAAAAGTGGGTGCATTAGAGGGAACATAATTTTAGAACTTCTATAAAATACTTCCTAAATAATCATCTAAACAATAACCGCTATTAGATTGAAATCCGTTCACTAGAACCTAAGTAATGAGGTGAAAGCTATTACAAAATCGACTCTCATCAGAGGTTTTGTTAGATTTTTATTTTATCATTCCGCTTAAGTATATTTCAATTTTCGCAACAATTGCTTGTCAAAAACTAGACAAAATTCCCAATCTAACAACGTTTGTTCCATTGAAATCGGCCCACAGAAAACAAAAATACAAGTAAATAAACTTCGCACTTATTGAATTTGAAATGAAAAAAAAAATCTACTTCTTGCACAAAAACAACAAGGGCTTGAACCCGAAAACACAATTTGCCGGTCCCATGGATACCCATTAAACCAGCAACTACAAATGCTTTGTACTGCTAAACTTTAATTTAAATTACGTAAAAAAATGTGACTTGTGAACTTTGGACGGCTATATCTCATGTTCTATCGGACCAATTCAAGTCAAACAAAAAACAGTCGATAAGAAAACACTTCAAGAATGCAATGCATACCGATTTGAGGAGTACATATGTGAATGAGAGGGACCAGGCATTAAAATCCTGGAATTTCTTTTCTAAATGACGCTACTCTTCCGTGTATTTTGCATTACAACTTCTATCCTTATAAACGGATTCCTACCGTTCAGAGTTTGGCTAACAGCGAATTTTGTAAAGAATACTTCTTTATAATTTTCAAGCTTCCTGCTTTGACGGATACAAAATATGTCCACATTTGTATCCTTAAAATCAATGCGTACAGCTTCATATTCCTGACTCCATATAGCTCGTGTCCTATTGTAAGGACGTGTTCTATGTCAAAGAGGGTCTTGTAGAAAATGAAGAATAGAAAATTGTGCGGAAATTTCAAATCGATTGGGTTGTTCAATCCGAAGATAATTAAATTCGAAAACAGATTTATGAAGAAAATTTTATAAGAACACTGGAACATTGCTTTAAATGAAAAATTCGACACAAATATTTCATATGCAAAAAATAAACTTACTCAAACTTTTTAATGATGATCAATCTTCGATTATTCTTTAAAAATGGTTAATAAAATTAATGACTAACGAGTATTTGTACTTTATTTATTGATATAAGTTCTCTAAAAATGGGTGCATTAGAAGGAACATAATTTCAGAACTTCTATTGAAAACTTCCCAAATAATCATCTAAACAATAAGTCCTATTAGATTGAAATCCGTTTACTAGAACCTGAGTTATGAGGTGAAAGCTATTGCAAAATCGATTTCCATTAGAGGTTTTGTTAGATTTTTATTTTATTATTCCGCTTAAGTATATTTCAATTTTCGCATCAATTGCTTGTCAAAAACTAGACAAAATTCCCAATCTAACAACGTTTGTTCCATTGAAATCGGCCCACAGAAAACAAAAATAAAAGTAAATAAACTTCGCACTTATTGAATTTGAAATGAAAAAAAAAATCTACTTTTCGCACAAAAACAACGATGGCTTGAACCCGAAAACACAATTTGCCGGTCCCATGGATACCCATTAAACCAGCAACTACAAATGCTTTGTAGTGCTAAACTTTAATTTGAATTACGTAAAAAAATGTGACTTGTGAACTTTGGACAGCTATATCTCATGTTCTATCGGACCAATTCAAGTCAAACAAAAAACAGTCGATTAGAAAACACTTCAAAAATACAATGCATAACGATTTGAGGAGTACATATGTGAATGAGAGGGACCAGGCATTAAAATCCTGAAGTTTCTTTTCTAAATGACGCTACTCTTCCGTGTATTTTGCATTACAACTTCTATCCTTATAAACGGATTCCTACCGTTCAGAGTTTGGCTAACAGCGAATTTTTTAAAGAATACTTCTTACTAATTTTCACGCCTCCTGCTTTGACGGATACAAAATATGTCCACATTTGTATCTTTAAAATCAATGCGTACAGCTTCATATTCCTGACTCCATATAGCTCGTGTCCTATTGTAAGGACGTGTTCTATGTCTAAGAGGGTCTTGTAGAAAATGAAGAACAGAAAATTGTGCGGAAATTTCAAATCTATTGGATTGTTCAATCCGAAGATAATTAAATTCGAAAACAGATTTATGAAGAAAATTTTATAAGAACACTGGAACATTGCTTTAAATGAAAAATCCGACACAAATATTTCATATGCAAAAAATAAACACTCAAACTTTTTAATGATGATCAATCTTCAATTATTCTTTGAAAATGGTTAATAAAATTAATGACTAACAAGTATTTGTACTTTATTCATTGATATGAGTACTCTAAAAATGAGTGCATTAGAAGGAACATAATTTCAGAACTTCTATAAAATACTTCCCAAATAATCATCTAAACAATAAGCCCTATTAGATTGAAATCCGTTCACTAGAACCTGAGTAATGAGGTGAAAACTATTGCAAAATCGACTTTCATTAGAGGTTTTGTTAGATTTTTATTTTATTATTCCGCTTAAGTATATTTCAATTTTCTCAACAATTGCTTGTCAAAAACTAGACAAAATTCCCAATCTAACAACGTTTGTTCCATTGAAATCGGCCCACAGAAAACAAAAATACAAGTAAATAAACTTCGCACTTATTGAATTTGAAATGAAAAAAAAAATCTACTTTTTGCACAAAAACAACGATGGCTTGAACCTGAAAACACAATTTGCCGGTCCCATGGATACCCATTAAACCAGGAACTACAAATGCTTTGTAATGCTAAACTTTAATTTAAATTACGTAAAAAAATGTGACTTGTGAACTTTGGACAGCTATATCTCATGTTCTATTGGACCAATTCAAGTCAAACAAAAAACAGTCGATAAGAAAACACTTCAAGAATGCAATGCATACCGATTTGAGCAGTACATATGTGAATGAGAGGGACCAGGCATTAAAATCCTGAAGTTTCTTTTCTAAATGACGCTACTCTTCCGTGTATTTTGCATTACAACTTCTATCCTTATAAACGGATTCCTACCGTTCAGAGTTTGGCTAACAGCGAATTTTTTAAAGAATACTTCTTCCTAATTTTCACGCTTCCTGCTTTGACGGATACAAAATATGTCTACATTTGTATCCTTAAAATCAATGCGTACAGCTTCATATTCCTGACTCCATATAGCTCGTGTCCTATTGTAAGGACGTGTTCTATGTCTAAGAGGGTCTTGTAGAAAATGAAGAACAGAAAATTGTGCGGAAATTTCAAATCGATTGGATTGTTCAATCCGAAGATAATTAAATTCGAAAACAGATTTATGAAGAAAATTTTATAAGAACACTGGAACATTGCTTTAAATGAAAAATCCGACACAAATATTTCATATGCAAAAAATAAACACTCAAACTTTTTAATGATGATCAATCTTCAATTATTCTTTGAAAATGGTTAATAAAATTAATGACTAACAAGTATTTGTACTTTATTCATTGATATGAGTACTCTAAAAATGAGTGCATTAGAAGGAACATAATTTCAGAACTTCTATAAAATACTTCCCAAATAATCATCTAAACAATAAGCCCTATTAGATTGAAATCCGTTCACTAGAACCTGAGTAATGAGGTGAAAGCTATTGCAAAATCGACTTTCATTAGAGGTTTTGTTAGATTTTTATTTTATTATTCCGCTTAAGTATATTTCAATTTTCTCAACAATTGCTTGTCAAAAACTAGACAAAATTCCCAATCTAACAACGTTTGTTCCATTGAAATCGGCCCACAGAAAACAAAAATACAAGTAAATAAACTTCGCACTTATTGAATTTGAAATGAAAAAAAAAATCTACTTTTTGCACAAAAACAACGATGGCTTGAACCCGAAAACACAATTTGCCGGTCCCATGGATACCCATTAAACCAGCAACTACAAATGCTTTGTAATGCTAAACTTTAATTTAAATTACGTAAAAAAATGTGACTTGTGAACTTTGGACAGCTATATCTCATGTTCTATTGGACCAATTCAAGTCAAACAAAAAACAGTCGATAAGAAAACACTTCAAGAATGCAATGCATACCGATTTGAGGAGAACATATCTGAATGAGAGGGACCAGGCATAAAAATCCTGGAATTTCTTTTCCAAATGACGCTACTCTTACGTGTATTTTGCATTACAACTTTTATCCTTATAAACGGATTCCTACTGTTCAGAGTTTGGCTAACAGCGAATTTTTTAAAAAATACTTCTTCCTAATTTTCACGCTTCCTGCTTTGACGGATACAAAATATGTCCACATTTGTATCCTTAAAATCAATGCGTACAGCTTCATATTCCTGACTCCATATAGCTCGTGTCCTATTGTAAGGACGTGTTCTATGTCAAAGAGGGTCTTGTAGAAAATGAAGAACAGAAAATTGTGCGGAAATTTCAAATCGATTGGATTGTTCAATCCGAAGATAAATAAATTCGAAAACAGATTTATGAAGAAAATTTTATAAGAACACTGGAACATTGCTTTAAATGAAAAATCCGACACAAATATTTCATATGCGAAAAATAAACTTACTCAAACTTTTTAATGATGATCAATCCTCGATTATTCTTTAAAAATGAATAATAAAATTAATGACTAACGAGTATTTGTACTTTATTCATTGATATAAGTTCTCTAAAAATGAGTGCATTAGAAGGAACATAATTTCAGAACTTCTATAAAATACTTCCCAAATAATCATCTAAACAATAAGCCCTATTAGATTGAAATCCGTTTACTAGAACCCGAGTTATGAGGTGAAAGCTATTACAAAATCGACTTTCATCAGAGGTTTTGTTAGATTTTTATTTTATTATTCCGCTTAAATATATTTCAATTTTCGCAACAATTGCTTGTCAAAAACTAGACAAAATTCCCAATCTAACAACGTTTGTTCCATTGAAATCGGCCCACAGAAAACAAAAATACAAGTAAATAAACTTCGCACTTATTGAATTTGAAATAAAAAAAAAAAATCTACTTTTTACACAAAAACAACGATGGCTTAAACCCGAAAACACAATTTGCCGGTCCCATGGACACCCATTAAACCAGCAACTACAAATGCTTTGTACTGTTAAACTTTGATTTAAATTACGTACAAAAATGTGACTTGTGAACTTTGGACAGCTATATCTCATGTTCTATTGGACCAATTCAAGTCAAACAAAAAACAGTCGATAAGAAAACACTTCAAGAATGCAATGCATACCGATTTGAGGAGTACATATGTGAATGAGAGGGACCAGGCATTAAAATCCTGGAATTTCTTATTTAAATGACGGTACTCTTCCGTGCATTTTGCATTATAACTTCTATCCTTATAAACGGATTCCTACCGCTCAGAGTTTGGCTAACAGCGAATTTTTTAAAGAATACTTCTTTTTAATTTTCACGCTTCCTGCTTTGACGGACAAAAAATATGTCTACATTTGTATCCTTAAAATCAATGCGTACAGCTTCATATTCCTGACTCCATATAGCTCGTGTCCTATTGTAAGGACGTGTTCTATGTCAAAAAGGGTCTTGTAGAAAATGAAGAACAGAAAATTGTGCAGAAATTTCAAATCTATTGGGTTGTTCAATCTGAAGATAATTAAATTTGAAAACAGATTTATAAAGAAAATTTTAAAAGAACACTGGAACATTGCTTTAAATGAAAAAACCGACACAAATATTTCATAAGCAAAAAATAAACTTATTCAAACTTTTTAATGATGATCAATCTTCGATTATTCTTTAAAAATGATTAATAAAATTAATGACTAACGAGTATTTGTACTTTATTCATTGATATGAGTTCTCTAAAAATGGGTGCATTAGAAGGAACATAATTTCAGAACTTCTATAAAATACTTCCCAAATAATCATCTAAACAATAAGCCCTATTAGATTGAAATCCGTTTACTAGAACCCGAGTTATGAGGTGAAAGCTATTACAAAATCGACTTTCATCAGAGGTTTTGTTAGATTTTTATTTTATTATTCCGCTTAAATATATTTCAATTTTCGCAACAATTGCTTGTCAAAAACTAGACAAAATTCCCAATCTAACAACGTTTGTACCATTGAAATCGGCCCACAGAAAACAAAAATACAAGTAAATAAACTTCGCACTTATTGAATATGAAATGAAAAAAAAATCTACTTCTTGCACAAAAACAACAATGGCTTGAACCCGAAAACGCAATTTTAATGATGATCAATCTTCAATTATTCTTTAAAAATGGTTAACAAAATTAATGACTAACGAGTATTTGTACTTTATTAATTGATATAAGTTCTCTTAAAATGGGTGCATTAGAAGGAACATAATTTCAGAACTTCTATAAAATACTTCCCAAATAATCATCTAAACAATAAGCCCTATTAGATTGAAATCCGTTTACTAGAACCTGAGTTATGAGGTGAAAGCTAATACAAAATCGACTCTCATCAGAGGTTTTGTTAGATTTTCATTTTATTATTCCGCTTAAGTATATTTCAATTTTCGCAACAATTGCTTGTCAAAAACTAGACAAAATTCCCAATCTAACAACGTTTGTACCATTGAAATCGGCCCACAGAAAACAAAAATACAAGTAAATAAACTTCGCACTTATTGAATATGAAATGAAAAAAAAATCTACTTCTTGCACAAAAACAACAATGGCTTGAACCCGAAAACACAATTTGCCGGTCCCATGGATACCTATTAAACCAGCAACTACAAATGCTTTGTACTGCTAAACTTTAATTTAAATTACGTAAAAAATGTGACTTGTGAACTTTGGACAGCTATATCTCATGTTCTATTGGACCAATTCAAGTCAAACAAAAAACAGTTGATAAGAAAACACTTCAACAATGCAATGCATACCGATTTGAGGAGTACATATGTGAATGAGAGGGACCAGGCATTAAAATCCTGGAATTTCTTTTCTAAATGACGCTACTCTTCCGTGTATTTTGCATTACAGCTTCTATCCTTATAAACGGATTCCTACCGTTCAGGATTTGGCTAACAGCGAATTTTTTAAAGAATACTTCTTCCTAATTTTCACGCTTCCTGCTTTGACGGATACAAAATATGTCTACATTTGTATCCTTAAAATCAATGCGTACAGCTTCATATTCCTGACTCCATATAGCTCGTGTCCTATTGTAAGGACGTGTTCTATGTCAAAGAGGGTCTTGTAGAAAATGAAGAACAGAAAATTGTGCAGAAATTTCAAATCTATTGGATTGTTCAATCTGAAGATAATTAAATTTGAAAATAGATTCATGAAGAAAATTTTATAAGAACACTGGAACATTGCTTTAAATGAAAAGTCCGACACAAATATTTCATATGCAAAAAATAAACTTACTCAAACTTTTAAATGATGATCAATCTTCAATTATTCTTTAAAAATGATTAATAAAATTAATGACTAACGAGTATTTGTACTTTATTCATTGATATGAGTTCTCTAAAAATGGGTGCATTAGAGGGAACATAATTTTAGAACTTCTATAAAATAGTTCCCTAATAATCATCTAAACAATAAGCCCTATTAGATTGAAATCCGTTTACTAGAACCTGAGTTATGAGGTGAAAGCTATTACAAAATCGACTCTCATCAGAGGTTTTGTTAGATTTTTATTTTATTATTCCGCTTAAGTATATTTCAATTTTCGCAACAATTGCTTGTCAAAAACTAGACAAAATTCTCAATCTAACAACGTTTGTACCATTGAAATCGGCCCACAGAAAACAAAAATACAAGTAAATAAACTTCGCACTTATTGAATATGAAATGAAAAAAAAATCTACTTCTTGCACAAAAACAACAATGGCTTGAACCCGAAAACACAATTTGCCGGTCCCATGGATACCTATTAAACCAGCAACTACAAATGCTTTGTACTGCTAAACTTTAATTTAAATTACGTAAAAAATGTGACTTGTGAACTTTGGACAGCTATATCTCATGTTCTATTGGACCAATTCAAGTCAAACAAAAAACAGTTGATAAGAAAACACTTCAACAATGCAATGCATACCGATTTGAGGAGTACATATGTGAATGAGAGGGACCAGGCATTAAAATCCTGGAATTTCTTTTCTAAATGACGCTACTCTTCCGTGTATTTTGCATTACAGCTTCTATCCTTATAAACGGATTCCTACCGTTCAGGATTTGGCTAACAGCGAATTTTTTAAAGAATACTTCTTCCTAATTTTCACGCTTCCTGCTTTGACGGATACAAAATATGTCTACATTTGTATCCTTAAAATCAATGCGTACAGCTTCATATTCCTGACTCCATATAGCTCGTGTCCTATTGTAAGGACGTGTTCTATGTCAAAGAGGGTCTTGTAGAAAATGAAGAACAGAAAATTGTGCAGAAATTTCAAATCTATTGGGTTGTTCAATCTGAAGATAATTAAATTTGAAAACAGATTTATAAAGAAAATTTTAAAAGAACACTGGAACATTGCTTTAAATGAAAAAACCGACACAAATATTTCATAAGCAAAAAATAAACTTATTCAAACTTTTTAATGATGATCAATCTTCGATTATTCTTTAAAAATGATTAATAAAATTAATGACTAACGAGTATTTGTACTTTATTCATTGATATGAGTTCTCTAAAAATGGGTGCATTAGAAGGAACATAATTTCAGAACTTCTATAAAATACTTCCCAAATAATCATCTAAACAATAAGCCCTATTAGATTGAAATCCGTTTACTAGAACCCGAGTTATGAGGTGAAAGCTATTACAAAATCGACTTTCATCAGAGGTTTTGTTAGATTTTTATTTTATTATTCCGCTTAAATATATTTCAATTTTCGCAACAATTGCTTGTCAAAAACTAGACAAAATTCCCAATCTAACAACGTTTGTTCCATTAAAATCGGCCCACAGAAAACAAAAATACAAGTAAATAAACTTCGCACTTATTGAATTTGAAATGAAAAAAAAAATCTACTTTTTACACAAAAACAACGATGGCTTAAACCCGAAAACGCAATTTTAATGATGATCAATCTTCAATTATTCTTTAAAAATGGTTAACAAAATTAATGACTAACGAGTATTTGTACTTTATTAATTGATATAAGTTCTCTTAAAATGGGTGCATTAGAAGGAACATAATTTCAGAACTTCTATAAAATACTTCCCAAATAATCATCTAAACAATAAGCCCTATTAGATTGAAATCCGTTTACTAGAACCTGAGTTATGAGGTGAAAGCTAATACAAAATCGACTCTCATCAGAGGTTTTGTTAGATTTTCATTTTATTATTCCGCTTAAGTATATTTCAATTTTCGCAACAATTGCTTGTCAAAAACTAGACAAAATTCCCAATCTAACAACGTTTGTACCATTGAAATCGGCCCACAGAAAACAAAAATACAAGTAAATAAACTTCGCACTTATTGAATATGAAATGAAAAAAAAATCTACTTCTTGCACAAAAACAACAATGGCTTGAACCCGAAAACGCAATTTGCCGGTCCCATGGATACCTATTAAACCAGCAACTACAAATGCTTTGTACTGCTAAACTTTAATTTAAATTACGTAAAAAATGTGACTTGTGAACTTTGGACAGCTATATCTAATGTTCTATTGGACCAATTCAAGTCAAACAAAAAACAGTTGATAAGAAAACACTTCAACAATGCAATGCATACCGATTTGAGGAGTACATATGTGAATGAGAGGGACCAGGCATTAAAATCCTGGAATTTCTTTTCTAAATGACGCTACTCTTCCGTGTATTTTGCATTACAGCTTCTATCCTTATAAACGGATTCCTACCGTTCAGGATTTGGCTAACAGCGAATTTTTTAAAGAATACTTCTTCCTAATTTTCACGCTTCCTGCTTTGACGGATACAAAATATGTCTACATTTGTATCCTTAAAATCAATGCGTACAGCTTCATATTCCTGACTCCATATAGCTCGTGTCCTATTGTAAGGACGTGTTCTATGTCAAAGAGGGTCTTGTAGAAAATGAAGAACAGAAAATTGTGCAGAAATTTCAAATCTATTGGATTGTTCAATCTGAAGATAATTAAATTTGAAAATAGATTCATGAAGAAAATTTTATAAGAACACTGGAACATTGCTTTAAATGAAAAGTCCGACACAAATATTTCATATGCAAAAAATAAACTTACTCAAACTTTTAAATGATGATCAATCTTCAATTATTCTTTAAAAATGATTAATAAAATTAATGACTAACGAGTATTTGTACTTTATTCATTGATATGAGTTCTCTAAAAATGGGTGCATTAGAGGGAACATAATTTTAGAACTTCTATAAAATAGTTCCCTAATAATCATCTAAACAATAAGCCCTATTAGATTGAGATCCGTTTACTAGAACCTGAGTTATGAGGTGAAAGCTATTACAAAATCGACTCTCATCAGAGGTTTTGTTAGATTTTTATTTTATTATTCCGCTTAAGTATATTTCAATTTTCGCAACAATTGCTTGTCAAAAACTAGACAAAATTCTCAATCTAACAACGTTTGTACCATTGAAATCGGCCCACAGAAAACAAAAATACAAGTAAATAAACTTCGCACTTATTGAATATGAAATGAAAAAAAAATCTACTTCTTGCACAAAAACAACAATGGCTTGAACCCGAAAACACAATTTGCCGGTCCCATGGATACCTATTAAACCAGCAACTACAAATGCTTTGTACTGCTAAACTTTAATTTAAATTACGTAAAAAATGTGACTTGTGAACTTTGGACAGCTATATCTAATGTTCTATTGGACCAATTCAAGTCAAACAAAAAACAGTTGATAAGAAAACACTTCAACAATGCAATGCATACCGATTTGAGGAGTACATATGTGAATGAGAGGGACCAGGCATTAAAATCCTGGAATTTCTTTTCTAAATGACGCTACTCTTCCGTGTATTTTGCATTACAGCTTCTATCCTTATAAACGGATTCCTACCGTTCAGGATTTGGCTAACAGCGAATTTTTTAAAGAATACTTCTTCCTAATTTTCACGCTTCCTGCTTTGACGGATACAAAATATGTCTACATTTGTATCCTTAAAATCAATGCGTACAGCTTCATATTCCTGACTCCATATAGCTCGTGTCCTATTGTAAGGACGTGTTCTATGTCAAAGAGGGTCTTGTAGAAAATGAAGAACAGAAAATTGTGCAGAAATTTCAAATCTATTGGATTGTTCAATCTGAAGATAATTAAATTTGAAAATAGATTCATGAAGAAAATTTTATAAGAACACTGGAACATTGCTTTAAATGAAAAGTCCGACACAAATATTTCATATGCAAAAAATAAACTTACTCAAACTTTTAAATGATGATCAATCTTCAATTATTCTTTAAAAATGATTAATAAAATTAATGACTAACGAGTATTTGTACTTTATTCATTGATATGAGTTCTCTAGAAATGGGTGCATTAGAAGGAACATAATTTTAGAACTTCTATAAAATAGTTCCCTAATAATCATCTAAACAATAAGCCCTATTAGATTGAAATCCGTTTACTAGAACCTGAGTTATGAGGTGAAAGCTATTGCAAAATCGACTTTCATTAGAGGTTTTGTTAGATTTTTATTTTATTATTCCGCTTACGTATATTTCAATTTTCGCAACAATTGCTTGTCAAAAACTAGACAAAATTCCCAATCTAACAACGTTTGTTCCATTGAAATCGGCCCACAGGAAACAAAAATACAAGTAAATAAACTTCGCACTTATTGAATTTGAAATAAAAAAAAAATTCTACTTTTTGCACAAAAACAACGATGGCTTGAACCCGAAAACACAATTTGCCGGTCCCATGGATACCCATTAAACCAGCAACTACAAATGCTTTGTAGTGCTAAACTTTAATTTAAATTACGTAAAAAAATGTGACTTGTGAACTTTGGACAGCTATATCTCATGTTCTATTGGACCAATTCAAGTCAAACAAAAAACAGTCGATAAGAAAACACTTCAAGAATGCAATGCATAACGATTTGAGGTGTACATATGTGAATGAGAGGGACCAGGCATTAAAATACTGAAGTTTCTTTTCTAAATGACGCTATTCTTCCGTGTATTTTGCATTACAACTTTTATCCTTATAAACGGATTCCTACCGTTCAGAGTTTGGCTAACAGCGAATTTTTTAAAGAATACTTCTTCCTAATTTTCACGCTTCCTGCTTTGACGGATACAAAATATGTCTACATTTGTATCCTTAAAATCAATGCGTACAGCTTCATATTCCTGACTCCATATAGCTCGTGTCCTATTGTAAGGACGTGTTCTATGTCAAAGAGGGTCTTGTAGAAAATGAAGAACAGAAAATTGTGCAGAAATTTC
Organism: Bombylius discolor; assembly: GCA_939192795.1. Lineage (NCBI taxonomy): Eukaryota > Metazoa > Arthropoda > Insecta > Diptera > Bombyliidae > Bombylius > Bombylius discolor. The sequence goes on along the minus strand of OW584240.1, from coordinate 31,196,667 downwards.
AAATCTATTGGATTGTTCAATCTGAAGATAATTAAATTTGAAAATAGATTCATGAAGAAAATTTCATAAGAACACTGGAACATTGCTTTAAATGAAAAGTCCGACACAAATATTTCATATGCAAAAAATAAACTTACTCAAACTTTTTGATGATGATCAATCTTCAATTATTCTTTAAAAATGGTTACCAAATTAATGACTAACGAGTATTTGTACTTTATTTATTGATATAAGTTCTCTGAAAATGGGTGCATTAGAGGGAACATTATTTTAGAACTTCTATAAAATAGTTCCCTAATAATCATCTAAACAATAACCGCTATTAGATTGGAATCCGTTCACTAGAACCTGAGTTATGAGGTGAAAGCTATTGCAAAATCGACTTTCATAAGAGGTTTTGTTAGATTTTTATTTTATTATTCCGCTTAAGTATATTTCAATTTTCTCAACAATTGCTTGTCAAAAACTAGACAAAATTCCCAATCTAACAACGTTTGTTCCATTGAAATCGGCCCACAGAAAACAAAAATACAAGTAAATAAACTTCGCACTTATTGAATTTGAAATGAAAAAAAAAATCTACTTTTTGCACAAAAACAACGATGGCTTGAACCCGAAAACACAATTTGCCGGTCCCATGGATACCCATTAAACCAGCAACTACAAATGCTTTGTACTGCTAAACTTTAATTTAAATTACGTAAAAAAATGTGACTTGTGAACTTTGGACAGCTATATCTCATGTTCTATTGGACCAATTCAAGTCAAACAAAAAACAGTCGATAAGAAAACACTTCAAGAATGCAATGTAAAACGATTTGAGGGGTACATATGTGAATGAGAGGGACCAGGCATTAAAATCCTGAAGTTTCTTTTCTAAATGACGCTACTCTTCCGTGTATTTTTCATTACAACTTCTATCCTTATAAACGGATTCCTACCGTTCAGAGTTTGGCTAACAGCGAATTTTTTAAAGAATACTTCTTCCTAATTTTCACGCTTCCTGTTTTGACGGATACAAAATATGTCTACATTTGTATCCTTAAAATCAATGCGTACAGCTTCATATTCCTGACTCCATATAGCTCGTGTCCTATTGTAAGGACGTGTTCTATGTCAAAGAGGGTCTTGTAGAAAATGAAGAACAGAAAATTGTGCAGAAATTTCAAATCTATTGGATTGTTCAATCCGAAGATAATTGAATTCGAAAACAGATTTATGAAGAAAATTTTAAAAGAACACTGGAACATTGCTTTAAATGAAAAGTCCGACACAAATATTTCATATGCAAAAAATAAACTTACTCAAACTTTTTGATGATGATCAATCTTCAATTATTCTTTAAAAATGGTTACCAAATTAATGACTAACGAGTATTTGTACTTTATTTATTGATATAAGTTCTCTGAAAATGGGTGCATTAGAGGGAACATAATTTTAGAACTTCTATAAAATACTTCCCAAATAATCATCTAAACAATAACCGCTATTAGATTGGAATCCGTTCACTAGAACCTGAGTTATGAGGTGAAAGCTATTGCAAAATTGACTTTCATCAGAGGTTTTGTTAGATTTTTATTTTATTATTCCGCTTAAGTATATTTCAATTTTCTCAACAATTGCTTCTCAAAAACTAGACAAAATTCCCAATCTAACAACGTTTGTTCCATTGAAATCGGCCCACAGAAAACAAAAATACAAGTAAATAAACTTCGCACTTATTGAATTTGAAATGAAAAAAAAAATCTACTTTTTGCACAAAAACAACGATGGCTTGAACCCGAAAACACAATTTGCCGGTCCCATGGATACCCATTAAACCAGCAACTACAAATGCTTTGTACTGCTAAACTTTAATTTAAATTACGTAAAAAAATGTGACATGTGAACTTTGGACAGCTATATCTAATGTTCTATTGGACCAATTCAAGTCAAACAAAAAACAGTCGATAAGAAAACACTTCAAGAATGCAATGCATAACGATTTGAGGAGTACATATGTGAATGAGAGAGACCAGGCATTAAAATCCTGAAGTTTCTTTTCTAAATGACGCTATTCTTCCGTGTATTTTGCATTACAACTTCTATCCTTATAAACGGATTCCTACCGTTCCGGATTTGGCTAACAGCGAATTTTTTAAAGAATACTTCTTCCTAATTTTCACGCCTCCTGCTTTGACGGATACAAAATATGTCCACATTTGTATCTTTAAAATCAATGCGTACAGCTTCATATTCCTGACTCCATATAGCTCGTGTCCTATTGTAAGGACGTGTTCTATGTCAAAGAGGGTCTTGTAGAAAATGAAGAACAGAAAATTGTGCAGAAATTTCAAATCTATTGGATTGTTCAATCCGAAGATAAATAAATTCGAAAACAGATTTATGAAGAAAATTTTATAAGAACACTGGAACATTGCTTTAAATGAAAAATCCGACACAAATATTTCATATGCGAAAAATAAACTTACTCAAACTTTTTAATGATGATCAATCCTCGATTATTCTTTAAAAATGAATAATAAAATTAATGACTAAATAGTATTTGTACTTTATTCATTGATATAAGTTCTCTAAAAATGGGTGCATTAGAAGGAACATAATTTCAGAACTTCTATTGAATACTTCCCAAATAATCATCTAAACAATAAGCCCTATTAGATTGAAATCCGTTTACTAGAACCCGAGTTATGAGGTGAAAGCTATTACAAAATCGACCTTCATCAGAGGTTTTGTTAGATTTTTATTTTATAATTCCGCTTAAGTATATTTCAATTTTCGCAACAATTGCTTGTGAAAAACTAGACTAAATTCCCAATCTAACAACGTTTGTTCCATTGAAATCGGCCCACAGAAAACAAAAATACAAGTAAATAAACTTCGCACTTATTGAATATGAAATGAAAAAAAAATCTACTTCTTGCACAAAAACAACAATGGCTTGAACCCGAAAACACAATTTGCCGGTCCCATTAATACCCATTAAACCAGCAACTACAAATGCTTTGTACTGCTAAACTTTAATTTAAATTACGTAAAAAAATGTGACTTGTGAACTTTGGACAGCTATATCTCATGTTCTATTGGACCAATTCAAGTCAAACAAAAAATAGTCGATAAGAAAACACTTCAAGAATGCAATGCATAACGATTTGAGGAGTACATATGTGAATGTGAGGGACCAGGCATTAAAATCCTGAAGTTTCTTTTCTAAATGACGCTACTCTTCCGTGTATTTTGCATTACAACTTCTATCCTTATAAACGGATTCCTACCGTTCAGAGTTTGGCTAACAGCGAATTTTTTAAAGAATACTTCTTCCTAATTTTCACGCTTCCTGCTTTGACGGATACAAAATATGTCTACATTTGTATCCTTAAAATCAATGCGTACAGCTTCATATTCCTGACTCCATATAGCTCGTCTCCTATTGTAAGGACGTGTTCTGTGTCAAAGAGGGTCTTGTAGAAAATGAAGAACAGAAAATTGTGCAGAAATTTCAAATCTATTAGATTGTTCAATCTGAAGATAATTAAATTTGAAAATAGATTCATGAAGAAAATTTTATAAGAACACTGGAACATTGCTTTAAATGAAAATTCTGAAACAAAGATTTCATATGCAAAAAATAAACTTACTCAAACTTTTTAATGATGATCAATCTTCAATTATTCTTTAAAAATGATTAAAAAAATTAATGACTAACGAGTATTTGTACTTTATTAATTGATATGAGTTCTCTAAAAATGGGTGCATTAGAGGGAACATAATTTTAGAACTTCTATAAAATAGTTCCCTAATAATCATCTAAACAATAAGCCCTATTAGATTGAAATCCGTTTACTAGAACCTGAGTTATGAGGTGAAAGCTATTGCAAAATCGACTTTCATAAGAGGTTTTGTTAGATTTTTATTTTATAATTCCGCTTAAGTATATTTCAATTTTCGCAACAATTGCTTGTCAAAAACTAGACAAAATTCCCAATCTAACAACGTTTGTTCCATTGAAATCGGCCCACAGAAAACAAAAATACAAGTAAATAAACTTCGTAACTATTGAATTTGAAATGAAAAAAAAAGCTACTTCTTGCACAAAAACAACAAGAGCTTGAACCCGAAAGCACAATTTTCCGGTCCCATGGATACCTATTAAACCAGCAACTACAAATGCTTTGTACTGCTAAACTTTAATTTAAATTACGTAAAAAAATGTGACTTGTGAACTTTGGACAGCTATATCTCATGTTCTATTGGACCAATTCAAGTCAAACAAAAAACAGTCGATAAGAAAACACTTCAAGAATGCAATGTAAAACGATTTGAGGGGTACATATGTGAATGAGAGGGACCAGGCATTAAAATCCTAAAGTTTCTTTTCTAAATGACGCTACTCTTCCGTGTATTTTTCATTACAACTTCTATCCTTATAAACGGATTCCTACCGTTCAGAGTTTGGCTAACAGCGAATTTTTTAAAGAATACTTCTTCCTAATTTTCACGCTTCCTGCTTTGACGGATACAAAATATGTCTACATTTGTATCCTTAAAATCAATGCGTACAGCTTCATATTCCTGACTCCATATAGCTCGTGTCCTATTGTAAGGACGTGTTCTATGTCAAAGAGGGTCTTGTAGAAAATGAAGAACAGAAAATTGTGCAGAAATTTCAAATCTATTGGATTGTTCAATCCGAAGATAATTAAATTCGAAAACAGATTTATGAAGAAAATTTTATAAGAACACTGGAACATTGCTTTAAATGAAAAGTCCGACACAAAAATTTTAATATGCAAAAAATAAACTTACTCAAACTTTTTAATGATGATCAATCTTCAATTATTCTTTAAAAATGGTTAACAAAATTGATGACTAACGAGTATTTGTACTTTATTTATTGATATAAGTTCTCTTAAAATGGGTGCATTAGAAGGAACATAATTTCAGAACTTGTATAAAATACTTCCCAAATAATCATCTAAACAATAAGCCCTATTAGATTGAAATCCGTTTACTAGAACCTGAGTTATGAGGTGAAAGCTATTACAAAATCGACTCTCATCAGAGGTTTTGTTAGATTTTTATTTTATTATTCCGCTTAAGTATATTTCAATTTTCGCAACAATTGCTTGTCAAAAACTAGACAAAATTCCCAATCTAACAACGTTTGTTCCATTGAAATCGGCCCACAGAAAACAAAAATACAAGTAAATAAACTTCGCACTTATTGAATTTGAAATGAAAAAAAAGCTACTTCTTGCACAAAAACAACAAGGGCTTGAACCCGAAAACACAATTTGCCGGTCCCATGGATACCCATTAAACCAGCAACTACAAATGCTTTGTACTGCTAAACTTTAATTTAAATTACGTAAAAAAATTTGACTTCTGAACTTTGGACAGCTATATCTCATGTTCTATTGGACCAATTCAAGTCAAACAAAAAACAGTCGATAAGAAAACACTTTAAGAATGCAATGCATAACGATTTGAGGAGTACATATGTAAATGTGAGGGACCAGGCATTAAAATCCTGAAGTTTCTTTTCTAAATGACGCTACTCTTCCGTGTATTTTGCATTACAACTTCTATCCTTATAAACGGATTCCTACCGTTCAGAGTTTGGCTAACAGCGAATTTTTTAAAGAATACTTCTTCCTAATTTTCACGCTTCCTGCTTTGACGGATACAAAATATGTCTACATTTGTATCCTTAAAATCAATGCGTACAGCTTCATATTCCTGACTCCATATAGCTCGTGTCCTATTGTAAGGACGTGTTCTGTGTCAAAGAGGGTCTTGTAGAAAATGAAGAACAGAAAATTGTGCAGAAATTTCAAATCTATTAGATTGTTCAATCTGAAGATAATTAAATTTGAAAATAGATTCATGAAGAAAATTTTATAAGAACACTGGAACATTGCTTTAAATGAAAATTCTGAAACAAAGATTTCATATGCAAAAAATAAACTTACTCAAACTTTTTAATGATGATCAATCTTCAATTATTCTTTAAAAATGATTAAAAAAATTAATGACTAACGAATATTTGTACTTTATTAATTGATATGAGTACTCTAAAAATGGGTGCATTAGAAGGAACATAATTTCAGAACTTCTATAAAATACTTCCCAAATAATCATCTAAACAATAAGCCCTATTAGATTGAAATCCGTTTACTAGAACCTGAGTAATGAGGTGAAAGCTATTACAAAATCGACTTTTATCAGAGGTTTTGTTAGATTTTTATTTTATAATTCCGCTTAAGTATATTTCAATTTTCGCAACAATTGCTTGTCAAAAACTAGACAAAATTCCCAATCTAACAACGTTTGTTCCATTGAAATCGGCCCACAGAAAACAAAAATACAAGTAAATAAACTTCGCACTTATTGAATTTGAAATGAAACAAAAAATCTACTTTTTGCACAAAAACAACGATGGCTTGAACCCGAAAACACAATTTGCCGGTCCCATGGATACCCATTAAACCAGCAACTACAAATGCTTTGTAGTGCTAAACTTCAATTTAAATTACGTAAAAAAATGTGACTTGTGAACTTTGGACAACTATATCTCATGTTCTATCGGACCAATTCAAGTCAAACAAAAAACAGTCGATAAGAAAACACTTCAAGAATGCAATGCATAACGATTTGAGGAGTACATATGTGAATGAGAGGGACCAGGCATTAAAATCCTGAAGTTTCTTTTCTAAATGACGCTATTCTTCCGTGTATTTTGCATTACAACTTCTATCCTTATAAACGGATCCCTACCGTTCCGGATTTGGCTAACAGCGAATTTTTTAAAGAATACTTCTTCCTAATTTTCACGCTTCCTGCTTTGACGGATACAAAATATGTCTACATTTGTATCCTTAAAATCAATGCGTACAGCTTCATATTCCTGACTCCATATAGCTCGTGTCCTACTGTAAGGACGTGTTCTATGTCAAAGAGGGTCTTGTAGAAAATGAAGAACAGAAAATTGTGCAGAAATTTCAAATCTATTGGATAGTTCAATCTGAAGATAATTAAATTTGAAAATAGATTCATGAAGAAAATTTTATAAGAACACTGGAACATTGCTTTAAATGAAAATTCTGAAACAAAGATTTCATATGCAAAAAATAAACTTACTCAAACTTTTTAATGATGATCAATCTTCAATTATTCTTTAAAAATGGTTAACAAAATTGATGACTAACGAGTATTTGTACTTTATTTATTGATATAAGTTCTCTTAAAATGGGTGCATTAGAAGGAACATAATTTCAGAACTTCTATTGAATACTTCCCAAATAATCATCTAAACAATAAGCCCTATTAGATTGAAATCCGTTTACTAGAACCCGAGTTATGAAGTGGATGCTATTACAAATTCGACTCTCATCAGAGGTTTTGTTAGATTTTTATTTTATTATTCCGCTTAAGTATATTTCAATTTTCGCAACAATTGCTTGTCAAAAACTAGACAAAATTCCCAATCTAACAACGTTTGTTCCATTGAAATCGGCCCACAGAAAACAAAAATACAAGTAAATAAACTTCGTAACTATTGAATTTGAAATGAAAAAAAAAGCTACTTCTTGCACAAAAACAACAAGAGCTTGAACCCGAAAGCACAATCTTCCGGTCCCATGGATACCCATTAAACCAGCAACTACAAATGCTTTGTACTGCTAAACTTTAATTTAAATTACGTAAAAAAATGTGACTTGTGAACTTTGGACAGCTATATCTCATGTTCTATTGGACCAATTCAAGTCAAACAAAAAACAGTCGATAAGAAAACACTTCAAGAATGCAATGTAAAACGATTTGAGGGGTACATATGTGAATGAGAGGGACCAGGCATTAAAATCCTAAAGTTTCTTTTCTAAATGACGCTACTCTTCCGTGTATTTTTCATTACAACTTCTATCCTTATAAACGGATTCCTACCGTTCAGAGTTTGGCTAACAGCGAATTTTTTAAAGAATACTTCTTCCTAATTTTCACGCTTCCTGCTTTGACGGATACAAAATATGTCTACATTTGTATCCTTAAAATCAATGCGTACAGCTTCATATTCCTGACTCCATATAGCTCGTGTCCTATTGTAAGGACGTGTTCTATGTCAAAGAGGGTCTTGTAGAAAATGAAGAACAGAAAATTGTGCAGAAATTTCAAATCTATTGGATTGTTCAATCCGAAGATAATTAAATTCGAAAACAGATTTATGAAGAAAATTTTATAAGAACACTGGAACATTGCTTTAAATGAAAAGTCCGACACAAAAATTTTAATATGCAAAAAATAAACTTACTCAAACTTTTTAATGATGATCAATCTTCAATTATTCTTTAAAAATGGTTAACAAAATTGATGACTAACGAGTATTTGTACTTTATTTATTGATATAAGTTCTCTTAAAATGGGTGCATTAGAAGGAACATAATTTCAGAACTTCTATTGAATACTTCCTAAATAATCATCTAAACAATAAGCCCTATTAGATTGAAATCCGTTTACTAGAACCTGAGTTATGAGGTGAAAGCTATTACAAAATCGACTCTCATCAGAGGTTTTGTTAGATTTTTATTTTATTATTCCGCTTAAGTATATTTCAATTTTCGCAACAATTGCTTGTCAAAAACTAGACAAAATTCCCAATCTAACAACGTTTGTTCCATTGAAATCGGCCCACAGAAAACAAAAATACAAGTAAATAAACTTCGCACTTATTGAATTTGAAATGAAAAAAAAGCTACTTCTTGCACAAAAACAACAAGGGCTTGAACCCGAAAACACAATTTGCCGGTCCCATGGATACCCATTAAACCAGCAACTACAAATGCTTTGTACTGCTAAACTTTAATTTAAATTACGTAAAAAAATGTGACTTGTGAAATTTGGACAGCTATATCTCATGTTCTATTGGACCAATTCAAGTCAAACAAAAAACAGTCGATAAGAAAACACTTCAAAAATGCAATGCATACCGATTTGAGGAGTACATATGTGAATGAGAGGGACCAGGCATTAAAATCCTGGAATTTCTTTTCTAAATAACGCTACCCTTCCGTGTATTTTGCATTACAACTTCTATCCTTATAAACAGATTCCTACCGTTCAGGATTTGGCTAACAGCGAATTTTTTAAAGAATACTTCTTCCTAATTTTCACGCTTCCTGCTTTGACGGATACAAAATATGTCTACATTTGTATCCTTAAAATCAATGCGTACAGCTTCATATTCCTGACTCCATATAGCTCGTGTCCTATTGTAAGGACGTGTTCTATGTCAAAGAGGGTCTTGTAGAAAATGAAGAACAGAAAATTGTGCAGAAATTTCAAATCTATTGGATTTTTCAATCCGAAGATAATTAAATTTGAAAATAGATTCATGAAGAAAATTTGATAAGAACACTGGAACATTGCTTTAAATGAAAAGTCCGACACAAATATTTCATATGCAAAAAATAAACTTACTCAAACTTTTTAATGATGATCAATCTTCAATTATTCTTGAAAAATGATTAATAAAATTAACGTGTTCTATGTCAAAGAGGGTCTTGTAGAAAATGAAGAACAGAAAATTGTGCAGAAATTTCAAATCTATTGGATTGTTCAATCCGAAGATAAATAAATTCGAAAACAGATTTATGAAGAAAATTTTATAAGAACACTGGAACATTGCTTTAAATGAAAAATCCGACACAAATATTTCATATGCGAAAAATAAACTTACTCAAACTTTTTAATGATGATCAATCCTCGATTATTCTTTAAAAATGAATAATAAAATTAATGACTAACGAGTATTTGTACTTTATTCATTGATATAAGTTCTCTAAGAATGGGTGCATTAGAAGGAACATAATTTCAGAACTTCTATTGAATACTTCCCAAATAATCATCTAAACAATAAGCCCTATTAGATTGAAATCCGTTTACTAGAACCCGAGTTATGAGGTGAAAGCTATTACAAAATCGACTTTCATCAGAGGTTTTGTTAGATTTTTATTTTATAATTCCGCTTAAGTATATTTCAATTTTCGCAACAATTGCTTGTCAAAAACTAGACTAAATTCCCAATCTAACAACGTTTGTTCCATTGAAATCGGCCCACAGAAAACAAAAATACAAGTAAAGAAACTTCGCACTTATTGAATTTGAAATGAAAAAAAAAATCTACTTTTTGCACAAAAACAACGATGGCTTGAACCCGAAAACACAATTTGCCGGTCCCATGGATACCCATTAAACCAGCAACTACAAATGCTTTGTAATGCTAAACTTTAATTTAAATTACGTAAAAAAATGTGACTTGTGAACTTTGGACAGCTATATCTCATGTTCTATTGGACCAATTCAAGTCAAACAAAAAACAGTCGATAAGAAAACACTTCAAGAATGCAATGCATAACGATTTGAGGAGTACATATGTGAATGTGAGGGACCAGGCATTAAAATCCTGAAGTTTCTTTTCTAAATGACGCTACTCTTCCGTGTATTTTGCATTACAACTTCTATCCTTATAAACGGATTCCTACCGTTCAGAGTTTGGCTAACAGCGAATTTTTTAAAGAATACTTCTTCCTAATTTTCACGCTTCCTGCTTTGACGGATACAAATGTAGACATACTTAAAATCAATGCGTACAGCTTCATATTCCTGACTCCATATAGCTCGTGTCCTACTGTAAGGACGTGTTCTATGTCAAAGAGGGTCTTGTAGAAAATGAAGAACAGAAAATTGTGCAGAAATTTCAAATCTATTGGATTGTTCAATCCGAAGATAAATAAATTCGAAAACAGATTTATGAAGAAAATTTTATAAGAACACTGGAACATTGCTTTAAATGAAAAATCCGACACAAATATTTCATATGCGAAAAATAAACTTACTCAAACTTTTTAATGATGATCAATCCTCGATTATTCTTTAAAAATGAATAATAAAATTAATGACTAACGAGTATTTGTACTTTATTCATTGATATAAGTTCTCTGAAAATGGGTGCATTAGAAGGAACATAATTTCAGAACTTCTATTGAATACTTCCCAAATAATCATCTAAACAATAAGCCCTATTAGATTGAAATCCGTTTACTAGAACCCGAGTTATGAGGTGAAAGCTATTACAAAATCGACTTTCATCAGAGGTTTTGTTAGATTTTTATTTTATAATTCCGCTTAAGTATATTTCAATTTTCGCAACAATTGCTTGTCAAAAACTAGACTAAATTCCCAATCTAACAACGTTTGTTCCATTGAAATCGGCCCACAGAAAACAAAAATACAAGTAAATAAACTTCGCACTTATTGAATTTGAAATGAAACAAAAAATCTACTTTTTGCACAAAAACAACGATGGCTTGAACCCGAAAACACAATTTGCCGGTCCCATTAATACCCATTAAACCAGCAACTACAAATGCTTTGTACTGCTAAACTTTAATTTAAATTACGTAAAAAAATGTGACTTGTGAACTTTGGACAGCTATATCTCATGTTCTATTGGACCAATTCAAGTCAAACAAAAAATAGTCGATAAGAAAACACTTCAAGAATGCAATGCATAACGATTTGAGGAGTACATATGTGAATGTGAGGGACCAGGCATTAAAATCCTGGAATTTCTTTTCTAAATAACGCTACCCTTCCGTGTATTTTGCATTACAACTTCTATCCTTATAAACAGATTCCTACCATTCAGGATTTGGCTAACAGCGAATTTTTTAAAGAATACTTCTTCCTAATTTTCACGCTTCCTGCTTTGACGGATACAAAATATGTCTACATTTGTATCCTTAAAATCAATGCGTACAGCTTCATATTCCTGACTCCATATAGCTCGCGTCCTATTGTAAGGACGTGTTCTATGTCAAAGAGGGTCTTGTAGAAAATGAAGAACAGAAAATTGTGCAGAAATTTCAAATCTATTGGATTTTTCAATCCGAAGATAATTAAATTTGAAAATAGATTCATGAAGAAAATTTGATAAGAACACTGGAACATTGCTTTAAATGAAAAGTCCGACACAAATATTTCATATGCAAAAAATAAACTTACTCAAACTTTTTAATGATGATCAATCTTCGATTATTCTTTGAAAATGGTTAACAAAATTAATGACTAACGAGTATTTGTACTTTATTTATTGATATAAGTTCTCTTAAAATGGGTGCATTAGAAGGAACATAATTTCAGAACTTCTATTGAATACTTCCCAAATAATCATCTAAACAATAAGCCCTATTAGATTGAAATCCGTTTACTAGAACCTGAGTTATGAGGTGAAAGCTATTACAAAATCGACTCTCATCAGAGGTTTTGTTAGCTTTTTATTTTATAATTCCGCTTAAGTATATTTCAATTTTCGCAACAATTGCTTGTCAAAAACTAGACTAAATTCCCAATCTAACAACGTTTGTTCCATTGAAATCGGCCCACAGAAAACAAAAATACAAGTAAATAAACTTCGTAATTATTGAATTTGAAATGAAAAAAAAAAAATACTTCTTGCACAAAAACAACAAGGGCTTGAACCCGAAAACACAATTTGCGGGTCCTATGGATACCCATTAAACCAGCAACTACAAATGCTTTGTACTGCTAAACTTTAATTTAAATTACGTAAAAAAATGTGACTTGTGAACTTTGGACAGCTATATCTCATGTTCTATTGGACCAATTCAAGTCAAACAAAAAACAGTCGATAAGAAAACACTTCAAGAATGCAATGTAAAACGATTTGAGGGGTACATATGTGAATGTGAGGGACCAGGCATTAAAATCCTGAAGTTTCTTTTCTAAATGACGGTACTCTTCCGTGTATTTTGCATTACAACTTCTATCCTTATAAACGGATTCCTACCGTTCAGAGTTTGGCTAACAGCGAATTTTTTAAAGAATACTTCTTCCTAATTTTCATGCTTCCTGTTTTGACGGATACAAAATATGTCTACATTTGTATCCTTAAAATCAATGCGTACAGCTTCATATTCCTGACTCCATATAGCTCGTGTCCTATTGTAAGGACGTGTTCTATGTCAAAGAGGGTCTTGTAGAAAATGAAGAACAGAAAATTGTGCAGAAATTTCAAATCTATTGGATTGTTCAATCCGAAGATAATTAAATTCGAAAACCGATTCATGAAGAAAATTTTAAAAGAACACTGGAACATTACTTTAAATGAAAAATCTGAAACAAAGATTTCATATGCAAAAAATAAACTTACTCAAACTTTTTAATGATGATCAATCTTCAATTATTCTTGAAAAATGATTAATAAAATTAATGACTAACGAGTATTTGTACTTTATTCATTGATATGAGTTCTCAAAAAATGGGTGCATTAGAGGGAACATAATTTCAGAACTTCTATAAAATACTTCCTAAATAATCATCTAAACAATAACCGCTATTAGATTGGAATCCGTTTGCTAGAACCTGAGTTATGAGGTGAAAGCTATTACAAAATCGACTTTCATCACAGGTTTTGTTAGATTTTTATTTTATAATTCCGCTTAAGTATATTTCAATTTTCGCAACAATTGCTTGTGAAAAACTAGACAAAATTCCCAATCTAACAACGTTTGTTCCATTGAAATCGGCCCACAGAAAACAAAAATACAAGTAAATAAACTTCGCACTTATTGAATTTGAAATGAAAAAAAAAATCTGCTTCTTGCACAAAAACAACGATGGCTTGAACCCGAAAACACAATTTGCCGGTCCCATGGATACCCATTAAACCAGCAACTACAAATGCTTTGTAGTGCTAAACTTTAATTTAAATTACGTAAAAAAATGTGACTTGTGAACTTTGGACAGCTATATCTCATGTTCTATTGGACCAATTCAAGTCAAACAAAAAACAGTCGATAAAAAAACACTTCAAGAATACAATGCATACCGATTTGAGGAGTACATATGTGAATAAGAGGGACCAGGCATTTAAATTCTGAAGTTTCTATTCTAAATGACGGTACTCTTCCGTGCATTTTGCATTACAACTTCTATCCTTATAAACGGATTACTACCGTTCAGAATTTGGCTAACAACGAATTTTTAAGAGAATACTTCTTTCTAATTTTCACGCTTCCTGTTTTGACGGATACAAAATATGTCTACATTTGTATCCTTAAAATCAATGCGTACAGCTTCATATTCCTGACTCCATATAGCTCGTGTCCTATTGTAAGGACGTGTTCTATGTCAAAGAGGGTGAAAATACTGTGAGTTATTTAATATTCAATCAGAACCTTTTAAATAACTCACAATAAATTTTAAATGTTTGAGCGAAGTGGATGGATATAAATAAAAGAATTAGGGCTTTTGAAAGAAAAAACGCAAGCTTAAAATTCAAAGTATAAAATATTTTTTATTTATATTCAACAGCTTACAAACTAACAACTTACAAAATATTATAAAAAAGGAATTCAAACAAATTATGATTTATAAAAAAATTACTTCAAAAAATAATTAAATTTTAAATTTATCAAAAAAAACATTAAATGTAAATTCCAAGAAATTAATTAAAGATAATTCAAAATCAAATTTAAATTTATAAAATGTAAATTAATTACATTAAAAAGAGTTCAAAAATCAAATTTTATCGATTTCCAAAGGTTTAAATTCACCAATTGTGAGTGTTGTTGATTTATTCCTGTAACGAAAATTTAAAAGAAATATTGCAAAAGAAAATGAGAATTTAAATTAAAGATTCGTTTGTATACGATACACTAGACAAACAGTTTCGATGTTAATTTGCTGATAATACCAAAACAAACAATTTCCAATATGATTTTAATATTGTTATTTGTTTTCAACTTGATTACTGAGTCAGACAAGTGAGCCACACTTAAGTGATAACTGAATTGTTTCACCTTGGTAAATTATCACTTTGGCAAGTGAGCCAATCGTAATAGAAGTGATACCTAAGATTTTGTGAGCCGCGATCGACAGTGAATAATTATTTTGACAAGTGAGTCGCAATCAGTTGAGATGTGAAGAAGTACGATTTTTTCGTTTGTATTATAAGTTAAGAAGTGAGCTGTTTGTGTTCAATTAGGTTGAGCTTCAACTTAGGGATTTGTACAATAAAACCAAATTAAACTTGATAAAAATAATTTAGAGATTTCTGATAAAAAGAAAATTATGTTTTTATTTTATAGAACTACTTAAGATTTCTCACAATCAACTTGTAAAAATTGTTTAATTTCGTTCTTCAACTTGTTAAAGTTGAAATCGTAGAAAACGAATAAAATTTTTTAATTTCGTTCTTCAACTTGTTAAAGTTGAAATCGTAGAAAACGAATAAAATTTTCTAATTTCGTTTTTCAACTTTTTAGAGTTGAAATCGTAGAAAACGAACTTAAGCTTCAACTTTGACTTGTATTGGAAGATTAATTTTCCTCAAAGTCAAAATCGTGGAAAAGAAACTATCTTCTTTTTTCAACTTAACAGAAAATGTTGGGAATTTTTTGCTAAGTTAAATTCGCAGTAAGAAGATATGTTAAAGTTAATTGTGAGAATGTTTAACTTAAAATTGAACAAATTCAAGCGATTCTCCAGTTCTTGGTCAGTACCCAAAGAACTAAATTATGTTGATTTGCCAATTTTAAGAGAAATACAAGTAAAGTCCCTAACGATTTTTGGTCTTCTGGTCAATACCCAGAAGGCTAAAAATTACCAAGTTAAAGTATCAAAAAATTTTCTATCTTTGGGTCAATACCCCAAAGACAGAAAATACACTAAGTAAATAATGAAATTTCTATCTCTCGGTCAAAACCCAAGAGATAGAAATGCAACGAGAAACTCAAAAAAAAAATACTTATGTGATCAATACTCACATAAGATCCCTAAGTTCAAATCTTTTGGTCAATTCCCAATAGAATTTGAAATAACGACTTCTAAATAGGTCAATTCCCTAGAAAGAAGTGAAGATTGCTGACCAGTGCCCAGTTTATATACATTTTGGGATCTATTGTTTTGCTCATTTGATACCGTATTTTCGTGTACCATTTTCTTGTACCAGTCAGCCATCTTCAATTTTCTTTCTTATTTTGACATATAACTTTTGTTTATCTTTTGTTTGTTTCGTTTTTTAGTAGTTTTTAAGTGAAATTTTATTGAATAAATTTGGGAAATGGCGTTAAAATTTATATTAAATTTTTCAAAAGGTAAGTGAATAAATTGATTTTTATTAACCTTTGTTAATTTTTAATAATTTAATTTTTTCATATTTAAATTCACCACACAAACCAAGGTATGGTATGTTGAAGTCATCGTAAATAAAGGTATGTCTTTATACAAAACATAACCTATAATTTTATTATTTTTTTATTTTCAGATGACCTTCAACATTTTCCCACCACCAAACAGAACGAAACACACCATGTATGAAGTCATACCTCGACTGCGTTAATTGTAAATACGTTAGTTTTGCTTCTATTTATTTTAATCGTGATGGCCTCGATTTTTATACGAAACCTTCTTTTGCTTCCAAGCACCTTTAACCAAGGGATTGGAAGGCCTTGAATCCTCTTCCATACAATGTTACTCACGTTGAAGTTATTTGGCGGAGGCCCCTTTTGCATGCGTTTATACAAACGAAGTTTATATTGATAAAACGTGATGATTATCTTCCGTTTAACAATCATGATCGTTCAATATTGGAATTACTAAAAGAAAAAGAAAAAAAATGAAAACCAAAAAAAGGAAAAAAAATTAAATCACTGAAAACACGTTTCACACAACAATTGATAACTGATGACAACTACTTCAAGTCATTGACATGTTGATGTAATTGCCAGGTTGACATTGCTTAAAATTTTGCTACAGCATTGCCGTAACTGATTTTTAAATAGGTAACTTGCAAAGTTTTGTTATTGGTCTTAAGTACTCTGTTGAGCCAATTTTAATTGTAACTACACGTACTTTATCGTCATCACCAGGATGGACATTAATGACTCGACCGAGTGGCCATTTTGTTGGGGGACATTTCTCGTCCTTTATTATAACAAGATCATTTATTTGAAAATTTGGTTGTTCGTTTTGCCATTTATATCGTTGCTGTAAGGTGTGTAAATATTCTTTGGACCATCTTTTCCAAAAATGTTGTATTAATTTTTGAATATTTTGCCATCGGTTAACTAATGTAGATTTTTCATTAATTTCAGGTTCTGGTACTGCTAATAGGTGTCTACCTATTAAAAAGTGACCAGGTGTTAAGCTGTTATTATCATCAGGATCTGTGGTAATGGGTGTTAAGGGTCTAGAGTTCACACAAGCTTCAATTTGGCATAAAAGAGTTTGTAATTCTTCTAACGTTAATTTGGTATTAAAAATAATTCTTTTTAAATGATTCTTTACAGATTTTACTCCTGCTTCCCATATGCCTCCGAAATGAGGTGCAGCTGGAGGGTTAAAGTGCCATTGAGTGTTTTGTTCAGCTAATATAGGAATGATTGTGGAAATATTTTCTTGAAAAGCTGCTCGTAATTCTTTGTCTAAAATGCGTTTTGCACCAATGAAATTGGTTCCACAATCAGAGTAAAGATCTGTGCAGATACCTCTGCGACTAACAAATCTTTTAAAGGCAGCTATAAAACCTGATGAGGAGTAATCTGTAGCTAATTCTAAATGTATAGCTTTAGTTGCCATACAAATAAATAAACAAATATAACATTTTGATGTTTTTGCAGATCGTAATTTTGAAGTTTTATACAAAAATGGACCTGCAAAATCTACACCGCTATTTGAAAAAGGAAATGATACGTTAGTTCGATAAGGTGGTAATGCGCCCATGATTTGTTGCGATGGCTTAGGATTAGTTTTAA
This sequence comes from Bombylius discolor, assembly GCA_939192795.1. Taxonomy (NCBI): domain Eukaryota; kingdom Metazoa; phylum Arthropoda; class Insecta; order Diptera; family Bombyliidae; genus Bombylius; species Bombylius discolor. Next base: position 31,178,833 of record OW584240.1, on the reverse strand, counting down.
AACATGAAATGCATTGATGTATTCTAGATTTAATTGTATTTTTAGCATTTGGTAACCAGTATTTTGTATTTAAAGTGTTTAGTACTAACTGACAACCTCCATGAAGTGTATATTTGTGTATATAGTCTATGATCAAATTAGAAATATAATGATTTTTTGGCAGTATAACAGGGTGTTTTGAATTATATGGTAATTGTGAATGTTTTATTCTTCCTCCTACTCGTAAGATAGAATTGTTATCTAAAAATGGATTTAAATTGTAAATTATGCTTTTCTTTGAAAATGATTTTTGGTTTTTAAGATTGTCAATTTCTTCAATGAAATTGCAATGTTGTATTGAATATATAATTTTTTGTTCAGCAGCGTTTAACTCTGAACAAGTTAAAAAGGTGTTTGAAATTTTATCATTTTTGTTTTTTATATTATGAAAAAATCTAAGGCAGTATGCAACAATTCTGCGAAGTTTTTGAAAAGATGAATATTTAGTAAGCAATTCAGGTTCTTTAATCGTTACAAATGATTTTACTTTTCTGATTTCAAGATTTGTATTGTTACAAGTGGGTTGAACTGGCCATTGATCTGATGAAAGCCATGATGGACCTTGCCACCAAAGTTTGTGTTTAAGTAATTCTTCTGGATGTATTCCTCGAGAAGCACAGTCGGCTGGATTTTTATCTCCAGGCACATAGAACCAATTAGCTGGACAAACGTTATCTTGAATCTCTACAACTCTATTTGCCACATATGGTTTCCACTTTGATGGTTGGCCTTTAATCCAGCTTAGAGTTATGAGAGAATCAGTCCAAGCGTAACTTTTGATACCCTTTAAATTAAAATCTTCTACCACTTGTTTCATCAATCGTGACAACAATAGTCCACCATTCAATTCTAAACTTGGTAATGTAATTGATTTAGTAGGAGCTACTCTTGTTTTTGATGTAAGTAAAGAAATATAAGTTTTTTCATTCATTTTGATTTTTGAGTATACGACAGCAGAGTAAGCATTCTGAGATGCATCAGAAAAACCATGTAGTTCTATGTACGCTGAATTTGACATATGGGTCCATCTTGGGATTTTAATGTTTTCAAGAATTTGTAATTGTGAACGAAATTGAATCCATTCTGTTTGAATTGATTCAGAAAGTTTTTCATCCCAATTACATCCCAGTAGCCATAAGCGTTGTATAAAAATTTTTGCTGTTATGACTATTGGAGCTAACCATCCTAAAGGGTCGAATAATGACGCTACTTCAGATAAAATTGAACGTTTGGTATAACTTTGTTTGAGCATAGGAAGATTTACAGTGAAACTAAATTCATCAGATGCTGGAAACCATTTTATTCCTAAAGTTTTAATGGACTCTGAATCTGAGATATTTAGTTCACTCTTGATTTCTCTATTTTCTAGAGGAATATTCTGGAGTAAGTTTGAATGGTTTGCCGTCCACTTGCGTAGATTAAACCCTCCTTTTGACAGCATTTTTAATAATTGCTCTTGGAGTGCTAAAGTGGTTTGAATTGAATCAGATCCACCTAGTAGATCGTCTACATAGGTGCAGTTTTTTAAACAATTCGATGCAAGAGGAAAGTTTCGCCCTTCATCTTCAGCTAGTTGAAACAAAGTTCGTATAGCTAAGAACGGTGCTGGAGTGGTTCCAAATGTTACTGTATTAAGAGTATAATCTTTTAATTTATCATTTGGGTTCGACCTCCACACGATACGTTGATAATTTCGCTGATCTTTCCGTACTTTTACCATTCTGTACATCTTTTCAACGTCTGCTGTGAATACGTATTTAAATTGCCTCCACTTAAGCAAAGTGCTCCACAAAGTCGGCTGAATAGTCGGACCAGTGAGCATTTGTTCATTTAGTGATTTACCATTAGAACTTTTGCTAGAGGCGTTAAATACTACTCTGAGTTTCGTTGTAGTGCTATCTTTCATCACTGCGTGATGAGGTAAATAGTAGTTTGTTTGATCAGCGTTGTCATCGTATTTTACTTCGGTCATGTGACCTAATTGAAGATATTCTTCAATACAGTTCTTGTAAAGATTGAAAAATTCAGGCTTTTGCTGAAACTTTCTTTCCAATTGATAGAATTGTTGAATTGCTTTGTATCTGGAATGACCCAGTTCTGGTGGTTTGTTATTTTTGAATGGTAGTGTTACCTCGTAACTACCATCTGATAAACGTTTTGTAGTAGATTTATAAATATCTTCGCAAAGTTGTTGCTCAGATGTTAATGGAGTTTTTTGGTTAATTTCTTCAATTTCCCAAAATTTTTTTAAAGAATAGTTTAAGTCTTCAAAAGTAGTAACATTAAAAAATGTTAAAGTTTTTTGTTGGATAAAATGTTTAGACACTGGTCCCATTATGATCCATCCTAATTGAGTTTTTTGTGCTATGGGTGTATCATCTTTTCCTTTAATTAAACCCTCTTCCAGGATAGCACTATACACGTCAACCCCAAGAAGCAAATCTATGGGACCTGGTTCTGAGAACTGAGGATCTGCCAATTCAATTTCATTAAAATGATTGAACTGAGCTTTGTTTAAAGATTGTGTTGGAGTGTTGTCAGTTATTTGCTCTATAATAAGAGCTTGTAGATTTGTTTTGAAAGGAGTCACAAGTGATTGTATTTTCAGCGTAGTTGCTTGATGAACTTGCGCTGTTTGTGTTTTTTCAAGTCCTGTGACTTGAATATTGGTTCGATTACGTTTTAACTTAAGTTTTTTGGCAACAGATTGAGTGACGAACGATAATTGTGAACCTGAATCAATTAACGCTCTTAATGTCGATGTGTGTCCATGTGGACCCTCAACTTTTATCAGCGCTGTGGCTAACAAACATTGAGCACTATTTGTGTTAAATAGTGTGGTAGTAGGATTTGAGCTTGCACTTGCTTGATCCTGTGTTTGAGGTTTATTCTCAAGAGTAACTTTAGATGCATTTTTTGTTTGAGTATCTAAAGGTTGTTTATTGAAATCTACGTGAAGTAGTGAATGATGCCTTTTTTTGCATTTTGTGCAAGAATATTTACTCTTACAATCGTAAGTTGTATGAGTAGAAGATAAACAATTCTTACATAATTGTTTTTTCTGAATGAACTCGTTTTTTGCTTGATAATTCAACTGTTTAAATTGCTCACATTTAAACAGTTGATGATTTGGTGAGTTGCATTTTAAACATTTTTGAGATTTGTTCAAAAATGATTTTTGAGAATGATTATTTGTAGACACAGATTTTGTGCCAAAATTTGTATTTATTGATTCAAGAGTTCTGAATCGTTTATTCAAAAATTCAATGAACTTCTTGTATGACGGGAGATCTGTGATGCCACTTTGATCACGTTCCCATAAATACAAAGTTTCACGAGGTAGTTTTTGTGTTAAAGAATATAATAATATTGGATCCCAGTTGCTGGTATCCACAAATAAAGTTTTTAGCTCGTGTAGAACTTCTTCAGTGGTATCTATGAAATTTCTGATTGCATTAGCAGATTCAGCCTTAATATCAGGTTGAGTTAACAATTTTTTTAAATATATTTGTACTAAGACCTTTTTATTGTTGTATCTTTCTTGCAATAGATCCCAAGCTTTTTCATAATTACCATCCGTAACATCAATCTGTCGCAATAAACGTTCTGCATCGCCTTTTACACAAGTTTTAAGGTAATGTAATTTTTGAACTCTAGACAAAGCAGGATCTTTATGAATTAAAGATGTGAAAAGATCGTGAAAAGATCTCCAATTTTGATAGTTACCATCAAAAGTTGGAATTGTGATTTTTGGTAAGCGCGTATCAGATTTTGAAAAGGATGGCAAAGTTAAATTTCCTTCAGAAAATCTTTGAGGTGATGATGATGAAGGTGATGAAAATTTAGTCTCAATATGATCTTTTAAAATTGAGATAAATTCTAAGTATAAATCTTGGGTTGTATCGTATAACGAACCTTTAATATATTCTTCAGCGTTTTTATCTTCATTTTCATAGATGTTAAGATGATTTTCTTGGAATTTCGACCACGTTTTATTCGCGATGTCTATGTAGCCTTGAACGTGATGTTTTGTAATCGCGGTATCTTTCACTTTTTCATAGCTAGCCATAGACTTAGTAAGTTGTTGTTGCAAGGCTGTTTGGCCTTTAACAAGCTTTGCGCATTCAATTTTGCCCATCCTTTTATATATCCGGCTCTTAAAGGACCAATGAAAATACTGTGAGTTATTTAATATTCAATCAGAACCTTTTAAATAACTCACAATAAATTTTAAATGTTTGAGCGAAGTGGATGGATATAAATAAAAGAATTAGGGCTTTTGAAAGAAAAAACGCAAGCTTAAAATTCAAAGTATAAAATATTTTTTATTTATATTCAACAGCTTACAAACTAACAACTTACAAAATATTATAAAAAAGGAATTCAAACAAATTATGATTTATAAAAAAATTACTTCAAAAAATAATTAAATTTTAAATTTATCAAAAAAAACATTAAATGTAAATTCCAAGAAATTAATTAAAGATAATTCAAAATCAAATTTAAATTTATAAAATGTAAATTAATTACATTAAAAAGAGTTCAAAAATCAAATTTTATCGATTTCCAAAGGTTTAAATTCACCAATTGTGAGTGTTGTTGATTTATTCCTGTAACGAAAATTTAAAAGAAATATTGCAAAAGAAAATGAGAATTTAAATTAAAGATTCGTTTGTATACGATACACTAGACAAACAGTTTCGATGTTAATTTGCTGATAATACCAAAACAAACAATTTCCAATATGATTTTAATATTGTTATTTGTTTTCAACTTGATTACTGAGTCAGACAAGTGAGCCACACTTAAGTGATAACTGAATTGTTTCACCTTGGTAAATTATCACTTTGGCAAGTGAGCCAATCGTAATAGAAGTGATACCTAAGATTTTGTGAGCCGCGATCGACAGTGAATAATTATTTTGACAAGTGAGTCGCAATCAGTTGAGATGTGAAGAAGTACGATTTTTTCGTTTGTATTATAAGTTAAGAAGTGAGCTGTTTGTGTTCAATTAGGTTGAGCTTCAACTTAGGGATTTGTACAATAAAACCAAATTAAACTTGATAAAAATAATTTAGAGATTTCTGATAAAAAGAAAATTATGTTTTTATTTTATAGAACTACTTAAGATTTCTCACAATCAACTTGTAAAAATTGTTTAATTTCGTTCTTCAACTTGTTAAAGTTGAAATCGTAGAAAACGAATAAAATTTTTTAATTTCGTTCTTCAACTTGTTAAAGTTGAAATCGTAGAAAACGAATAAAATTTTCTAATTTCGTTTTTCAACTTTTTAGAGTTGAAATCGTAGAAAACGAACTTAAGCTTCAACTTTGACTTGTATTGGAAGATTAATTTTCCTCAAAGTCAAAATCGTGGAAAAGAAACTATCTTCTTTTTTCAACTTAACAGAAAATGTTGGGAATTTTTTGCTAAGTTAAATTCGCAGTAAGAAGATATGTTAAAGTTAATTGTGAGAATGTTTAACTTAAAATTGAACAAATTCAAGCGATTCTCCAGTTCTTGGTCAGTACCCAAAGAACTAAATTATGTTGATTTGCCAATTTTAAGAGAAATACAAGTAAAGTCCCTAACGATTTTTGGTCTTCTGGTCAATACCCAGAAGGCTAAAAATTACCAAGTTAAAGTATCAAAAAATTTTCTATCTTTGGGTCAATACCCCAAAGACAGAAAATACACTAAGTAAATAATGAAATTTCTATCTCTCGGTCAAAACCCAAGAGATAGAAATGCAACGAGAAACTCAAAAAAAAAATACTTATGTGATCAATACTCACATAAGATCCCTAAGTTCAAATCTTTTGGTCAATTCCCAATAGAATTTGAAATAACGACTTCTAAATAGGTCAATTCCCTAGAAAGAAGTGAAGATTGCTGACCAGTGCCCAGTTTATATACATTTTGGGATCTATTGTTTTGCTCATTTGATACCGTATTTTCGTGTACCATTTTCTTGTACCAGTCAGCCATCTTCAATTTTCTTTCTTATTTTGACATATAACTTTTGTTTATCTTTTGTTTGTTTCGTTTTTTAGTAGTTTTTAAGTGAAATTTTATTGAATAAATTTGGGAAATGGCGTTAAAATTTATATTAAATTTTTCAAAAGGTAAGTGAATAAATTGATTTTTATTAACCTTTGTTAATTTTTAATAATTTAATTTTTTCATATTTAAATTCACCACACAAACCAAGGTATGGTATGTTGAAGTCATCGTAAATAAAGGTATGTCTTTATACAAAACATAACCTATAATTTTATTATTTTTTTATTTTCAGATGACCTTCAACAGAGGGTCTTGTAGAAAATGAAGAACAGAAAATTGTGCAGAAATTTCAAATCTATTGGATTGTTCAATCCGAAGATAATTAAATTCGAAAACAGATTTATGAAGAAAATTTTAAAAGAACACTGGAACATCGCTTTAAATGAAAAGTCCGACACAAATATTTCATATGCAAAAAATAAACTTACTCAAACTTATTAATGATGATCAATCTTCAATTATTCTTTAAAAATGATTAATAAAATTAATGACTAACGAGTATTTGTACTTTATTTATTGATATAAGTTCTCTAAAAATGGGTGCATTAGAAGGAACATAATTTCAGAACTTCTATAAAATACTTCCCAAATAATCATCTAAATAATAAGCCCTGTTAGATTGAAATCCGTTTGCTAGAACCTGAGTTATGAGGTGAAAGCTATTACAAAATCGACTTTCATCACAGGTTTTGTTAGATTTTTATTTTATTATTCCTACTAAGTATATTTCAATTTTCTCAACAATTGCTTGTCAAAAACTAGACAAAATTCCCAATCTAACAACGTTTGTTCCATTGAAATCGGCCCACAGAAAACAAAAATACAAGTAAATAAACTTCGCACTTATTGAATTTGAAATGAAAAAAAAAATCTTCTTCTTGCACAAAAACAACAATGGCTTCTGTAAACACAATTTGCCGGTCCCATGGATACCCATTAAACCAGCAACTACAAATGTTTTGTACTGCTAAACTTTAATTTAAATTACGTAAAAAAATGTGACTTGTGAACTTTGGACAGCTATATCTCATGTTCTATTGGACCAATTCAAGTCAAACAAAAAACAGTCGATAAGAAAACACTTCAAGAATGCAATGCATACCGATTTGAGGAGTACATATGTGAATGAGAGGGCCGGGCATTAAAATCCTGAAGTTTCTTTTCTAAATGACGCTACTCTTCCGTGTATTTTGCATTACAACTTCTATCCTTATAAACGGATTCCTACCGTTCAGAGTTTGGCTAACAGCGAATTTTTTAAAGAATACTTCTTCCTAATTTTCACGCTTCCTGCTTTGACGGATACAAATGTAGACATACTTAAAATCAATGCGTACAGCTTCATATTCCTGACTCCATATACCTCGTGTCCTATTGTAAGGACGTGTTCTATGTCAAAGAGGGTCTTGTAGAAAATGAAGAACAGAAAATTGTGCAGAAATTTCAAATCTATTGGATTGTTCAATCCGAAGATAAATAAATTCGAAAACAGATTTATGAAGAAAATTTTATAAGAACACTGGAACATTGCTTTAAATGAAAAATCCGACACAAATATTTCATATGCGAAAAATAAACTTACTCAAACTTTTTAATGATGATCAATCCTCGATTATTCTTTAAAAATGAATAATAAAATTAATGACTAACGAGTATTTGTACTTTATTCATTGATATAAGTTCTCTAAGAATGGGTGCATTAGAAGGAACATAATTTCAGAACTTCTATTGAATACTTCCCAAATAATCATCTAAACAATAAGCCCTATTAGATTGAAATCCGTTTACTAGAACCCGAGTTATGAGGTGAAAGCTATTACAAAATCGACTTTCATCAGAGGTTTTGTTAGATTTTTATTTTATAATTCCGCTTAAGTATATTTCAATTTTCGCAACAATTGCTTGTCAAAAACTAGACTAAATTCCCAATCTAACAACGTTTGTTCCATTGAAATCGGCCCACAGAAAACAAAAATACAAGTAAATAAACTTCGCACTTATTGAATTTGAAATGAAACAAAAAATCTACTTTTTGCACAAAAACAACGATGGCTTGAACCCGAAAACACAATTTGCCGGTCCCATTAATACCCATTAAACCAGCAACTACAAATGCTTTGTACTGCTAAACTTTAATTTAAATTACGTAAAAAAATGTGACTTGTGAACTTTGGACAGCTATATCTCATGTTCTATTGGACCAATTCAAGTCAAACAAAAAATAGTCGATAAGAAAACACTTCAAGAATGCAATGCATAACGATTTGAGGAGTACATATGTGAATGAGAGGGACCAGGCATTAAAATCCTGAAGTTTCTTTTCTAAATGACGCTACTCTTCCGTGTATTTTGCATTACAACTTCTATCCTTATAAACGGATTCCTACCGTTCAGAGTTTGGCTAACAGCGAATTTTTTAAAGAATACTTCTTCCTAATTTTCACGCTTCCTGCTTTGACGGATACAAATGTAGACATACTTAAAATCAATGCGTACAGGTTCATATTCCTGACTCCATATAGCTCGTGTCCTATTGTAAGGACGTGTTCTATGTCAAAGAGGGTCTTGTAGAAAATGAAGAACAGAAAATTGTGCAGAAATTTCAAATCTATTGGATTGTTCAATCCGAAGATAAATAAATTCGAAAACAGATTTATGAAGAAAATTTTATAAGAACACTGGAACATTGCTTTAAATGAAAAATCCGACACAAATATTTCATATGCGAAAAATAAACTTACTCAAACTTTTTAATGATGATCAATCCTCGATTATTCTTTAAAAATGAATAATAAAATTAATGACTAACGAGTATTTGTACTTTATTCATTGATATAACTTCTCTAAAAATGGGTGCATTAGAAGGAACATAATTTCAGAACTTCTATTGAATACTTCCCAAATAATCATCTAAACAATAAGCTCTATTAGATTGAAATCCGTTTACTAGAACCCGAGTTATGAGGTGAAAGCTATTACAAAATCGACTTTCATCAGAGGTTTTGTTAGATTTTTATTTTATAATTCCGCTTAAGTATATTTCAATTTTCGCAACAATTGCTTGTGAAAAACTAGACTAAATTCCCAATCTAACAACGTTTGTTCCATTGAAATCGGCCCACAGAAAACAAAAATACAAGTAAATAAACTTCGCACTTATTGAATTTGAAATGAAACAAAAAATCTACTTTTTGCACAAAAACAACGATGGCTTGAACCCGAAAACACAATTTGCCGGTCCCATTAATACCCATTAAACCAGCAACTACAAATGCTTTGTACTGCTAAACTTTAATTTAAATTACGTAAAAAAATGTGACTTGTGAACTTTGGACAGCTATATCTCATGTTCTATTGGACCAATTCAAGTCAAACAAAAAATAGTCGATAAGAAAACACTTCAAGAATGCAATGCATAACGATTTGAGGAGTACATACGTGAATGTGAGGGACCAGGCATTAAAATCCTGAAGTTTCTTTTCTAAATGACGCTACTCTTCCGTGTATTTTGCATTACAACTTCTATCCTTATAAACGGATTCCTACCGTTCAGAGTTTGGCTAACAGCGAATTTTTTAAAGAATACTTCTTCCTAATTTTCACGCTTCCTGCTTTGACGGATACAAAATATGTCTACATTTGTATCCTTAAAATCAATGCGTACAGCTTCATATTCCTGACTCCATATAGCTCGTGTCCTATTGTAAGGACGTGTTCTATGTCAAAGAGGGTCTTGTAGAAAATGAAGAACAGAAAATTGTGCAGAAATTTCAAATCTATTAGATTGTTCAATCTGAAGATAATTAAATTTGAAAATAGATTCATGAGGAAAATTTTATAAGAACACTGGAACATTGCTTTAAATGAAAAAACCGACACAAATATTTCATAATCAAAAAATAAACTTACTCAAACTTTTTAATGATGATCAATCTTCAATTATTCTTTAAAAATGGTTAACAAAATTGATGACTAACGAGTATTTGTACTTTATTTATTGATATGAGTTCTCTTAAAATGGGTGCATTAGAAGGAACATAATTTCAGAACTTCTATTGAATACTTCCCAAATAATCATCTAAACAATAAGCCCTATTAGATTGAAATCCGTTTACTAGAACCTGAGTTATGAGGTGAAAGCTATTACAAAATCGACTCTCATCAGAGGTTTTGTTAGATTTTTATTTTATTATTCCGCTTAAGTATATTTCAATTTTCGCAACAATTGCTTGTCAAAAACTAGACAAAATTCCCAATCTAACAACGTTTGTTCCATTGAAATCGGCCCACAGAAAACAAAAATACAAGTAAATAAACTTCGCACTTATTGAATTTGAAATGAAACAAAAAATCTACTTTTTGCACAAAAACAACGATGGCTTGAACCCGAAAACACAATTTGCCGGTCCCATTAATACCCATTAAACCAGCAACTACAAATGCTTTGTACTGCTAAACTTTAATTTAAATTACGTAAAAAAATGTGACTTGTGAACTTTGGACAGCTATATCTCATGTTCTATTGGACCAATTCAAGTCAAACAAAAAATAGTCGATAAGAAAACACTTCAAGAATGCAATGCATAACGATTTGAGGAGTACATATGTGAATGTGAGGGACCAGGCATTAAAATCCTGGAATTTCTTTTCTAAATAACGCTACCCTTCCGTGTATTTTGCATTACAACTTCTATCCTTATAAACAGATTCCTACCGTTCAGGATTTGGCTAACAGCGAATTTTTTAAAGAATACTTCTTCCTAATTTTCACGCTTCCTGCTTTGACGGATACAAAATATGTCTACATTTGTATCCTTAAAATCAATGCGTACAGCTTCATATTCCTGACTCCATATAGCTCGTGTCCTATTGTAAGGACGTGTTCTATGTCAAAGAGGGTCTTGTAGAAAATGAAGAACAGAAAATTGTGCAGAAATTTCAAATCTATTGGATAGTTCAATCCGAAGATAATTAAATTCGAAAACAGATTCATGAAGAAAAGTTTAAAAGAACACTGGAACATTGCTTCCAATGAAAAATCTGAAACAAATATTTCATATGCAAAAAATAAACACTCAAACTTTTTAATGATGATCAATCTTCAATTATTCTTTGAAAATGAATAATAAAATTAATGACTAACGAGTATTTGTACTTTATTCATTGATATGAGTTCTCTAAAAATGGGTGCATTAGAAGGAACATAATTTCAGAACTTCTATTGAATACTTCCCAAATAATCATCTAAACAATAAGCCCTATTAGATTGAAATCCGTTTACTAGAACCCGAGTTATGAGGTGAAAGCTATTACAAAATCGACCTTCATCAGAGGTTTTGTTAGATTTTTATTTTATAATTCCGCTTAAGTATATTTCAATTTTCGCAACAATTGCTTGTGAAAAACTAGACTAAATTCCCAATCTAACAACGTTTGTTCCATTGAAATCGGCCCACAGAAAACAAAAATACAAGTAAATAAACTTCGCACTTATTGAATTTGAAATGAAAAAAAAAATCTACTTTTTGCACAAAAACAACAAGGGCTTGAACCCGAAAACACAATTTGCCGGTCCCATGGATACCCATTAAACCAGCAACTACAAATGCTTTGTACTGCTAAACTTTAATTTAAATTACGTAAAAAAATGTGACTTGTGAACTTTGGACAGCTATATCTCATGTTCTATTGGACCAATTCAAGTCAAACAAAAAACAGTCGATAAGAAAACACTTCAAGAATGTAATGCATACCGATTTGAGGAGTACATATGTGAATGAGAGGGACCAGGCATTAAAATCCTGGAATTTCTTTTCTAAATAACGCTACTCTTCCGTGTATTTTGCATTACAACTTCTATCCTTATAAACAGATTCCTACCGTTCAAAATTTGGCTAACAGCGAATTTTTTAAAGAATACTTCTTCCTAATTTTCACGCTTCCTGCTTTGACGGATACAAAATATGTCTACATTTGTATCCTTAAAATCAATGCGTACAGCTTCATATTCCTGACTCCATATAGCTCGTGTCCTATTGTAAGGACGTGTTCTATGTCAAAGAGGGTCTTGTAGAAAATGAAGAACAGAAAATTGTGCAGAAATTTCAAATCTATTGGATTGTTCAATCCGAAGATAATTAAATTCGAAAACAGATTTATGAAGAAAATTTTAAAAGAACACTGGAACATTGCTTTAAATGAAAAGTCCGACACAAATATTTCATATGCAAAAAATAAACTTACTCAAACTTTTTAATGATGATCAATCTTCAATTATTCTTTAAAAATGGTTAACAAAATTAATGACTAACGAGTATTTGTACTTTATTCATTGATATGAGTTCTCAAAAAATGGGTGCATTAGAGGGAACATAATTTCAGAACTTCTATAAAATACTTCCCAAATAATCATCTAAACAATAAGCCCTATTAGATTGAAATCCGTTCACTAGAACCTGAGTTATGAGGTGAAAGCTATTGCAAAATTGACTTTCATCAGAGGTTTTGTTAGATTTTTATTTTATTATTCCGCTTAAGTATATTTCAATTTTCTCAACAATTGCTTGTCAAAAACTAGACAAAATTCCCAATCTAACAACGTTTGTTCCATTGAAATTGGCCCACAGAAAACAAAAATACAAGTAAATAAACTTCGCACTTATTGAATTTGAAATGAAAAAAAAAATCTACTTTTTGCACAAAAACAACGATGGCTTGAACCCGAAAACACAATTTGCCGGTCTCATGGATACCCATTAAACCAGCAACTACAAATGCTTTGTACTGCTAAACTTTAATTTAAATTACGTAAAAAAATGTGACTTGTGAACTTTGGACAGCTATATCTCATGTTCTATTGGACCAATTCAAGTCGAACAAAAAACAGTCGATAAGAAAACACTTCAAGAATGCAATGTAAAACGATTTGAGGGGTACATATGTGAATGAGAGGGACCAGGCATTAAAATCCTGAAGTTTCTTTTCTAAATGACGCTACTCTTCCGTGTATTTTTCATTACAACTTCTATCCTTATAAACGGATTCCTACCGTTCAGAGTTTGGCTAACAGCGAATTTTTTAAAGAATACTTCTTCCTAATTTTCACGCTTCCTGTTTTGACGGATACAAAATATGTCTACATTTGTATCCTTAAAATCAATGCGTACAGCTTCATATTCCTGACACCATATAGCTCGTGTCCTATTGTAAGGACGTGTTCTATGTCAAAGAGGGTCTTGTAGAAAATGAAGAACAGAAAATTGTGCAGAAATTTCAAATCTATTGGATTGTTCAATCCGAAGATAATTAAATTCGAAAATAGATTCATGAAGAAAATTTTAAAAGAACACTGGAACATTGCTTTAAATGAAAAGTCCGACACAAATATTTCATATGCAAAAAATAAACTTACTCAAACTTTTTAATGATGATCAATCTTCAATTATTCTTTAAAAATGGTTAACAAAATTAATGACTAACAAGTATTTGTACTTTATTTATTGATATAAGTTCTCTGAAAATGGGTGCATTAGAGGGAACATAATTTTAGAACTTCTATAAAATACTTCCCAAATAATCATCTAAACAATAACCGCTATTAGATTGGAATCCGTTCACTAGAACCTGAGTTATGAGGTGAAAGCTATTGCAAAACTGACTTTCATCAGAGGTTTTGTTAGATTTTTATTTTATTATTCCGCTTAAGTATATTTCAATTTTCTCAACAATTGCTTGTCAAAAACTAGACAAAATTCCCAATCTAACAAAGTTTGTTCCATTGAAATTGGCCCACAGAAAACAAAAATACAAGTAAATAAACTTCGCACTTATTGAATTTGAAATGAAAAAAAAAATCTACTTTTTGCACAAAAACAACGATGGCTTGAACCCGAAAACACATTTTGCCGGTCCCATGGATACCCATTAAACCAGCAACTACAAATGCTTTGTACTGCTAAACTTTAATTTAAATTACGTAAAAAAATGTGACTTGTGAACTTTGGACAGCTATATCTCATGTTCTATTGGACCAATTCAAGTCAAACAAAAAACAGTCGATAAGAAAACACTTCAAAAATGCAATGCATAACGATTTGAGGGGTACATATGTGAATAAGAGGGACCAGGCATTTAAATTCTGAAGTTTCTTTTCTAAATGACGGTACTCTTCCGTGCATTTTGCATTACAACTTCTATCCTTATAAACGGATTACTACAGTTCAGAATTTGGCTAACAACGAATTTTTAAGAGAATACTTCTTTCTAATTTTCAAGCTTCCTGCTTTGACGGACACAAAATATGTCTACATTTGTATCCTTAAAATCAATGCGTACAGCTTCATATTTCTGACTCCATATAGCTCGTGTCCTATTGTAAGGACGTGTTCTATGTCAAAGAGGGTCTTTTAGAAAATGAAGAACAGAAAATTGTGCAGAAATTTCAAATCTATTGGATAGTTTAATCCGAAGATAATTAAATTCGAAAACAGATTTATGAAGAAAATTTTAAAAGAACACTGGAACATTGCTTTAAATGAAAAGTCCGACACAAATATTTCATATGCAAAAAATTAACACTCAAACTTTTTAATGATGATCAATCTTCAATTATTTTTTAAAAATGAATAATAAAATTAATGACTAACGAGTATTTGTACTTTATTCATTGATATGAGTTCTCTAAAAATGGGTGCATTAGAAGGAACATAATTTCAGAACTTCTATAAAATACTTCCCAAATAATCATCTAAATAATAAGCCCTATTAGATTGAAATCCGTTTGCTAGAACCTGAGTTATGAGGTGAAAGCTATTACAAAATCGACTTTCATCAGAGGTTTTGTTAGATTTTCATTTTATTATTCCGCTTAAGTATATTTCAATTTTCGCTACAATTGCTTGTCAAAAACTGGACAAAATTCCCAAACTAACAACGTTTGTTCCATTGAAATCGGCCCACAGAAAACAAAAATACAAGTAAATAAACTTCGCACTTATTGAATTTGAAATGAAAAAAAAAATCTGCTTCTTGCACAAAAACAACAATGGCTTCTGAAAACACAATTTGCCGGTCCCATGGATACCCATTAAACCAGCAACTACAAATGCTTTGTACTGCTAAACTTTAATTTAAATTACGTAAAAAAATGTGACTTGTGAACTTTGGACAGCTATATCTCATGTTCTATTGGACCAATTCAAGTCAAACAAAAAACAGTCGATAAGAAAACACTTCAAAAATGTAATGCATAACGATTTGAGGGGTACATATGTGAATAAGAGGGACCAGGCATTTAAATTCTGAAGTTTCTTTTCTAAATGACGGTACTCTTCCGTGCATTTTGCATTACAACTTCTATCCTTATAAACGGATTACTACCGTTCAGAATTTGGCTAACAACGAATTTTTAAGAGAATACTTCTTTCTAATTTTCAAGCTTCCTGCTTTGACGGACACAAAATATGTCTACATTTGTATTCTTAAAATCAATGCGTACAGCTTCATATTCCTGACTCCATATAGCTCGTGTCCTATTGTAATAACGTGTTCTATGTCAAAGAGGGTCTTGTAGAAAATGAAGAACAGAAAATTGTGCAGAAATTTCAAATCTATTGGATAGTTCAATCCGAAGATAATTAAATTCGAAAACAGATTTTTGAAGAAAAGTTTAAAAGAACACTGGAACATTGCTTCTAATGAAAAATCTGAAACAAATATTTCATATGCAAAAAATAAACACTCAAACTTTTTAATGATGATCAATCTTCAATTATTCTTTGAAAATGAATAATAAAATTAATGACTAACGAGTATTTGTACTTTATTCATTGATATGAGTTCTCTAAAAATGGGTGCATTAGAAGGAACATAATTTCAGAACTTGTATAAAATACTTCCCAAATAATCATCTAAACAATAAGCCCTATTAGATTGAAATCCGTTTGCTAGAACCTGAGTTATGAGGTGAAAGCTATTACAAAATCGACTTTCATCAGAGGTTTTGTTAGATTTTCATTTTATTATTCCGCATAAATATATTTCAATTTTCGCAACAATTGCTTGTCAAAAACTAGACAAAATTTCCAATCTAACAACGTTTGTTCCATTGAAATCGGCCCACAGAAAACAAAAATACAAGTAAATAAACTTCGCACTTATTGAATTTGAAATGAAAAAAAAATCGACTTCTTGCACAAAAACAACAATGGCTTCTGAAAACACATTTTGCCGGTCCCATGGATACCCATTAAACCAGCAACTACAAATGCTTTGTACTGCTAAACTTTAATTTAAATTACGTAAAAAAATGTGACTTGTGAACTTTGGACAGCTATATCTCATGTTCTATTGGACCAATTCAAGTCAAACAAAAAACAGTCGATAAGAAAACACTTCAAAAATGCAATGCATAACGATTTGAGGGGTACATATGTGAATAAGAGGGACCAGGCATTTAAATTCTGAAGTTTCTTTTCTAAATGACGGTACTCTTCCGTGCATTTTGCATTACAACTTCTATCCTTATAAACGGATTACTACAGTTCAGAATTTGGCTAACAACGAATTTTTAAGAGAATACTTCTTTCTAATTTTCAAGCTTCCTGCTTTGACGGACACAAAATATGTCTACATTTGTATCCTTAAAATCAATGCGTACAGCTTCATATTCCTGACTCCATATAGCTCGTGTCCTATTGTAAGGACGTGTTCTATGTCAAAGAGGGTCTTTTAGAAAATGAAGAACAGAAAATTGTGCAGAAATTTCAAATCTATTGGATAGTTCAATCCGAAGATAATTAAATTCGAAAACAGATTCATGAAGAAAATTTTAAAAGAACACTGGAACATTGCTTTAAATGAAAAGTCCGACACAAATATTTCATATGCAAAAAATTAACACTCAAACTTTTTAATGATGATCAATCTTCAATTATTTTTTAAAAATGAATAATAAAATTAATGACTAACGAGTATTTGTACTTTATTCATTGATATGAGTTCTCTAAAAATGGGTGCATTAGAAGGAACATAATTTCAGAACTTGTATAAAATACTTCCCAAATAATCATCTAAATAATAAGCCCTATTAGATTGAAATCCGTTTACTAGAACCTGAGTTATGAGGTGAAAGCTATTACAAAATCGACTTTCATCAGAGGTTTTGTTAGATTTTCATTTTATTATTCCGCTTAAGTATATTTCAATTTTCGCTACAATTGCTTGTCAAAAACTAGACAAAATTCCCAAACTAACAACGTTTGTTCCATTGAAATCGGCCCACAGAAAACAAAAATACAAGTAAATAAACTTCGCACTTATTGAATTTGAAATGAAAAAAAAAATCTTCTTCTTGCACAAAAACAACAATGGCTTCTGAAAACACATTTTGCCGGTCCCATGGATACCCATTAAACCAGCAACTACAAATGCTTTGTACTGCTAAACTTTAATTTAAATTACGTAAAAAAATGTGACTTGTGAACTTTGGACAGCTATATCTCATGTTCTATTGGACCAATTCAAGTCAAACAAAAAACAGTCGATAAGAAAACACTTCAAGAATGCAATGTAAAACGATTTGAGGGGTACATATGTGAATGAGAGGGACCAGGCATTAAAATTCTGAAGTTTCTTTTCTAAATGACGGTACTCTTCCGTGCATTTTGCATTACAACTTCTATCCTTATAAACGGATTACTACAGTTCAGAATTTGGCTAACAACGAATTTTTAAGAGCATACTTCTTTCTAATTTTCAAGCTTCCTGCTTTGACGGACACAAAATATGTCTACATTTGTATTCTTAAAATCAATGCGTACAGCTTCATATTCCTGACTCCATATAGCTCGTGTCCTATTGTAAGGACGTGTTCTATGTCAAAGAGGGTCTTGTAGAAAATGAAGAACAGAAAATTGTGCAGAAATTTCAAATCTATTGGATAGTTCAATCCGAAGATAATTAAATTCGAAAACAGATTTTTGAAGAAAAGTTTAAAAGAACACTGGAACATTGCTTCTAATGAAAAATCTGAAACAAATATTTCATATGCAAAAAATAAACACTCAAACTTTTTAATGATGATCAATCTTCAATTATTCTTTGAAAATGAATAATAAAATTAATGACTAACGAGTATTTGTACTTTATTCATTGATATGAGTTCTCTAAAAATGGGTGCATTAGAAGGAACATAATTTCAGAACTTGTATAAAATACTTCCCAAATAATCATCTAAACAATAAGCCCTATTAGATTGAAATCCGTTTGCTAGAACCTGAGTTATGAGGTGAAAGCTATTACAAAATCGACTTTCATCAGAGGTTTTGTTAGATTTTCATTTTATTATTCCGCTTAAGTATATTTCAATTTTCGCTACAATTGCTTGTCAAAAACTAGACAAAATTCCCAAACTAACAACGTTTGTTCCATTGAAATCGGCCCACAGAAAACAAAAATACAAGTAAATAAACTTCGCACTTATTGAATTTGAAATGAAAAAAAAAATCTGCTTCTTGCACAAAAACAACAATGGCTTCTGAAAACACAATTTGCCGGTCCCATGGATACCCATTAAACCAGCAAATACAAATGCTTTGTACTGCTAAACTTTAATTTAAATTACGTAAAAAAATGTGACTTGTGAACTTTGGACAGCTATATCTCATGTTCTATTGGACCAATTCAATTCAAACAAAAAACAGTCGATAAGAAAACACTTCAAAAATGTAATGCATAACGATTTGAGGGGTACATATGTGAATAAGAGGGACCAGGCATTTAAATTCTGAAGTTTCTTTTCTAAATGACGGTACTCTTCCGTGCATTTTGCATTACAACTTCTATCCTTATAAACGGATTACTACCGTTCAGAATTTGGCTAACAACGAATTTTTAAGAGAATACTTCATTCTAATTTTCAAGCTTCCTGCTTTGACGGACACAAAATATGTCTACATTTGTATTCTTAAAATCAATGCGTACAGCTTCATATTCCTGACTCCATATAGCTCGTGTCCTATTGTTAGGACGTGTTCTATGTCAAAGAGGGTCTTGTAGAAAATGAAGAACAGAAAATTGTGCAGAAATTTCAAATCTATTGGATAGTTCAATCCGAAGATAATTAAATTCGAAAACAGATTTTTGAAGAAAAGTTTAAAAGAACACTGGAACATTGCTTCCAATGAAAAATCTGAAACAAATATTTCATATGCAAAAAATAAACACTCAAACTTTTTAATGATGATCAATCTTCAATTATTCTTTGAAAATGAATAATAAAATTAATGACTAACGAGTATTTGTACTTTATTCATTGATATGAGTTCTCTAAAAATGGGTGCATTAGAAGGAACATAATTTCAGAACTTGTATAAAATACTTCCCAAATAATCATCTAAACAATAAGCCCTATTAGATTGAAATCCGTTTGCTAGAACCTGAGTTATGAGGTGAAAGCTATTACAAAATCGACTTTCATCAGAGGTTTTGTTAGATTTTCATTTTATTATTCCGCTTAAGTATATTTCAATTTTCGCTACAATTGCTTGTCAAAAACTAGACAAAATTCCCAAACTAACAACGTTTGTTCCATTGAAATCGGCCCACAGAAAACAAAAATACAAGTAAATAAACTTCGCACTTATTGAATTTGAAATGAAAAAAAAAATCTGCTTTTTGCACAAAAACAACAATGGCTTCTGAAAACACAATTTGCCGGTCCCATGGATACCCATTAAACCAGCAACTACAAATGCTTTGTACTGCTAAACTTTAATTTAAATTACGTAAAAAAATGTGACTTGTGAACTTTGGACAGCTATATCTCATGTTCTATTGGACCAATTCAAGTCAAACAAAAAACAGTCGATAAGAAAACACTTCAAAAATGTAATGCATAACGATTTGAGGGGTACATATGTGAATAAGAGGGACCAGGCATTTAAATTCTGAAGTTTCTTTTCTAAATGACGGTACTCTTCCGTGCATTTTGCATTACAACTTCTATCCTTATAAACGGATTACTACCGTTCAGAATTTGGCTAACAACGAATTTTTAAGAGAATACTTCATTCTAATTTTCAAGCTTCCTGCTTTGACGGACACAAAATATGTCTACATTTGTATTCTTAAAATCAATGCGTACAGCTTCATATTCCTGACTCCATATAGCTCGTGTCCTATTGTTAGGACGTGTTCTATGTCAAAGAGGGTCTTGTAGAAAATGAAGAACAGAAAATTGTGCAGAAATTTCAAATCTATTGGATAGTTCAATCCGAAGATAATTAAATTCGAAAACAGATTTTTGAAGAAAAGTTTAAAAGAACACTGGAACATTGCTTCCAATGAAAAATCTGAAACAAATATTTCATATGCAAAAAATAAACACTCAAACTTTTTATTGATGATCAATCTTCAATTATTCTTTGAAAATGAATAATAAAATTAATGACTAACGAGTATTTGTACTTTATTCATTGATATGAGTTCTCTAAAAATGGGTGCATTAGAAGGAACATAATTTCAGAACTTGTATAAAATACTTCCCAAATAATCATCTAAACAATAAGCCCTATTAGATTGAAATCCGTTTGCTAGAACCTGAGTTATGAGGTGAAAGCTATTACAAAATCGACTTTCATCAGAGGTTTTGTTAGATTTTCATTTTATTATTCCGCATAAATATATTTCAATTTTCGCAACAATTGCTTGTCAAAAACTAGACAAAATTCCCAATCTAACAACGTTTGTTTCATTGAAATCGGCCCACAGAAAACAAAAATACAAGTAAATAAACTTCGCACTTATTGAATTTGAAATGAAAAAAAAATCTACTTCTTGCACAAAAACAACAATGGCTTCTGAAAACACATTTTGCCGGTCCCATGGATACCCATTAAACCAGCAACTACAAATGCTTTGTACTGCTAAACTTTAATTTAAATTACGTAAAAAAATGTGACTTGTGAACTTTGGACAGCTATATCTCATGTTCTATTGGACCAATTCAAGTCAAACAAAAAACAGTCGATAAGAAAACACTTCAAAAATGCAATGCATAACGATTTGAGGGGTACATATGTGAATAAGAGGGACCAGGCATTTAAATTCTGAAGTTTCTTTTCTAAATGACGGTACTCTTCCGTGCATTTTGCATTACAACTTCTATCCTTATAAACGGATTACTACCGTTCAGAATTTGGCTAACAACGAATTTTTAAGAGAATACTTCTTTCTAATTTTCAAGCTTCCTGCTTTGACGGACACAAAATATGTCTACATTTGTATCCTTAAAATCAATGCGTACAGCTTCATATTCCTGACTCCATATAGCTCGTGTCCTATTGTAAGGACGTGTTCTATGTCAAAGAGGGTCTTTTAGAAAATGAAGAACAGAAAATTGTGCAGAAATTTCAAATCTATTGGATTGTTCAATCCGAAGATAATTAAATTCGAAAACAGATTTATGAAGAAAATTTTAAAAGAACACTGGAACATTGCTTTAAATGAAAAATCCGACACAAATATTTCATATGCAAAAAATAAACTTACTCAAACTTTTTAATGATGATCAATCTTCAATTATTCTTTAAAAATGAATAATAAAATTAATGACTAACGAGTATTTGTACTTTATTCATTGATATGAGTTCTCTAAAAATGGGTGCATTAGAAGGAACATAATTTCAGAACTTCTATAAAATACTTCCCAAATAATCATCTAAACAATAAGCCCTATTAGATTGAAATCCGTTTGCTAGAACCTGAGTTATGAGGTGAAAGCTATTACAAAATCGACTTTCATCAGAGGTTTTGTTAGATTTTCTTTTTATTATTCCGCATAAATATATTTCAATTTTCGCAACAATTGCTTGTCAAAAACTAGACAAAATTCCCAATCTAACAACGTTTGTTCCATTGAAATCGGCCCACAGAAAACAAAAATACAAGTAAATGAACTTCGCACTTATTGAATTTGAAATGAAAAAAAAAATCTACTTCTTGCACAAAAACAACAATGGCTTCTGAAAACACATTTTGCCGGTCCCATGGATACCCATTAAACCAGCAACTACAAATGCTTTGTACTGCTAAACTTTAATTTAAATTACGTAAAAAAATGTGACTTGTGAACTTTGGACAGCTATATCTCATGTTCTATTGGACCACTTCAAGTCAAACAAAAAACAGTCGATAAGAAAACACTTCAAAAATGCAATGCATAACGATTTGAGGGGTACATATGTGAATAAGAGGGACCAGGCATTTAAATTCTGAAGTTTCTTTTCTAAATGACGGTACTCTTCCGTGTATTTTTTATTACAACTTCTATCCTTATAAACGGATTCCTACCGTTCACAGTTTGGCTAACAGCGAATTTTGTAAAGAATACTTCTTCCTAATTTTCACGCTTCCTGCTTTGACGGATACAAAATATGTCCACATTTGTATCCTTAAAATCAATGCGTACAGCTACATATTCCTGACTCCATATAGCTCGTGTCCTATTGTAAGGACGTGTTCTATGTCAAAGAGGGTCTTTTAGAAAATGAAGAATAGAAAATTGTGCGGAAATTTCAAATCTATTGGATTGTTCAATCCGATGATAATTAACTTTGAAAACAGATTTATGAAGAAAATTTTAAAAGAACACTGGAACATTGCTTTAAATGAAAAGTCCGACACAAATATTTCATATGCAAAAAATTAACACTCAAACTTTTTAATGATGATCAATCTTCAATTATTTTTTAAAAATGAATAATAAAATTAATGACTAACGAGTATTTGTACTTTATTCATTGATATGAGTTCTCTAAAAATGGGTGCATTAGAAGGAACATAATTTCAGAACTTCTATAAAATACTTCCCAAATAATCATCTAAACAATAAGCCCTATTAGATTGAAATCCGTTTGCTAGAACCTGAGTTATGAGGTGAAAGCTATTACAAAATCGACTTTCATCAGAGGTTTTGTTAGATTTTCTTTTTATTATTCCGCATAAATATATTTCAATTTTCGCAACAATTGCTTGTCAAAAACTAGACAAAATTTCCAATCTAACAACGTTTGTTCCATTGAAATCGGCCCACAGAAAACAAAAATACAAGTAAATAAACTTCGCACTTATTGAATTTGAAATGAAAAAAAAAATCTACTTCTTGCACAAAAACAACAATGGCTTCTGAAAACACATTTTGCCGGTCCCATGGATACCCATTAAACCAGCAACTACAAATGCTTTGTACTGCTAAACTTTAATTTAAATTACGTAAAAAAATGTGACTTGTGAACTTTGGACAGCTATATCTCATGTTCTATTGGACCAATTCAAGTCAAACAAAAAACAGTCGATAAGAAAACACTTCAAAAATGCAATGCATAACGATTTGAGGGGTACATATGTGAATAAGAGGGACCAGGCATTTAAATTCTGAAGTTTCTTTTCTAAATGACGGTACTCTTCCGTGTATTTTTTATTACAACTTCTATCCTTATAAACGGATTCCTACCGTTCACAGTTTGGCTAACAGCGAATTTTGTAAAGAATACTTCTTCCTAATTTTCACGCTTCCTGCTTTGACGGACACAAAATATGTCTACATTTGTATTCTTAAAATCAATGCGTACAGCTTCATATTCCTGACTCCATATAGCTCGTGTCCTATTGTTAGGACGTGTTCTATGTCAAAGAGGGTCTTGTAGAAAATGAAGAACAGAAAATTGTGCAGAAATTTCAAATCTATTGGATAGTTCAATCCGAAGATAATTAAATTCGAAAACAGATTTTTGAAGAAAAGTTTAAAAGAACACTGGAACATTGCTTCCAAT
The DNA here is from genome assembly GCA_939192795.1 of Bombylius discolor. Taxonomy (NCBI): domain Eukaryota; kingdom Metazoa; phylum Arthropoda; class Insecta; order Diptera; family Bombyliidae; genus Bombylius; species Bombylius discolor. Next base: position 31,154,899 of record OW584240.1, on the reverse strand, counting down.
GAAAAATCTGAAACAAATATTTCATATGCAAAAAATAAACACTCAAACTTTTTAATGATGATCAATCTTCAATTATTCTTTGAAAATGAATAATAAAATTAATGACTAACGAGTATTTGTACTTTATTCATTGATATGAGTTCTCTAAAAATGGGTGCATTAGAAGGAACATAATTTCAGAACTTGTATAAAATACTTCCCAAATAATCATCTAAACAATAAGCCCTATTAGATTGAAATCCGTTTGCTAGAACCTGAGTTATGAGGTGAAAGCTATTACAAAATCGACTTTCATCAGAGGTTTTGTTAGATTTTCATTTTATTATTCCGCTTAAGTATATTTCAATTTTCGCTACAATTGCTTGTCAAAAACTAGACAAAATTCCCAAACTAACAACGTTTGTTCCATTGAAATCGGCCCACAGAAAACAAAAATACAAGTAAATAAACTTCGCACTTATTGAATTTGAAATGAAAAAAAAAATCTGCTTCTTGCACAAAAACAACAATGGCTTCTGAAAACACAATTTGCCGGTCCCATGGATACCCATTAAACCAGCAACTACAAATGCTTTGTACTGCTAAACTTTAATTTAAATTACGTAAAAAAATGTGACTTGTGAACTTTGGACAGCTATATCTCATGTTCTATTGGACCAATTCAAGTCAAACAAAAAACAGTCGATAAGAAAACACTTCAAAAATGTAATGCATAACGATTTGAGGGGTACATATGTGAATAAGAGGGACCAGGCATTTAAATTCTGAAGTTTCTTTTCTAAATGACGGTACTCTTCCGTGCATTTTGCATTACAACTTCTATCCTTATAAACGGATTACTACCGTTCAGAATTTGGCTAACAACGAATTTTTAAGAGAATACTTCATTCTAATTTTCAAGCTTCCTGCTTTGACGGACACAAAATATGTCTACATTTGTATTCTTAAAATCAATGCGTACAGCTTCATATTCCTGACTCCATATAGCTCGTGTCCTATTGTTAGGACGTGTTCTATGTCAAAGAGGGTCTTGTAGAAAATGAAGAACAGAAAATTGTGCAGAAATTTCAAATCTATTGGATAGTTCAATCCGAAGATAATTAAATTCGAAAACAGATTTTTGAAGAAAAGTTTAAAAGAACACTGGAACATTGCTTCCAATGAAAAATCTGAAACAAATATTTCATATGCAAAAAATAAACACTCAAACTTTTTATTGATGATCAATCTTCAATTATTCTTTGAAAATGAATAATAAAATTAATGACTAACGAGTATTTGTACTTTATTCATTGATATGAGTTCTCTAAAAATGGGTGCATTAGAAGGAACATAATTTGAGAACTTGTATAAAATACTTCCCAAATAATCATCTAAACAATAAGCCCTATTAGATTGAAATCCGTTTGCTAGAACCTGAGTTATGAGGTGAAAGCTATTACAAAATCGACTTTCATCAGAGGTTTTGTTAGATTTTCATTTTATTATTCCGCATAAATATATTTCAATTTTCGCAACAATTGCTTGTCAAAAACTAGACAAAATTCCCAATCTAACAACGTTTGTTCCATTGAAATCGGCCCACAGAAAACAAAAATACAAGTAAATAAACTTCGCACTTATTGAATTTGAAATGAAAAAAAAAATCTACTTCTTGCACAAAAACAACAATGGCTTCTGAAAACACATTTTGCCGGTCCCATGGATACCCATTAAACCAGCAACTACAAATGCTTTGTACTGCTAAACTTTAATTTAAATTACGTAAAAAAATGTGACTTGTGAACTTTGGACAGCTATATCTCATGTTCTATTGGACCAATTCAAGTCAAACAAAAAACAGTCGATAAGAAAACACTTCAAAAATGCAATGCATAACGATTTGAGGGGTACATATGTGAATAAGAGGGACCAGGCATTTAAATTCTGAAGTTTCTTTTCTAAATGACGGTACTCTTCCGTGCATTTTGCATTACAACTTCTATCCTTATAAACGGATTACTACCGTTCAGAATTTGGCTAACAACGAATTTTTAAGAGAATACTTCTTTCTAATTTTCAAGCTTCCTGCTTTGACGGACACAAAATATGTCTACATTTGTATCCTTAAAATCAATGCGTACAGCTTCATATTCCTGACTCCATATAGCTCGTGTCCTATTGTAAGGACGTGTTCTATGTCAAAGAGGGTCTTTTAGAAAATGAAGAACAGAAAATTGTGCAGAAATTTCAAATCTATTGGATTGTTCAATCCGAAGATAATTAAATTCGAAAACAGATTTATGAAGAAAATTTTAAAAGAACACTGGAACATTGCTTTAAATGAAAAATCCGACACAAATATTTCATATGCAAAAAATAAACTTACTCAAACTTTTTAATGATGATCAATCTTCAATTATTCTTTAAAAATGAATAATAAAATTAATGACTAACGAGTATTTGTACTTTATTCATTGATATGAGTTCTCTAAAAATGGGTGCATTAGAAGGAACATAATTTCAGAACTTCTATAAAATACTTCCCAAATAATCATCTAAACAATAAGCCCTATTAGATTGAAATCCGTTTGCTAGAACCTGAGTTATGAGGTGAAAGCTATTACAAAATCGACTTTCATCAGAGGTTTTGTTAGATTTTCTTTTTATTATTCCGCATAAATATATTTCAATTTTCGCAACAATTGCTTGTCAAAAACTAGACAAAATTCCCAATCTAACAACGTTTGTTCCATTGAAATCGGCCCACAGAAAACAAAAATACAAGTAAATAAACTTCGCACTTATTGAATTTGAAATGAAAAAAAAAATCTACTTCTTGCACAAAAACAACAATGGCTTCTGAAAACACATTTTGCCGGTCCCATGGATACCCATTAAACCAGCAACTACAAATGCTTTGTACTGCTAAACTTTAATTTAAATTACGTAAAAAAATGTGACTTGTGAACTTTGGACAGCTATATCTCATGTTCTATTGGACCACTTCAAGTCAAACAAAAAACAGTCGATAAGAAAACACTTCAAAAATGCAATGCATAACGATTTGAGGGGTACATATGTGAATAAGAGGGACCAGGCATTTAAATTCTGAAGTTTCTTTTCTAAATGACGGTACTCTTCCGTGTATTTTTTATTACAACTTCTATCCTTATAAACGGATTCCTACCGTTCACAGTTTGGCTAACAGCGAATTTTGTAAAGAATACTTCTTCCTAATTTTCACGCTTCCTGCTTTGACGGATACAAAATATGTCCACATTTGTATCCTTAAAATCAATGCGTACAGCTACATATTCCTGACTCCATATAGCTCGTGTCCTATTGTAAGGACGTGTTCTATGTCAAAGAGGGTCTTTTAGAAAATGAAGAATAGAAAATTGTGCGGAAATTTCAAATCTATTGGATTGTTCAATCCGATGATAATTAACTTTGAAAACAGATTTATGAAGAAAATTTTATAAGAACACTGGAACATTGCTTTAAATGAAAAATCCGACACAAATATTTCATATGCAAAAAATAAACTTACTCAAACTTTTTAATGATGATCAATCTTCAATCTTCTTTAAAAATGAATAATAAAATTAATGACTAACGAGTATTTGTACTTTATTCATTGATATGAGTTCTTTAAAAATGAGTGCATTAGAAGGAACATAATTTCAGAACTTGTATAAAATACTTCCCAAATAATCATCTAAACAATAAGCCCTATTAGATTGAAATCCGTTTACTAGAACCTGAGTTATGAGGTGAAAGCTATTACAAAATCGACTTTCATCAGAGGTTTTGTTAGATTTTTATTTTATTATTCTGCTTAAGTATATTTCAATTCTCGCTACAATTGCTTGTCAAAAACTAGACAAAATTCCCAATCTAACAACGTTTGTTCCATTGAAATCGGCCCACAGAAAACAAAAATACAAGTAAATAAACTTCGCACTTATTGAATTTGAAATGAAAAAAAAATCTACTTCTTGCACAAAAACAACAATGGCTTCTGAAAACACATTTTCCCGGTCCCATGGATACCCATTAAACCAGCAACTACAAATGCTTTGTACTGCTAAACTTTAATTTAAATTACGTAAAAAAATGTGACTTGTGAACTTTGGACAGCTATATCTCATGTTCTATTGGACCAATTCAAGTCAAACAAAAAACAGTCGATAAGAAAACACTTCAAAAATGCAATGCATAACGATTTGAGGGGTACATATGTGAATAAGAGGGACCAGGCATTTAAATTCTGAAGTTTCTTTTCTAAATGACGGTACTCTTCCGTGCATTTTGCATTACAACTTCTATCCTTATAAACGGATTACTACCGTTCAGAATTTGGCTAACAACGAATTTTTAAGAGAATACTTCATTCTAATTTTCAAGCTTCCTGCTTTGACGGACACAAAATATGTCTACATTTGTATTCTTAAAATCAATGCGTACAGCTTCATATTCCTGACTCCATATAGCTCGTGTCCTATTGTTAGGACGTGTTCTATGTCAAAGAGGGTCTTGTAGAAAATGAAGAACAGAAAATTGTGCAGAAATTTCAAATCTATTGGATAGTTCAATCCGAAGATAAATAAATTCGAAAACAGATTTTTGAAGAAAAGTTTAAAAGAACACTGGAACATTGCTTCCAATGAAAAATCTGAAACAAATATTTCATATGCAAAAAATAAACACTCAAACTTTTTAATGATGATCAATCTTCAATTATTCTTTGAAAATGAATAATAAAATTAATGACTAACGAGTATTTGTACTTTATTCATTGATATGAGTACTCTAAAAATGGGTGCATTAGAAGGAACATAATTTCAGAACTTGTATAAAATACTTCCCAAATAATCATCTAAACAATAAGCCCTATTAGATTGAAATCCGTTTGCTAGAACCTGAGTTATGAGGTGAAAGCTATTACAAAATCGACTTTCATCAGAGGTTTTGTTAGATTTTCATTTTATTATTCCGCTTAAGTATATTTCAATTTTCGCTACAATTGCTTGTCAAAAACTAGACAAAATTCCCAAACTAACAACGTTTGTTCCATTGAAATCGGCCCACAGAAAACAAAAATACAAGTAAATAAACTTCGCACTTATTGAATTTGAAATGAAAAAAAAATTTGCTTCTTGCACAAAAACAACAATGGCTTCTGAAAACACAATTTGCCGGTCCCATGGATACCCATTAAACCAGCAACTACAAATGCTTTGTACTGCTAAACTTTAATTTAAATTACGTAAAAAAATGTGACTTGTGAACTTTGGACAGCTATATCTCATGTTCTATTGGACCAATTCAAGTCAAACAAAAAACAGTCGATAAGAAAACACTTCAAAAATGTAATGCATAACGATTTGAGGAGTACATATGTGAATAAGAGGGACCAGGCATTTAAATTCTGAAGTTTCTTTTCTAAATGACGGTACTCTTCCGTGCATTTTGCATTACAACTTCTATCCTTATAAACGGATTACTACAGTTCAGAATTTGGCTAACAACGAATTTTTAAGAGAATACTTCATTCTAATTTTCAAGCTTCCTGCTTTGACGGACACAAAATATGTCTACATTTGTATTCTTAAAATCAATGCGTACAGCTTCATATTCCTGACTCCATATAGCTCGTGTCCTATTGTTAGGACGTGTTCTATGTCAAAGAGGGTCTTGTAGAAAATGAAGAACAGAAAATTGTGCAGAAATTTCAAATCTATTGGATAGTTCAATCCGAAGATAATTAAATTCGAAAACAGATTTTTGAAGAAAAGTTTAAAAGAACACTGGAACATTGCTTCCAATGAAAAATCTGAAACAAATATTTCATATGCAAAAAATAAACACTCAAACTTTTAAATGATGATCAATCTTCAATTATTCTTTGAAAATGAATAATAAAATTAATGACTAACGAATATTTGTACTTTATTCATTGATATGAGTTCTCTAAAAATGGGTGCATTAGAAGGAACATAATTTCAGAACTTGTATAAAATACTTCCCAAATAATCATCTAAACAATAAGCCCTATTAGATTGAAATCCGTTTACTAGAACCTGAGTTATGAGGTGAAAGCTATTACAAAATCGACTTTCATCAGAGGTTTTGTTAGATTTTTATTTTATTATTCTGCTTAAGTATATTTCAATTCTCGCTACAATTGCTTGTCAAAAACTAGACAAAATTCCCAATCTAACAACGTTTGTTCCATTGAAATCGGCCCACAGAAAACAAAAATACAAGTAAATAAACTTCGCACTTATTGAATTTGAAATGAAAAAAAAATCTACTTCTTGCACAAAAACAACAATGGCTTCTGAAAACACATTTTCCCGGTCCCATGGATACCCATTAAACCAGCAACTACAAATGCTTTGTACTGCTAAACTTTAATTTAAATTACGTAAAAAAATGTGACTTGTGAACTTTGGACAGCTATATCTCATGTTCTATTGGACCAATTCAAGTCAAACAAAAAACAGTCGATAAGAAAACACTTCAAAAATGCAATGCATAACGATTTGAGGGGTACATATGTGAATAAGAGGGACCAGGCATTTAAATTCTGAAGTTTCTTTTCTAAATGACGGTACTCTTCCGTGCATTTTGCATTACAACTTCTATCCTTATAAACGGATTACTACAGTTCAGAATTTGGCTAACAACGAATTTTTAAGAGAATACTTCTTTCTAATTTTCAAGCTTCCTGCTTTGACGGACACAAAATATGTCTACATTTGTATCCTTAAAATCAATGCGTACAGCTTCATATTCCTGACTCCATATAGCTCGTGTCCTATTGTAAGGACGTGTTCTATGTCAAAGAGGGTCTTTTAGAAAATGAAGAACAGAAAATTGTGCAGAAATTTCAAATCTATTGGATAGTTCAATCAGAAGATAATTAAATTCGAAAACAGATTTATAAAGAAAATTTTAAAAGAACACTGGAACATTGCTTTAAATGAAAAGTCCGACACAAATATTTCATATGCAAAAAATAAACACTCAAACTTTTTAATGATGATCAATCTTCAATTATTTTTTAAAAATGAATAATAAAATTAATGACTAACGAGTATTTGTACTTTATTCATTGATATGAGTTCTCTTAAAATGGGTGCATTAGAAGGAACATAATTTCAGAACTTCTATAAAATACTTTCCAAATAATCATCTAAATAATAAGCCCTATTAGATTGAAATCCGTTTGCTAGAACCTGAGTTATGAGGTGAAAGCTATTACAAAATCGACTTTCATCAGAGGTTTTGTTAGATTTTCATTTTATTATTCCGCTTAAGTATATTTCAATTTTCGCTACAATTGCTTGTCAAAAACTAGACAAAATTCCCAAACTAACAACGTTTGTTCCATTGAAATCGGCCCACAGAAAACAAAAATACAAGTAAATAAACTTCGCACTTATTGAATTTGAAATGAAAAAAAAAAATCTACTTCTTGCACAAAAACAACAATGGCTTCTGAAAACACAATTTGCCGGTCCCATGGATACCCATTAAACCAGCAACTACAAATGCTTTGTACTGCTAAACTTTAATTTAAATTACGTAAAAAAATGTGACTTGTGAACTTTGGACAGCTATATCTCAAGTTCTACTGGACCAATTCAAGTCAAACAAAAAACAGTCGATAAGAAAACACTTCAAGAATGCAATGCATAACGATTCGAGGGGTACATATGTGAATAAGAGGGACCAGGCATTTAAATTCTGAAGTTTCTTTTCTAAATGACGCTATTCTTCCTTGCATTTTGCATTACAACTTCTATCCTTATAAACGGATTACTACCATTCAGAATTTCGCTAACAACGAATTTTTTAGAGAATACTTTTTATTTTTTTTATTTTTACGCTTCCGGCTTTGACGGACACAAAATGTGTCTACATTTGTATCCTTAAAATCAATGCGTACAGCTTCATATTCCTGACTCCATATAGCTCGTGTCCAATTGTAAAGACGTGTTCTATGTCAAAGAGGGTCTTTTAGAAAATGAAGAACAGAAAATAGTGCAGAAATTTCAAATCTATTGGATTTTTCAATCCGAAGATAAGTAAATTCGAAAACAGATTTATGAAGAAAATTTTATAAGAACACTGGAACATTGCTTCTAATGAAAAATCTGAAACAAATATTTCATATGCAAAAAATAAACTTACTCAAACTTTTTAATGATGATCAATCTTCAATTATTCTTTAAAAATGAATAATAAAATTAATGACTAACGAGTATTTGTACTTTATTCATTGATATGAGTTCTCTAAAAATGGGTGCATTAGAAGGAACATAATTTCAGAACTTGTATAAAATACTTCCCAAATAATCATCTAAACAATAAGCCCTATTAGATTGAAATCCGTTTGCTAGAACCTGAGTTATGAGGTGAAAGCTATTACAAAATCGACTTTCATCAGAGGTTTTGTTAGATTTTCATTTTATTATTCCGCTTAAGTATATTTCAATTTTCGCTACAATTGCTTGTCAAAAACTAGACAAAATTCCCAAACTAACAACGTTTGTTCCATTGAAATCGGCCCACAGAAAACAAAAATACAAGTAAATAAACTTCGCACTTATTGAATTTGAAATGAAAACTAAAGTCTACTTCTTGCACAAAAACAACGATGGCTTGAACCCGAAAACACAATTTGCCGGTCCCATGGATACCCATTAAACCAGCAACTACAAATGCTTTGTACTGCTAAACTTTAATTTAAATTACGTAAAAAAATGTGACTTGTGAACTTTGGACAGCTATATCGCATGTTCTATTGGACCAATTCAAGTCAAACAAAAAACAGTCGATAAGAAAACACTTCAAAAATGCATTGCATAACGACTTGAGGGATACATATGTGAATGAGAGGGACCAAGTATTAAAATCCTGAAGTTTCTTTTCTAAATGACGCTATTCTTCCGTGCATTTTGCATTACAACTTCTATCCTTATAAACGGATTACTACCGCTCAGAGTTTGGCTAACAACGAATTTTTTAGAGAATACTCCTTCCTAATTTTCACGCTTCCTGCTTTGACGGACACAAAATGTGTCTACATTTGTATCCTTAAAATCAATGCGTACAGCTTCATATTCCTGACTCCATATAGCTCGTGTCCTATTGTAAGGACTTGTTCTATGTCAAAGAGGGTCTTGTAGAAAATGAAGAACAGAAAATTGTGCAGAAATTTCAAATCTATTGGATTGTTCAATCCGAAGATAATTAGCTTTGAAAACAGATTTATGAAGAAAATTTTATAAGAACACTGGAACATTGCTTTAAATGAAAAATCCGACACAAATATTTCATATGCAAAAAATAAACTTACTCAAACTTTTTAATGATGATCAATCTTCAATTATTCTTTAAAAATGAATAATAAAATTAATGACTAACGAGTATTTGTACTTTATTCATTGATATAAGTTCTCTAAAAATGGGTGCATTAGAAGGAACATAATTTCAGAACTTGTATAAAATACTTCCCAAATAATCATCTAAACAATAAGCCCTATTAGATTGAAATCCGTTTGCTAGAACCTGAGTTATGAGGTGAAAGCTATTACAAAATCGACTTTCATCAGAGGTTTTGTTAGATTTTCATTTTATTATTCCGCATAAATATATTTCAATTTTCGCAACAATTGCTTGTCAAAAACTAGACAAAATTCCCAATCTAACAACGTTTGTTCCATTGAAATCGGTCCACAGAAAACAAAAATACAAGTAAATAAACTTCGCACTTATTGAATTTGAAATGAAAAAAAAATCTACTTCTTGCACAAAAACAACAATGGCTTCTGAAAACACATTTTGCCGGTCCCATGGATACCCATTAAACCAGCAACTACAAATGCTTTGTACTGCTAAACTTTAATTTAAATTACGTAAAAAAATGTGACTTGTGAACTTTGGACAGCTATATCTCAAGTTCTACTGGACCAATTCAAGTCAAACAAAAAACAGTCGATAAGAAAACACTTCAAGAATGCAATGCATAACGATTCGAGGGGTACATATGTGAATAAGAGGGACCAGGCATTGAAATCCTGAAGTTTCTTTTCTAAATGACGCTATTCTTCCTTGCATTTTGCATTACAACTTCTATCCTTATAAACGGATTACTACCATTCAGAATTTCGCTAACAACGAATTTTCTAGAGAATACTTTTTATTTTTTTTATTTTTACGCTTCCGGCTTTGACGGACACAAAATGTGTCTACATTTGTATCCTTAAAATCAATGCGTACAGCTTCATATTCCTGACTCCATATAGCTCGTGTCCAATTGTAAAGACGTGTTCTATGTCAAAGAGGGTCTTTTAGAAAATGAAGAACAGAAAATAGTGCAGAAATTTCAAATCTATTGGATTTTTCAATCCGAAGATAAGTAAATTCGAAAACAGATTTATGAAGAAAATTTTATAAGAACACTGGAACATTGCTTTAAATGAAAAATCCGACACAAATATTTCATATGCAAAAAATAAACTTACTCAAACTTTTTAATGATGATCAATCTTCAATTATTTTTTAAAAATGAATAATAAAATTAATGACTAACGAGTATTTGTACTTTATTCATCGATATGAGTTCTCTAAAAATGGGTGCATTAGAAGGAACATAATTTCAGAACTTCTATAAAATACTTCCCAAATAATGATCTAAACAATAAGCCCTATTAGATTGAAATCCGTTCGCTAGAACCTGAGTTATGAGGTGAAAGTTATTACAAAATCGACTTTCATCAGAGGTTTTGTTAGATTTTCATTTTATTATTCCGCTTAAGTATATTTCAATTTTCGCTACAATTGCTTGTCAAAAACTAGACAAAATTCCCAATCTAACAACGTTTGTTCCATTGAAATCGGCCCACAGAAAACAAAAATACAAGTAAATAAACTTCGCACTTATTGAATTTGAAATGAAAAAAAAAAATCTACTTCTTGCACAAAAACAACAATGGCTTCTGAAAACACAATTTGCCGGTCCCATTGATACCCATTAAACCAGCAACTACAAATGCTTTGTACTGCTAAACTTTAATTTAAATTAAGTAAAAAAATGTGACTTGTGAACATTGGACAGCTATATCTCATGTTCTATTGGACCAATTCAAGTCAAAAAAAAAAACAGTCGATAAGAAAACACTTCAAAAATACAATGCATAAAGATTTGAGGAGTACATATGTGAATGAGAGGGACCAGGCATTTAAATTCTGAAGTTTCTTTTCTAAATAACGGTACTCTTCCGTGCATTTTGCATTACAACTTCTATCCTTATAAACGGATTCCTACCGCTCAGAGTTTGGCTAACAGCGAATTTTTTTAAGAATACTTCTTTCTAATTTTCAAGCTTCCTGCTTTGACGGACACAAAATATGTCTACATTTGTATCCTTAAAATCAATGCGTACAGCTTCATATTCCTGACTCCATATAGCTCGTGTCCTATTGTAAGGACGTGTTCTATGTCAAAGAGGGTCTTGTAGAAAATGAAGAACAGAAAATTGTGCAGAAATTTCAATTCTATTGGATAGTTCAATCCGAAGATAATTAAATTCGAAAACAGATTTTTGAAGAAAAGTTTAAAAGAACACTGAAACATTGCTTTTAATGAAAAATCCGACACAAATATTTCATATGCAAAAAATAAACTTACTCAAACTTTTTAATGATGATCAATCTTCAATTATTTTTTAAAAATGAATAATAAAATTAATGACTAACGAGTATTTGTACTTTATTCATCGATATGAGTTCTCTAAAAATGGGTGCATTAGAAGGAACATAATTTCAGAACTTCTATAAAATACTTCCCAAATAATGATCTAAACAATAAGCCCTATTAGATTGAAATCCGTTCGCTAGAACCTGAGTTATGAGGTGAAAGTTATTACAAAATCGACTTTCATCAGAGGTTTTGTTAGATTTTCATTTTATTATTCCGCTTAAGTATATTTCAATTTTCGCTACAATTGCTTGTCAAAAACTAGACAAAATTCCCAATCTAACAACGTTTGTTCCATTGAAATCGGCCCACAGAAAACAAAAATACAAGTAAATAAACTTCGCACTTATTGAATTTGAAATGAAAAAAAAAAATCTACTTCTTGCACAAAAACAACAATGGCTTCTGAAAACACAATTTGCCGGTCCCATGGATACCCATTAAACCAGCAACTACAAATGCTTTGTACTGCTAAACTTTAATTTAAATTACGTAAAAAAATGTGACTTCTGAACTTTGGACAGCTATATCTCATGTTCTATTGGATCAATTCAAGTCAAAAAAAAAAACAGTCGATAAGAAAACACTTCAAAAATACAATGCATAAAGATTTGAGGAGTACATATGTGAATGAGAGGGACCAGGCATTTAAATTCTGAAGTTTCTTTTCTAAATGACGGTACTCTTCCGTGCATTTTGCATTACAACTTCTATCCTTATAAACGGATTCCTACCGCTCAGAGTTTGGCTAACAGCGAATTTTTTTAAGAATACTTCTTTCTAATTTTCAAGCTTCCTGCTTTGACGGACACAAAATATGTCTACATTTGTATCCTTAAAATCAATGCGTACAGCTTCATATTCCTGACTCCATATAGCTCGTGTCCTATTGTAAGGACGTGTTCTATGTCAAAGAGGGTCTTGTAGAAAATGAAGAACAGAAAATTGTGCAGAAATTTCAATTCTATTGGATAGTTCAATCCGAAGATAATTAAATTCGAAAACAGATTTTTGAAGAAAAGTTTAAAAGAACACTGGAACATTGCTTTTAATGAAAAATCTGAAACAAATATTTCATATGCAAAAAATAAACACTCAAACTTTTTAATGATGATCAATCTTCGATTATTCTTTAAAAATGAATAATAAAATTAATGACTAACGAGTATTTGTACTTTATTCATTGATATGAGTTCTCTTAAAATGGGTGCATTAGAAGGAACATAATTTCAGAACTTCTATAAAATACTTCCCAAATAATCATCTAAACAATAACCGCTATTAGATTGGAATCCGTTCACTAGAACCTGAGTTATGAGGTGAAAGCTATTGCAAAACTGACTTTCATCAGAGGTTTTGTTAGATTTTTATTTTATTATTCCGCTTAAGTATATTTCAATTTTCTCAACAATTGCTTGTCAAAAACTAGACAAAATTCCCAATCTAACAACGTTTGTTCCATTGAAATTGGCCCACAGAAAACAAAAATACAAGTAAATAAACTTCGCACTTATTGAATTTGAAATGAAAAAAAAAATCTACTTTTTGCACAAAAACAACGATGGCTTGAACCCGAAAACACATTTTGCCGGTCCCATGGATACCCATTAAACCAGCAACTACAAATGCTTTGTACTGCTAAACTTTAATTTAAATTACGTAAAAAAATGTGACTTCTGAACTTTGGACAGCTATATCTCATGTTCTATTGGACCAATTCAAGTCAAACAAAAAACAGTCGATAAGAAAACACTTCAAAAATACAATGCATAACGATTTGAGGGGTACATATGTGAATAAGAGGGACCAGGCATTTAAATTCTGAAGTTTCTTTTCTAAATGACGGTACTCTTCCGTGCATTTTGCATTACAACTTCTATCCTTATAAACGGATTACTACAGTTCAGAATTTGGCTAACAACGAATTTTTAAGAGAATACTTCTTTCTAATTTTCAAGCTTCCTGCTTTGACGGACACAAAATATGTCTACATTTGTATCCTTAAAATCAATGCGTACAGCTTCATATTCCTGACTCCATATAGCTCGTGTCCTATTGTAAGGACGTGTTCTATGTCAAAGAGGGTCTTTTAGAAAATGAAGAACAGAAAATTGTGCAGAAATTTCAAATCTATTGGATAGTTCAATCCGAAGATAATTAAATTCGAAAACAGATTTATGAAGAAAATTTTAAAAGAACACTGGAACATTGCTTTAAATGAAAAGTCCGACACAAATATTTCATATGCAAAAAATTAACACTCAAACTTTTTAATGATGATCAATCTTCAATTATTTTTTAAAAATGAATAATAAAATTAATGACTAACGAGTATTTGTACTTTATTCATTGATATGAGTTCTCTAAAAATGGGTGCATTAGAAGGAACATAATTTCAGAACTTCTATAAAATACTTCCCAAATAATCATCTAAATAATAAGCCCTATTAGATTGAAATCCGTTTGCTAGAACCTGAGTTATGAGGTGAAAGTTATTACAAAATCGACTTTCATCAGAGGTTTTGTTAGATTTTCATTTTATTATTCCGCTTAAGTATATTTCAATTTTCGCTACAATTGCTTGTCAAAAACTAGACAAAATTCCCAAACTAACAACGTTTGTTCCATTGAAATCGGCCCACAGAAAACAAAAATACAAGTAAATAAACTTCGCACTGATTGAATTTGAAATGAAAAAAAAAATCGACTTCTTGCACAAAAACAACAATGGCTTCTGAAAACACAATTTGCCGGTCCCATGGATACCCATTAAACCAGCAACTACAAATGCTTTGTACTGCTAAACTTTAATTTAAATTACGTAAAAAAATGTGACTTGTGAACTTTGGACAGCTATATCTCATGTTCTATTGGACCAATTCAAGTCAAACAAAAAACAGTCGATAAGAAAACACTTCAAAAATGCAATGAATAACGACTTGAGGGATACATATGTGAATGAGAGGGAACAGGCATTAAAATTCTGAAGTTTCTTTTCTAAATGACGCTATTCTTCCGTGCATTTTGCATTACAACTTCTATCCTTATAAACGGATTCCTACCGCTCAGAGTTTGGCTAACAGTGAATTTTTTAAAGAATACTTTTTTCTAATTTTCAAGCTTCCTGCTTTGACGGACACAAAATATGTCTACATTTGTATCCTTAAAATCAATGGGTACAGCTTCATATTCCTGACTCCATATAGCTCGTGTCCTATTGTAAGGACGTGTTCTATGTCAAAGAGGGTCTTTTAGAAAATGAAGAACAGAAAATTGTGCAGAAATTTCAAATCTATTGGATTTTTCAATCCGAAGATAAATAAATTCGAAAACAGATTTATGAAGAAAATTTTAAAATAACACTGGAACATTGCTTTTAATGAAAAATCTGACACAAATATTTCATATGCAAAAAATAAACACTCAAACTTTTTAATGATGATCAATCTTCAATTATTCTTTAAAAATGGTTAACAAAATTAATGACTAACGAGTATTTGTACTTTATTTATTGATATGAATTCTTTAAAAATGAGTGCATTAGAAGGAACATAATTTCAGAACTTCTATAAAATACTTCCCAAATAATCATCTAAACAATAAGCCCTATTAGATTGAAATCCGTTTACTAGAACCTGAGTTATGAGGTGAAAGCTATTACAAAATCGACTTTCATCAGAGGTTTTGTTAGATTTTTATTTTATTGTTCTGCTTAAGTATATTTCAATTCTCGTTACAATTGCTTGTCAAAAACTAGACAAAATTCCCAATCTAACAACGTTTGTTCCATTGAAATCGGCCCACAGAAAACAAAAATACAAGTAAATAAACTTCGCACTTATTGAATTTGAAATGAAAAAAAACATCTACTTCTTACACAAAAACAACAATGGCTTCCGAAATTAATAAAATTAATGACTAAGGAGTATTTGTACTTTATTCATTGATATTAGTTCTCTAAAAATGAGTGTATTAGAAGAAACATAATTTCAGAACTTCTATAAAATACTTCCCAAATAATCATCTAAACAATGAGCCCTATTAGATTGAAATCCGTTTACTAGAACCTGAGTTATGAGGTGAAAGCTATTACAAAATCGACTTTCATCAGAGGTTTTGTTAGATTTTTATTTTATTATTCTGCTTAAGTATATTTCAATTCTCGCTACAATTGCTTGTCAAAAACTAGACAAAATTCCCAATCTAACAACGTTTGTTCCATTGAAATCGGCCCACAGAAAACAAAAATACAAGTAAATAAACTTCGCACTTATTGAATTTGAAATGAAAAAAAAATCTACTTCTTGCACAAAAACAACAATGGCTTCTGAAAACACATTTTGCCGGTCCCATGGATACCCATTAAACCAGCAACTACAAATGCTTTGTACTGCTAAACTTTAATTTAAATTACGTAAAAAAATGTGACTTGTGAACTTTGGACAGCTATATCTCATGTTCTATTGGACCAATTCAAGTCAAACAAAAAACAGTCGATAAGAAAACACTTCAAAAATGCAATGCATAACGATTTGAGGGGTACATATGTGAATAAGAGGTACCAGGCATTTGAATTCTGAAGTTTCTTTTCTAAATGACGCTACTCTTCCGTGCATTTTGCATTACAACTTCTATCCTTATAAACGGATTCCTACCGCTCAGAGTTTGGCTAACAGCGAAATTTCCAAAGAATACTTCTTTCTAATATTCAAGCTTCCTGCTTTGACGGACACAAAATATCTCTACATTTGTATCCTTAAAATCAATGCGTACAGCTTCATATTCCTGACTCCATATAGCTCGTGTCCAATTGTAAGGACGTGTTCTATGTCAAAGAGGGTCTTTTAGAAAATGAAGAACAGAAAATAGTGCAGAAATTTCAAATCTATTGGATAGTTCAATCCGAAGATAATTAAATTCGAAAACAGATTTATGAAGAAAATTTTAAAAGAACACTGGAACATTGCTTTAAATGAAAAGTCCGACACAAATATTTCATATGCAAAAAATTAACACTCAAACTTTTTAATGATGATCAATCTTCAATTATTTTTTAAAAATGAATAATAAAATTAATGACTAACGAGTATTTATACTTTATTCATTGATATGAGTTCTCTAAAAATGGGTGCATTAGAAGGAACATAATTTCAGAACTTCTATAAAATACTTCCCAAATAATCATCTAAACAATAAGCCCTATAAGATTGAAATCCGTTTACTAGAACCTGAGTTATGAGGTGAAAGCTATTACAAAATCGACTTTCATCAGAGGTTTTGTGAGATTTTCATTTTATTATTCCGCTTAAGTATATTTCAATTTTCGCTACAATTGCTTGTCAAAAACTAGACAAAATTCCCAAACTAACAACGTTTGTTCCATTGAAATCGGCCCACAGAAAACAAAAATACAAGTAAATAAACTTCGCACTTATTGAATTTGAAATGAAAA
Organism: Bombylius discolor; assembly: GCA_939192795.1. Taxonomy (NCBI): domain Eukaryota; kingdom Metazoa; phylum Arthropoda; class Insecta; order Diptera; family Bombyliidae; genus Bombylius; species Bombylius discolor. Next base: position 31,137,692 of record OW584240.1, on the reverse strand, counting down.
AAAAAATCTACTTCTTGCACAAAAACAACAATGGCTTCTGATAACACAATTTGCCGGTCCCATGGATACCCATTAAACCAGCAACTACAAATGCTTTGTACTGCTAAACTTTAATTTAAATTACGTAAAAAAATGTGACTTGTGAACTTTGGACAGCTATATCTCATGTTCTATTGGACCAATTCAAGTCAAACAAAAAACAGTCGATAAGAAAACACTTCAAAAATGCAATGCATAACGACTTGAGGGATACATATGTGAATGAGAGGGAACAGGCATTAAAATCCTGAAGTTTCTTTTCTAAATGACGCTATTCTTCCGTGCATTTTGCATTACAACTTCTATCCTTATAAACGGATTCCTACCGCTCAGAGTTTGGCTAACAGTGAATTTTTTAAAGAATACTTCTTTCTAATTTTCAAGCTTCCTGCTTTGACGGACACAAATTATGTCTACATTTGTATCCTTAAAATCAATGGGTACAGCTTCATATTCCTGACTCCATATAGCTCGTGTCCTATTGTAAGGACGTGTTCTATGTCAAAGAGGGTCTTTTAGAAAATGAAGAACAGAAAATTGTGCAGAAATTTCAAATCTATTGGATTTTTCAATCCGAAGATAAATAAATTCGAAAACAGATTTATGAAGAAAATTTTAAAATAACACTGGAACATTGCTTTTAATGAAAAATCTGACACAAATATTTCATATGCAAAAAATAAACACTCAAACTTTTTAATGATGATCAATCTTCAATTACTCTTTAAAAATGAATAATAAAATTAATGACTAACGAGTATTTGTACTTTATTCATTGATATGAGTTCTTTAAAAATGAGTGCATTAGAAGGAACATAATTTCAGAACTTCTATAAAATACTTCCCAAATAATCATCTAAACAATAAGCCCTATTAGATTGAAATCCGTTTACTAGAACCTGAGTTATGAGGTGAAAGTTATTACAAAATCGACTTTCATCAGAGGTTTTGTTAGATTTTTATTTTATTATTCTGCTTAAGTATATTTCAATTCTCGCTACAATTGCTTGTCAAAAACTAGACAAAATTACCAATCTAACAACGTTTGTTCCATTGAAATCGGCCCACAGAAAACAAAAATACAAGTAAATAAACTTCGCACTTATTGAATTTGAAATGAAAAAAAAATCTACTTCTTGCACAAAAACAACAATGGCTTCTGAAAACACAATTTGCCGGTCCCATGGATACCCATTAAACCAGCTACTACAAATGCTTTGTACTGCTAAACTTTAATTTAAATTACGTAAAAAAATGTGACTTGTGAACTTTGGACAGCTATATCTCATGTTCTATTGGACCAATTCAAGTCAAACAAAAAACAGTCGATAAGAAAACACTTCAAGAATGCAATGTAAAACGATTTGAGGGGTACATATGTGAATGAGAGGGACCAGGCATTTGAATTCTGAAGTTTCTTTTCTAAATGACGGTACTCTTCCGTGCATTTTGCATTACAACTTCTATCCTTATAAACGGATTCCTACCGCTCAGAGTTTGGCTAACAGCGAATTTTCCAAAGAATACTTCTTTCTAATTTTCAAGCTTCCTGCTTTGACGGACACAAAATATCTCTACATTTGTATCCTTAAAATCAATGCGTACAGCTTCATATTCCTGACTCCATATAGCTCGTGTCCAATTGTAAGGACGTGTTCTATGTCAAAGAGGGTCTTTTAGAAAATGAAGAACAGAAAATAGTGCAGAAATTTCAAATCTATTGGATAGTTCAATCCGAAGATAATTAAATTCGAAAACAGATTTATGAAGAAAATTTTAAAAGAACACTGGAACATTGCTTTAAATGAAAAGTCCGACACAAATATTTCATATGCAAAAAATTAACACTCAAACTTTTTAATGATGATCAATCTTCAATTATTTTTTAAAAATGAATAATAAAATTAATGACTAACGAGTATTTATACTTTATTCATTGATATGAGTTCTCTAAAAATGGGTGCATTAGAAGGAACATAATTTCAGAACTTCTATAAAATACTTCCCAAATAATCATCTAAACAATAAGCCCTATAAGATTGAAATCCGTTTACTAGAACCTGAGTTATGAGGTGAAAGCTATTACAAAATCGACTTTCATCAGAGGTTTTGTGAGATTTTCATTTTATTATTCCGCTTAAGTATATTTCAATTTTCGCTACAATTGCTTGTCAAAAACTAGACAAAATTCCCAAACTAACAACGTTTGTTCCATTGAAATCGGCCCACAGAAAACAAAAATACAAGTAAATAAACTTCGCACTTATTGAATTTGAAATGAAAAAAAAAATCTACTTCTTGCACAAAAACAACAATGGCTTCTGATAACACAATTTGCCGGTCCCATGGATACCCATTAAACCAGCAACTACAAATGCTTTGTACTGCTAAACTTTAATTTAAATTACGTAAAAAAATGTGACTTGTGAACTTTGGACAGCTATATCTCATGTTCTATTGGACCAATTCAAGTCAAACAAAAAACAGTCGATAAGAAAACACTTCAAAAATGCAATGCATAACGACTTGAGGGATACATATGTGAATGAGAGGGAACAGGCATTAAAATCCTGAAGTTTCTTTTCTAAATGACGCTATTCTTCCGTGCATTTTGCATTACAACTTCTATCCTTATAAACGGATTCCTACCGCTCAGAGTTTGGCTAACAGTGAATTTTTTAAAGAATACTTCTTTCTAATTTTCAAGCTTCCTGCTTTGACGGACACAAAATATGTCTACATTTGTATCCTTAAAATCAATGGGTACAGCTTCATATTCCTGACTCCATATAGCTCGTGTCCTATTGTAAGGACGTGTTCTATGTCAAAGAGGGTCTTTTAGAAAATGAAGAACAGAAAATTGTGCAGAAATTTCAAATCTATTGGATTTTTCAATCCGAAGATAAATAAATTCGAAAACAGATTTATGAAGAAAATTTTAAAATAACACTGGAACATTGCTTTTAATGAAAAATCTGACACAAATATTTCATATGCAAAAAATAAACACTCAAACTTTTTAATGATGATCAATCTTCAATTACTCTTTAAAAATGAATAATAAAATTAATGACTAACGAGTATTTGTACTTTATTCATTGATATGAGTTCTTTAAAAATGAGTGCATTAGAAGGAACATAATTTCAGAACTTCTATAAAATACTTCCCAAATAATCATCTAAACAATAAGCCCTATTAGATTGAAATCCGTTTACTAGAACCTGAGTTATGAGGTGAAAGTTATTACAAAATCGACTTTCATCAGAGGTTTTGTTAGATTTTTATTTTATTATTCTGCTTAAGTATATTTCAATTCTCGCTACAATTGCTTGTCAAAAACTAGACAAAATTACCAATCTAACAACGTTTGTTCCATTGAAATCGGCCCACAGAAAACAAAAATACAAGTAAATAAACTTCGCACTTATTGAATTTGAAATGAAAAAAAAATCTACTTCTTGCACAAAAACAACAATGGCTTCTGAAAACACAATTTGCCGGTCCCATGGATACCCATTAAACCAGCTACTACAAATGCTTTGTACTGCTAAACTTTAATTTAAATTACGTAAAAAAATGTGACTTGTGAACTTTGGACAGCTATATCTCATGTTCTATTGGACCAATTCAAGTCAAACAAAAAACAGTCGATAAGAAAACACTTCAAGAATGCAATGTAAAACGATTTGAGGGGTACATATGTGAATGAGAGGGACCAGGCATTTGAATTCTGAAGTTTCTTTTCTAAATGACGGTACTCTTCCGTGCATTTTGCATTACAACTTCTATCCTTATAAACGGATTCCTACCGCTCAGAGTTTGGCTAACAGCGAATTTTCCAAAGAATACTTCTTTCTAATTTTCAAGCTTCCTGCTTTGACGGACACAAAATATCTCTACATTTGTATCCTTAAAATCAATGCGTACAGCTTCATATTCCTGACTCCATATAGCTCGTGTCCAATTGTAAGGACGTGTTCTATGTAAAAGAGGGTCTTGTAGAAAATGAAGAACAGAAAATAGTGCAGAAATTTCAAATCTATTGGATTTTTCAATCCGAAGATAAATAAATTCGAAAACAGATTTATGAAGAAAATTTTATAAGAACACTGGAACATTGCTTTAAATGAAAAATCCGACACAAATATTTCATATGCAAAAAATAAACTTACTCAAACTTTTTAATGATGATCAATCTTCAATTATTCTTGAAAAATGATTAATAAAATTAATGACTAACGAGTATTTGTACTTTATTCATTGATATTAGTTCTCTAAAAATGAGTGTATTAGAAGAATCATAATTTCAGAACTTCTATAAAATACTTCCCAAATAATCATCTAAACAATAAGCCCTATAAGATTGAAATCCGTTTGCTAGAACCTGAGTTATGAGGTGAAAGCTATTACAAAATCGACTTTCATCAGAGGTTTTGTTAGATTTTTATTTTATTATTCCGCTTAAGTATATTTCAATTCTCGCAACAATTACTTGTCAAAAACTAGACAAAATTCCCAATCTAACAACGTTTGTTCCATCGAAATCGGCCCACAGAAAACAAAAATACAAGTAAATAAACTTCGCACTTATTGAATTTGAAATGAAAAAAAAAATCTACTTCTTGCACAAAAACAACAATGGCTTCTGAAAACACAATTTGCCGGTCCCATGGATACCCATTAAACCAGCAACTACAAATGCTTTGTACTGCTAAACTTTAATTTAAATTACGTAAAAAAATGTGACTTCTGAACTTTGGACAGCTATATCTCATGTTCTATTGGACCAATTCAAGTCAAACAAAAAACAGTCGATAAGAAAACACTTTAAGAATGCAATGCATAACGATTTGAGGAGTACATATGTGAATGAGAGGGACCAGGCATTTGAATTCTGAAGTTTCTTTTCTAAATGACGGTACTCTTCCGTGCATTTTGCATTACAACTTCTATCCTTATAAACGGATTCCTACCGCTCAGAGTTTGGCTAACAGCGAATTTTCCAAAGAATACTTCTTTCTAATTTTCAAGCTTCCTGCTTTGACGGACACAAAATATCTCTACATTTGTATCCTTAAAATCAATGCGTACAGCTTCATATTCCTGACTCCATATAGCTCGTGTCCAATTGTAAGGACGTGTTCTATGTCAAAGAGGGTCTTGTAGAAAATGAAGAACAGAAAATAGTGCAGAAATTTCAAATCTATTGGATTTTTCAATCCGAAGATAATTAAATTCGAAAACAGATTTATGAAGAAAATTTTATAAGAACACTGGAACATTGCTTTAAATGAAAAATCCGACACAAATATTTCATATGCAAAAAATAAACTTACTCAAACTTTTTAATGATGATCAATCTTCAATTATTCTTGAAAAATGATTAATAAAATTAATGACTAACGAGTATTTGTACTTTATTCATTGATATTAGTTCTCTAAAAATGAGTGTATTAGAAGAATCATAATTTCAGAACTTCTATAAAATACTTCCCAAATAATCATCTAAACAATAAGCCCTATAAGATTGAAATCCGTTTACTAGAACCTGAGTTATGAGGTGAAAGCTATTACAAAATCGACTTTCATCAGAGGTTTTGTTAGATTTTTATTTTATTATTCCGCTTAAGTATATTTCAATTCTCGCAACAATTACTTGTCAAAAACTAGACAAAATTCCCAATCTAACAACGTTTGTTCCATCGAAATCGGCCCACAGAAAACAAAAATACAAGTAAATAAACTTCGCACTTATTGAATTTGAAATGAAAAAAAAAATCTACTTCTTACACAAAAACAACGATGGCTTCTGAAAACACAATTTGCCGGTCCCATGGATACCCATTAAACCAGCAACTACAAATGCTTTGTACTGCTAAACTTTAATTTAAATTACGTAAAAAAATGTGACTTCTGAACTTTGGACAGCTATATCTCATGTTCTATTGGACCAATTCAAGTCAAACAAAAAACAGTCGATAAGAAAACACTTTAAGAATGCAATGCATAACGATTTGAGGAGTACATATGTGAATGAGAGGGACCAGGCATTTGAATTCTGAAGTTTCTTTTCTAAATGACGGTACTCTTCCGTGCATTTTGCATTACAACTTCTATCCTTATAAACGGATTCCTACCGCTCAGAGTTTGGCTAACAGCGAATTTTCCAAAGAATACTTCTTTCTAATTTTCAAGCTTCCTGCTTTGACGGACACAAAATATCTCTACATTTGTATCCTTAAAATCAATGCGTACAGCTTCATATTCCTGACTCCATATAGCTCGTGTCCAATTGTAAGGACGTGTTCTATGTCAAAGAGGGTCTTGTAGAAAATGAAGAACAGAAAATTGTGCAGAAATTTCAAATCTATTGGATTTTTCAATCCGAAGATAATTAACTTTGAAAACAGATTTATGAAGAATATTTTATAAGAACACTGGAACATTGCTTTAAATGAAAAATCCGACACAAATATTTCATATGCAAAAAATAAACACTCAAACTCTTTAATGATGATCAATCTTCAATTATTCTTTCAAAATGAATAATAAAATTAATGACTAACGAGTATTTGTACTTTATTCATTGATATGAATTCTTTAAAAATGAGTGCATTAGAAGGAACATAATTTCAGAACTTCTATAAAATACTTCCCAAATAATCATCTAAACAATAAGCCCTATTAGATTGAAATCCGTTTACTAGAACCTGAGTTATGAGGTGAAAGCTATTACAAAATCGACTTTCATCAGAGGTTTTGTTAGATTTTTATTTTATTATTCCGCTTAAGTATATTTCAATTCTCGCAACAATTACTTGTCAAAAACTAGACAAAATTCCCAATCTAACAACGTTTGTTCCATCGAAATCGGCCCACAGAAAACAAAAATACAAGTAAATAAACTTCGCACTTATTGAATTTGAAATGAAAAAAAAAATCGACTTCTTGCACAAAAACAACAATGGCTTCTGAAAACACAATTTGCCGGTCCCATGGATACCCATTAAACCAGCAACTACAAATGCTTTGTACTGCTAAACTTTAATTTAAATTACGTAAAAAAATGTGACTTGTGAACTTTGGACAGCTATATCTCATGTTCTATTGGACCAATTCAAGTCAAACAAAAAACAGTCGATAAGAAAACACTTTAAGAATGCAATGCATAACGATTTGAGGAGTACATATGTGAATGAGAGGGACCAGGCATTTGAATTCTGAAGTTTTTTTTCTAAATGACGGTACTCTTCCGTGCATTTTGCATTACAACTTCTATCCTTATAAACGGATTCCTACCGCTCAGAGTTTGGCTAACAGCGAATTTTCCAAAGAATACTTCTTTCTAATTTTCAAGCTTCCTGCTTTGACGGACACAAAATATCTCTACATTTGTATCCTTAAAATCAATGCGTACAGCTTCATATTCCTGACTCCATATAGCTCGTGTCCAATTGTAAGGACGTGTTCTATGTCAAAGAGGGTCTTTTAGAAAATGAAGAACAGAAAATAGTGCAGAAATTTCAAATCTATTGGATTTTTCAATCCGAAGATAATTAAATTCGAAAACAGATTTATGAAGAAAATTTTATAAGAACACTGGAACATTGCTTTAAATGAAAAATCCGACACAAATATTTCATATGCAAAAAATAAACTTACTCAAACTTTTTAATGATGATCAATCTTCAATTATTCTTGAAAAATGATTAATAAAATTAATGACTAACGAGTATTTGTACTTTATTCATTGATATTAGTTCTCTAAAAATGAGTGTATTAGAAGAATCATAATTTCAGAACTTCTATAAAATACTTCCCAAATAATCATCTAAACAATAAGCCCTATAAGATTGAAATCCGTTTACTAGAACCTGAGTTATGAGGTGAAAGCTATTACAAAATCGACTTTCATCAGAGGTTTTGTTAGATTTTTATTTTATTATTCCGCTTAAGTATATTTCAATTCTCGCAACAATTACTTGTCAAAAACTAGACAAAATTCCCAATCTAACAACGTTTGTTCCATCGAAATCGGCCCACAGAAAACAAAAATACAAGTAAATAAACTTCGCACTTATTGAATTTGAAATGAAAATTAAAAATCTACTTCTTGCACAAAAACAACAATGGCTTCTGAAAACACAATTTGCCGGTCCCATGGATACCCATTAAACCAGCTACTACAAATGCTTTGTACTGCTAAACTTTAATTTAAATTACGTAAAAAAATGTGACTTGTGAACTTTGGACAGCTATATCTCATGTTGTATTGGACCAATTCAAGTCAAACAAAAAACAGTCGATAAGAAAACACTTTAAGAATGCAATGCATAACGATTTGAGGGGTACATATGTGAATGAGAGGGACCAGGCATTTGAATTCTGAAGTTTCTTTTCTAAATGACGGTACTCTTCCGTGCATTTTGCATTACAACTTCTATCCTTATAAACGGATTCCTACCGCTCAGAGTTTGGCTAACAGCGAATTTTCCAAAGAATACTTCTTTCTAATTTTCAAGCTTCCTGCTTTGACGGACACAAAATATCTCTACATTTGTATCCTTAAAATCAATGCGTACAGCTTCATATTCCTGACTCCATATAGCTCGTGTCCAATTGTAAGGACGTGTTCTATGTCAAAGAGGGTCTTGTAGAAAATGAAGAACAGAAAATAGTGCAGAAATTTCAAATCTATTGGATTTTTCAATCCGAAGATAAATAAATTCGAAAACAGATTTATGAAGAAAATTTTATAAGAACACTGGAACATTGCTTTAAATGAAAAATCCGACACAAATATTTCATATGCAAAAAATAAACTTACTCAAACTTTTTAATGATGATCAATCTTCAATTATTCTTGAAAAATGATTAATAAAATTAATGACTAACGAGTATTTGTACTTTATTCATTGATATGAGTTCTCTAAAAATGAGTGTATTAGAAGAATCATAATTTCAGAACTTCTATAAAATACTTCCCAAATAATCATCTAAACAATAAGCCCTATAAGATTGAAATCCGTTTACTAGAACCTGAGTTATGAGGTGAAAGCTATTACAAAATCGACTTTCATCAGATGTTTTGTTAGATTTTTATTTTATTATTCCGCTTAAGTATATTTCAATTCTCGCAACAAATACTTGTCAAAAACTAGACAAAATTCCCAATCTAACAACGTTTGTTCCATCGAAATCGGCCCACAGAAAACAAAAATACAAGTAAATAAACTTCGCACTTATTGAATTTGAAATGAAAAAAAAAATCTACTTCTTGCACAAAAACAACAATGGCTTCTGATAACACAATTTGCCGGTCCCATGGATACCCATTAAACCAGCAACTACAAATGCTTTGTACTGCTAAACTTTAATTTACATAAATTACGTAAAAAAATGTGACTTCTGAACTTTGGACAGCTATATCTCATGTTCTATTGGACCAATTCAAGTCAAACAAAAAACAGTCGATAAGAAAACACTTTAAGAATGCAATGCATAACGATTTGAGGAGTACATATGTGAATGAGAGGGACCAGGCATTTGAATTCTGAAGTTTCTTTTCTAAATGACGGTACTCTTCCGTGCATTTTGCATTACAACTTCTATCCTTATAAACGGATTCCTACCGCTCAGAGTTTGGCTAACAGCGAATTTTCCAAAGAATACTTCTTTCTAATTTTCAAGCTTCCTGCTTTGACGGACACAAAATATCTCTACATTTGTATCCTTAAAATCAATGCGTACAGCTTCATATTCCTGACTCCATATAGCTCGTGTCCAATTGTAAGGACGTGTTCTATGTCAAAGAGGGTCTTTTAGAAAATGAAGAACAGAAAATTGTGCAGAAATTTCAAATCTATTGGATTTTTCAATCCGAAGATAATTAACTTTGAAAACAGATTTATGAAGAATATTTTATAAGAACACTGGAACATTGCTTTAAATGAAAAATCCGACACAAATATTTCATATGCAAAAAATAAACACTCAAACTTTTTAATGATGATCAATCTTCAATTATTCTTTCAAAATGAATAATAAAATTAATGACTAACGAGTATTTGTACTTTATTCATTGATATGAATTCTTTAAAAATGAGTGCATTAGAAGGAACATAATTTCAGAACTTCTATAAAATACTTCCCAAATAATCATCTAAACAATAAGCCCTATTAGATTGAAATCCGTTTGCTAGAACCTGAGTTATGAGGTGAAAGCTATTACAAAATCGACTTTCATCAGAGGTTTTGTTAGATTTTTATTTTATTATTCCGCTTAAGTATATTTCAATTTTCGCAACAATTACTTGTCAAAAACTAGACAAAATTCCCAATTTAACAACGTTTGTTCCATCGAAATCGGCCCACAGAAAACAAAAATACAAGTAAATAAACTTCGCACTTATTGAATTTGAAATGAAAAAAAAAATCGACTTCTTGCACAAAAACAACAATGGCTTCTGAAAACACAATTTGCCGGTCCCATGGATACCCATTAAACCAGCAACTACAAATGCTTTGTACTGCTAAACTTTAATTTAAATTACGTAAAAAAATGTGACTTGTGAACTTTGGACAGCTATATCTCATGTTCTATTGGACTAATTCAAGTCAAACAAAAAACAGTCGATAAGAAAACACTTTAAGAATGCAATGCATAACGATTTGAGGGGTACATATGTGAATGAGAGGGACCAGGCATTTGAATTCTGAAGTTTTTTTTCTAAATGACGGTACTCTTCCGTGCATTTTGCATTACAACTTCTATCCTTATAAACGGATTCCTACCGCTCAGAGTTTGGCTAACAGCGAATTTTCCAAAGAATACTTCTTTCTAATTTTCAAGCTTCCTGCTTTGACGGACACAAAATATCTCTACATTTGTATCCTTAAAATCAATGCGTACAGCTTCATATTCCTGACTCCATATAGCTCGTGTCCAATTGTAAGGACGTGTTCTATGTCAAAGAGGGTCTTGTAGAAAATGAAGAACAGAAAATAGTGCAGAAATTTCAAATCTATTGGATTTTTCAATCCGAAGATAATTAAATTCGAAAACAGATTTATGAAGAAAATTTTATAAGAACACTGGAACATTGCTTTAAATGAAAAATCCGACACAAATATTTCATATGCAAAAAATAAACTTACTCAAACTTTTTAATGATGATCAATCTTCAATTATTCTTGAAAAATGATTAATAAAATTAATGACTAACGAGTATTTGTACTTTATTCATTGATATTAGTTCTCTAAAAATGAGTGTATTAGAAGAATCATAATTTCAGAACTTCTATAAAATACTTCCCAAATAATCATCTAAACAATAAGCCCTATAAGATTGAAATCCGTTTACTAGAACCTGAGTTATGAGGTGAAAGCTATTACAAAATCGACTTTCATCAGAGGTTTTGTTAGATTTTCATTTTATTATTCCGCTTAAGTATATTTCAATTCTCGCAACAATTACTTGTCAAAAACTAGACAAAATTCCCAATCTAACAACGTTTGTTCCATCGAAATCGGCCCACAGAAAACAAAAATACAAGTAAATAAACTTCGCACTTATTGAATTTGAAATGAAAAAAAAAATCGACTTCTTGCACAAAAACAACAATGGCTTCTGAAAACACAATTTGCCGGTCCCATGGATACCCATTAAACCAGCAACTACAAATGCTTTGTACTGCTAAACTTTAATTTAAATTACGTAAAAAAATGTGACTTGTGAACTTTGGACAGCTATATCTCATGTTCTATTGGACTAATTCAAGTCAAACAAAAAACAGTCGATAAGAAAACACTTTAAGAATGCAATGCATAACGATTTGAGGGGTACATATGTGAATGAGAGGGACCAGGCATTTGAATTCTGAAGTTTTTTTTCTAAATGACGGTACTCTTCCGTGCATTTTGCATTACAACTTCTATCCTTATAAACGGATTCCTACCGCTCAGAGTTTGGCTAACAGCGAATTTTCCAAAGAATACTTCTTTCTAATTTTCAAGCTTCCTGCTTTGACGGACACAAAATATCTCTACATTTGTATCCTTAAAATCAATGCGTACAGCTTCATATTCCTGACTCCATATAGCTCGTGTCCAATTGTAAGGACGTGTTCTATGTCAAAGAGGGTCTTTTAGAAAATGAAGAACAGAAAATTGTGCAGAAATTTCAAATCTATTGGATTTTTCAATCCGAAGATAATTAAATTCGAAAACAGATTTATGAAGAAAATTTTATAAGAACACTGGAACATTGCTTTAAATGAAAAATCCGACACAAATATTTCATATGCAAAAAATAAACTTACTCAAACTTTTTAATGATGATCAATCTTCAATTATTCTTGAAAAATGATTAATAAAATTAATGACTAACGAGTATTTGTACTTTATTCATTGATATTAGTTCTCTAAAAATGAGTGTATTAGAAGAATCATAATTTCAGAACTTCTATAAAATACTTCCCAAATAATCATCTAAACAATAAGCCCTATAAGATTGAAATCCGTTTACTAGAACCTGAGTTATGAGGTGAAAGCTATTACAAAATCGACTTTCATCAGAGGTTTTGTTAGATTTTTATTTTATTATTCCGCTTAAGTATATTTCAATTCTCGCAACAATTACTTGTCAAAAACTAGACAAAATTCCCAATCTAACAACGTTTGTTCCATCGAAATCGGCCCACAGAAAACAAAAATACAAGTAAATAAACTTCGCACTTATTGAATTTGAAATGAAAAAAAAAATCTACTTCTTACACAAAAACAACAATGGCTTCTGAAAACACAATTTGCCGGTCCCATGGATACCCATTAAACCAGCAACTACAAATGCTTTGTACTGCTAAACTTTAATTTAAATTACGTAAAAAAATGTGACTTCTGAACTTTGGATAGCTATATCTCATGTTCTATTGGACCAATTCAAGTCAAACAAAAAACAGTCGATAAGAAAACACTTTAAGAATGCAATGCATAACGATTTGAGGAGTACATATGTGAATGAGAGGGACCAGGCATTTGAATTCTGAAGTTTCTTTTCTAAATGACGGTACTCTTCCGTGCATTTTGCATTACAACTTCTATCCTTATAAACGGATTCCTACCGCTCAGAGTTTGGCTAACAGCGAATTTTCCAAAGAATACTTCTTTCTAATTTTCAAGCTTCCTGCTTTGACGGACACAAAATATCTCTACATTTGTATCCTTAAAATCAATGCGTACAGCTTCATATTCCTGACTCCATATAGCTCGTGTTCAATTGTAAGGACGTGTTCTATGTCAAAGAGGGTCTTTTAGAAAATGAAGAACAGAAAATTGTGCAGAAATTTCAAATCTATTGGATTTTTCAATCCGAAGATAATTAACTTTGAAAACAGATTTATGAAGAATATTTTATAAGAACACTGGAACATTGCTTTAAATGAAAAATCCGACACAAATATTTCATATGCAAAAAATAAACACTCAAACTTTTTAATGATGATCAATCTTCAATTATTCTTTCAAAATGAATAATAAAATTAATGACTAACGAGTATTTGTACTTTATTCATTGATATGAATTCTTTAAAAATGAGTGCATTAGAAGGAACATAATTTCAGAACTTCTATAAAATACTTCCCAAATAATCATCTAAACAATAAGCCCTATAAGATTGAAATCCGTTTACTAGAACCTGAGTTATGAGGTGAAAGCTATTACAAAATCGACTTTCATCAGAGGTTTTGTTAGATTTTTATTTTATTATTCCGCTTAAGTATATTTCAATTCTCGCAACAATTACTTGTCAAAAACTAGACAAAATTCCCAATCTAACAACGTTTGTTCCATCGAAATCGGCCCACAGAAAACAAAAATACAAGTAAATAAACTTCGCACTTATTGAATTTGAAATGAAAATTAAAAATCTACTTCTTGCACAAAAACAACAATGGCTTCTGAAAACACAATTTGCCGGTCCCATGGATACCCATTAAACCAGCAACTACAAATGCTTTGTACTGCTAAACTTTAATTTAAATTACGTAAAAAAATGTGACTTCTGAACTTTGGACAGCTATATCTCATGTTCTATTGGACCAATTCAAGTCAAACAAAAAACAGTCGATAAGAAAACACTTTAAGAATGCAATGCATAACGATTCCAGGGGTACATATGTGAATGAGAAGGACCAGGCATTTGAATTCTGAAGTTTCTTTTCTAAATGACGGTACTCTTCCGTGCATTTTGCATTACAACTTCTATCCTTATAAACGGATTCCTACCGCTCAGAGTTTGGCTAACAGCGAATTTTCCAAAGAATACTTCTTTCTAATTTTCAAGCTTCCTGCTTTGACGGATACAAAATATCTCTACATTTGTATCCTTAAAATCAATGCGTACAGCTTCATATTCCTGACTCCATATAGCTCATGTCCAATTGTAAGGACGTGTTCTATGTCAAAGAGGGTCTTTTAGAAAATGAAGAACAGAAAATAGTGCAGAAATTTCAAATCTATTGGATTTTTCAATCCGAAGATAATTAAATTCGAAAACAGATTTATGAAGAAAATTTTATAAGAACACTGGAACATTGCTTTAAATGAAAAATCCGACACAAATATTTCATATGCAAAAAATAAACTTACTCAAACTTTTTAATGATGATCAATCTTCAATTATTCTTTAAAAATGATTAATAAAATTAATGACTAACGAGTATTTGTACTTTATTTATTGATATTAGTTCTCTAAAAATGAGTGTATTAGAAGAATCATAATTTCAGAACTTCTATAAAATACTTCCCAAATAATCATCTAAACAATAAGCCCTATAAGATTGAAATCCGTTTACTAGAACCTGAGTTATGAGGTGAAAGCTATTACAAAATCGACTTTCATCAGAGGTTTTGTGAGATTTTTATTTTATTATTCCGCTTAAGTATATTTCAATTCTCGCAACAATTACTTGTCAAAAACTAGACAAAATTCCCAATCTAACAACGTTTGTTCCATCGAAATCGGCCCACAGAAAACAAAAATACAAGTAAATAAACTTCGCACTTATTGAATTTGAAATGAAAATTAAAAATCTACTTCTTGCACAAAAACAACAAGGGCTTGAACCCGAAAACACAATTTGCCGGTCCCATGGATACCCATTAAACCAGCAACTACAAATGCTTTGTACTGCTAAACTTTAATTTAAATTACGTAAAAAAATGTGACTTGTGAACTTTGGACAGCTATATCTCATGTTCTATTGGACTAATTCAAGTCAAACAAAAAACAGTCGATAAGAAAACACTTTAAGAATGCAATGCATAACGATTTGAGGGGTACATATGTGAATGAGAGGGACCAGGCATTTGAATTCTGAAGTTTTTTTTCTAAATGACGGTACTCTTCCGTGCATTTTGCATTACAACTTCTATCCTTATAAACGGATTCCTACCGCTCAGAGTTTGGCTAACAGCGAATTTTCCAAAGAATACTTCTTTCTAATTTTCAAGCTTCCTGCTTTGACGGACACAAAATATCTCTACATTTGTATCCTTAAAATCAATGCGTACAGCTTCATATTCCTGACTCCATATAGCTCGTGTCCAATTGTAAGGACGTGTTCTATGTCAAAGAGGGTCTTGTAGAAAATGAAGAACAGAAAATAGTGCAGAAATTTCAAATCTATTGGATTTTTCAATCCGAAGATAAATAAATTCGAAAACAGATTTATGAAGAAAATTTTATAAGAACACTGGAACATTGCTTTAAATGAAAAATCCGACACAAATATTTCATATGCAAAAAATAAACTTACTCAAACTTTTTAATGATGATCAATCTTCAATTATTCTTGAAAAATGATTAATAAAATTAATGACTAACGAGTATTTGTACTTTATTCATTGATATTAGTTCTCTAAAAATGAGTGTATTAGAAGAATCATAATTTCAGAACTTCTATAAAATACTTCCCAAATAATCATCTAAACAATAAGCCCTATAAGATTGAAATCCGTTTACTAGAACCTGAGTTATGAGGTGAAAGCTATTACAAAATCGACTTTCATCAGAGGTTTTGTTAGATTTTTATTTTATTATTCCGCTTAAGTATATTTCAATTCTCGCAACAATTACTTGTCAAAAACTAGACAAAATTCCCAATCTAACAACGTTTGTTCCATCGAAATCGGCCCACAGAAAACAAAAATACAAGTAAATAAACTTCGCACTTATTGAATTTGAAATGAAAAAAAAAATCTACTTCTTGCACAAAAACAACAATGGCTTCTGAAAACACAATTTGCCGGTCCCATGGATACCCATTAAACCAGCAACTACAAATGCTTTGTACTGCTAAACTTTAATTTAAATTACGTAAAAAAATGTGACTTCTGAACTTTGGACAGCTATATCTCATGTTCTATTGGACCAATTCAAGTCAAACAAAAAGCAGTCGATAAGAAAACACTTTAAGAATGCAATGCATAACGATTTGAGGAGTACATATGTGAATGAGAGGGACCAGGCATTTGAATTCTGAAGTTTCTTTTCTAAATGACGGTACTCTTCCGTGCATTTTGCATTACAACTTCTATCCTTATAAACGGATTCCTACCGCTCAGAGTTTGGCTAACAGCGAATTTTCCAAAGAATACTTCTTTCTAATTTTCAAGCTTCCTGCTTTGACGGACACAAAATATCTCTACATTTGTATCCTTAAAATCAATGCGTACAGCTTCATATTCCTGACTCCATATAGCTCGTGTCCAATTGTAAGGACGTGTTCTATGTCAAAGAGGGTCTTGTAGAAAATGAAGAACAGAAAATAGTGCAGAAATTTCAAATCTATTGGATTTTTCAATCCGAAGATAAATAAATTCGAAAACAGATTTATGAAGAAAATTTTATAAGAACACTGGAACATTGCTTTAAATGAAAAATCCGACACAAATATTTCATATGCAAAAAATAAACTTACTCAAACTTTTTAATGATGATCAATCTTCAATTATTCTTGAAAAATGATTAATAAAATTAATGACTAACGAGTATTTGTACTTTATTCATTGATATTAGTTCTCTAAAAATGAGTGTATTAGAAGAATCATAATTTCAGAACTTCTATAAAATACTTCCCAAATAATCATCTAAACAATAAGCCCTATAAGATTGAAATCCGTTTACTAGAACCTGAGTTATGAGGTGAAAGCTATTACAAAATCGACTTTCATCAGAGGTTTTGTTAGATTTTTATTTTATTATTCCGCTTAAGTATATTTCAATTCTCGCAACAATTACTTGTCAAAAACTAGACAAAATTCCCAATCTAACAACGTTTGTTCCATCGAAATCGGCCCACAGAAAACAAAAATACAAGTAAATAAACTTCGCACTTATTGAATTTGAAATGAAAAAAAAAATCTACTTCTTGCACAAAAACAACAATGGCTTCTGAAAACACAATTTGCCGGTCCCATGGATACCCATTAAACCAGCAACTACAAATGCTTTGTACTGCTAAACTTTAATTTAAATTACGTAAAAAAATGTGACTTCTGAACTTTGGACAGCTATATCTCATGTTCTATTGGACCAATTCAAGTCAAACAAAAAACAGTCGATAAGAAAACACTTTAGGAATGCAATGCATAACGATTTGAGGAGTACATATGTGAATGAGAGGGACCAGGCATTTGAATTCTGAAGTTTCTTTTCTAAATGACGGTACTCTTCCGTGCATTTTGCATTACAACTTCTATCCTTATAAACGGATTCCTACCGCTCAGAGTTTGGCTAACAGCGAATTTTCCAAAGAATACTTCTTTCTAATTTTCAAGCTTCCTGCTTTGACGGACACAAAATATCTCTACATTTGTATCCTTAAAATCAATGGGTACAGCTTCATATTCCTGACTCCATATAGCTCGTGTCCAATTGTAAGGACGTGTTCTATGTCAAAGAGGGTCTTGTAGAAAATGAAGAACAGAAAATAGTGCAGAAATTTCAAATCTATTGGATTTTTCAATCCGAAGATAATTAAATTCGAAAACAGATTTATGAAGAAAATTTTATAAGAACACTGGAACATTGCTTTAAATGAAAAATCCGACACAAATATTTCATATGCAAAAAATAAACTTACTCAAACTTTTTAATGATGATCAATCTTCAATTATTCTTGAAAAATGATTAATAAAATTAATGACTAACGAGTATTTGTACTTTATTCATTGATATTAGTTCTCTAAAAATGAGTGTATTAGAAGAATCATAATTTCAGAACTTCTATAAAATACTTCCCAAATAATCATCTAAACAATAAGCCCTATAAGATTGAAATCCGTTTACTAGAACCTGAGTTATGAGGTGAAAGCTATTACAAAATCGACTTTCATCAGAGGTTTTGTGAGATTTTTATTTTATTATTCCGCTTAAGTATATTTCAATTCTCGCAACAATTACTTGTCAAAAACTAGACAAAATTCCCAATCTAACAACGTTTGTTCCATCGAAATCGGCCCACAGAAAACAAAAATACAAGTAAATAAACTTCGCACTTATTGAATTTGAAATGAAAAAAAAAATCTACTTCTTGCACAAAAACAACAATGGCTTCTGAAAACACAATTTGCCGGTCCCATGGATACCCATTAAACCAGCAACTACAAATGCTTTGTACTGCTAAACTTTAATTTAAATTACGTAAAAAAATGTGACTTCTGAACTTTGGACAGCTATATCTCATGTTCTATTGGACCAATTCAAGTCAAACAAAAAACAGTCGATAAGAAAACACTTTAAGAATGCAATGCATAACGATTTGAGGAGTACATATGTGAATGAGAGGGACCAGGCATTTGAATTCTGAAGTTTCTTTTCTAAATGACGGTACTCTTCCGTGCATTTTGCATTACAACTTCTATCCTTATAAACGGATTCCTACCGCTCAGAGTTTGGCTAACAGCGAATTTTCCAAAGAATACTTCTTTCTAATTTTCAAGCTTCCTGCTTCGACGGACACAAAATATCTCTACATTTGTATCCTTAAAATCAATGCGTACAGCTTCATATTCCTGACTCCATATAGCTCGTGTCCAATTGTAAGGACGTGTTCTATGTCAAAGAGGGTCTTTTAGAAAATGAAGAACAGAAAATTGTGCAGAAATTTCAAATCTATTGGATTTTTCAATCCGAAGATAATTAACTTTGAAAACAGATTTATGAAGAATATTTTATAAGAACACTGGAACATTGCTTTAAATGAAAAATCCGACACAAATATTTCATATGCAAAAAATAAACACTCAAACTTTTTAATGATGATCAATCTTCAATTATTCTTGAAAAATGATTAATAAAATTAATGACTAACGAGTATTTGTACTTTATTCATTGATATTAGTTCTCTAAAAATGAGTGTATTAGAAGAATCATAATTTCAGAACTTCTATAAAATACTTCCCAAATAATCATCTAAACAATAAGCCCTATAAGATTGAAATCCGTTTACTAGAACCTGAGTTATGAGGTGAAAGCTATTACAAAATCGACTTTCATCAGAGGTTTTGTGAGATTTTTATTTTATTATTCCGCTTAAGTATATTTCAATTCTCGCAACAATTACGTGTCAAAAACTAGACAAAATTCCCAATCTAACAACGTTTGTTCCATCGAAATCGGCCCACAGAAAACAAAAATACAAGTAAATAAACTTCGCACTTATTGAATTTGAAATGAAAAAAAAAATCTACTTCTTGCACAAAAACAACAATGGCTTCTGAAAACACAATTTGCCGGTCCCATGGATACCCATTAAACCAGCAACTACAAATGCTTTGTACTGCTAAACTTTAATTTAAATTACGTAAAAAAATGTGACTTCTGAACTTTGGACAGCTATATCTCATGTTCTATTGGACCAATTCAAGTCAAACAAAAAACAGTCGATAAGAAAACACTTTAAGAATGCAATGCATAACGATTTGAGGAGTACATATGTGAATGAGAGGGACCAGGCATTTGAATTCTGAAGTTTCTTTTCTAAATGACGGTACTCTTCCGTGCATTTTGCATTACAACTTCTATCCTTATAAACGGATTCCTACCGCTCAGAGTTTGGCTAACAGCGAATTTTCCAAAGAATACTTCTTTCTAATTTTCAAGCTTCCTGCTTCGACGGACACAAAATATCTCTACATTTGTATCCTTAAAATCAATGCGTACAGCTTCATATTCCTGACTCCATATAGCTCGTGTCCAATTGTAAGGACGTGTTCTATGTCAAAGAGGGTCTTTTAGAAAATGAAGAACAGAAAATTGTGCAGAAATTTCAAATCTATTGGATTTTTCAATCCGAAGATAATTAACTTTGAAAACAGATTTATGAAGAATATTTTATAAGAACACTGGAACATTGCTTTAAATGAAAAATCCGACACAAATATTTCATATGCAAAAAATAAACACTCAAACTTTTTAATGATGATCAATCTTCAATTATTCTTTCAAAATGAATAATAAAATTAATGACTAACGAGTATTTGTACTTTATTCATTGATATGAATTCTTTAAAAATGAGTGCATTAGAAGGAACATAATTTAAGAACTTCTATAAAATACTTCCCAAATAATCATCTAAACAATAAGCCCTATAAGATTGAAATCCGTTTACTAGAACCTGAGTTATGAGGTGAAAGCTATTACAAAATCGACTTTCATCAGAGGTTTTGTTAGATTTTTATTTTATTATTCCGCTTAAGTATATTTCAATTCTCGCAACAATTACTTGTCAAAAACTAGACAAAATTCCCAATCTAACAACGTTTGTTCCATCGAAATCGGCCCACAGAAAACAAAAATACAAGTAAATAAACTTCGCACTTATTGAATTTGAAATGAAAATTAAAAATCTACTTCTTGCACAAAAACAACAATGGCTTCCGAAAACACAATTTGCCGGTCCCATGGATACCCATTAAACCAGCTACTACAAATGCTTTGTACTGCTAAACTTTAATTTAAATTACGTAAAAAAATGTGACTTGTGAACTTTGGACAGCTATATCTCATGTTGTATTGGACCAATTCAAGTCAAACAAAAAACAGTCGATAAGAAAACACTTTAAGAATGCAATGCATAACGATTTGAGGGGTACATATGTGAATGAGAGGGACCAGGCATTTGAATTCTGAAGTTTCTTTTCTAAATGACGGTACTCTTCCGTGCATTTTGCATTACAACTTCTATCCTTATAAACGGATTCCTACCGCTCAGAGTTTGGCTAACAGCGAATTTTCCAAAGAATACTTCTTTCTAATTTTCAAGCTTCCTGCTTTGACGGACACAAAATATCTCTACATTTGTATCCTTAAAATCAATGCGTACAGCTTCATATTCCTGACTCCATATAGCTCGTGTCCAATTGTAAGGACGTGTTCTATGTCAAAGAGGGTCTTGTAGAAAATGAAGAACAGAAAATAGTGCAGAAATTTCAAATCTATTGGATTTTTCAATCCGAAGATAAATAAATTCGAAAACAGATTTATGAAGAAAATTTTATAAGAACACTGGAACATTGCTTTAAATGAAAAATCCGACACAAATATTTCATATGCAAAAAATAAACTTACTCAAACTTTTTAATGATGATCAATCTTCAATTATTCTTGAAAAATGATTAATAAAATTAATGACTAACGAGTATTTGTACTTTATTCATTGATATTAGTTCTCTAAAAATGAGTGTATTAGAAGAATCATAATTTCAGAACTTCTATAAAATACTTCCCAAATAATCATCTAAACAATAAGCCCTATAAGATTGAAATCCGTTTACTAGAACCTGAGTTATGAGGTGAAAGCTATTACAAAATCGACTTTCATCAGAGGTTTTGTTAGATTTTTATTTTATTATTCCGCCAAAGTATATTTCAATTCTCGCAACAATTACTTGTCAAAAACTAGACAAAATTCCCAATCTAACAACGTTTGTTCCATCGAAATCGGCCCACAGAAAACAAAAATACAAGTAAATAAACTTCGCACTTATTGAATTTGAAATGAAAAAAAAAATCTACTTCTTGCACAAAAACAACAATGGCTTCTGAAAACACAATTTGCCGGTCCCATGGATACCCATTAAACCAGCAACTACAAATGCTTTGTACTGCTAAACTTTAATTTAAATTACGTAAAAAAATGTGACTTCTGAACTTTGGACAGCTATATCTCATGTTCTATTGGACCAATTCAAGTCAAACAAAAAACAGTCGATAAGAAAACACTTTAAGAATGCAATGCATAACGATTTGAGGAGTACATATGTGAATGAGAGGGACCAGGCATTTGAATTCTGAAGTTTCTTTTCTAAATGACGGTACTCTTCCGTGCATTTTGCATTACAACTTCTATCCTTATAAACGGATTCCTACCGCTCAGAGTTTGGCTAACAGCGAATTTTCCAAAGAATACTTCTTTCTAATTTTCAAGCTTCCTGCTTTGACGGACACAAAATATCTCTACATTTGTATCCTTAAAATCAATGCGTACAGCTTCATATTCCTGACTCCATATAGCTCGTGTCCAATTGTAAGGACGTGTTCTATGTCAAAGAGGGTCTTTTAGAAAATGAAGAACAGAAAATTGTGCAGAAATTTCAAATCTATTGGATTTTTCAATCCGAAGATAATTAACTTTGAAAACAGATTTATGAAGAATATTTTATAAGAACACTGGAACATTGCTTTAAATGAAAAATCCGACACAAATATTTCATATGCAAAAAATAAACACTCAAACTTTTTAATGATGATCAATCTTCAATTATTCTTTCAAAATGAATAATAAAATTAATGACTAACGAGTATTTGTACTTTATTCATTGATATGAATTCTTTAAAAATGAGTGCATTAGAAGGAACATAATTTCAGAACTTCTATAAAATACTTCCCAAATAATCATCTAAACAATAAGCCCTATTAGATTGAAATCCGTTTACTAGAACCTGAGTTATGAGGTGAAAGCTATTACAAAATCGACTTTCATCAGAGGTTTTGTTAGATTTTTATTTTATTATTCCGCTTAAGTATATTTCAATTTTCGCAACAATTACTTGTCAAAAACTAGACAAAATTCCCAATTTAACAACGTTTGTTCCATCGAAATCGGCCCACAGAAAACAAAAATACAAGTAAATAAACTTCGCACTTATTGAATTTGAAATGAAAAAAAAAATCGACTTCTTGCACAAAAACAACAATGGCTTCTGAAAACACAATTTGCCGGTCCCATGGATACCCATTAAACCAGCAACTACAAATGCTTTGTACTGCTAAACTTTAATTTAAATTACGTAAAAAAATGTGACTTGTGAACTTTGGACAGCTATATCTCATGTTCTATTGGACTAATTCAAGTCAAACAAAAAACAGTCGATAAGAAAACACTTTAAGAATGCAATGCATAACGATTTGAGGGGTACATATGTGAATGAGAGGGACCAGGCATTTGAATTCTGAAGTTTTTTTTCTAAATGACGGTACTCTTCCGTGCATTTTGCATTACAACTTCTATCCTTATAAACGGATTCCTACCGCTCAGAGTTTGGCTAACAGCGAATTTTCCAAAGAATACTTCTTTCTAATTTTCAAGCTTCCTGCTTTGACGGACACAAAATATCTCTACATTTGTATCCTTAAAATCAATGCGTACAGCTTCATATTCCTGACTCCATATAGCTCATGTCCAATTGTAAGGACGTGTTCTATGTCAAAGAGGGTCTTGTAGAAAATGAAGAACAGAAAATAGTGCAGAAATTTCAAATCTATTGGATTTTTCAATCCGAAGATAATTAAATTCGAAAACAGATTTATGAAGAAAATTTTATAAGAACACTGGAACATTGCTTTAAATGAAAAATCCGACACAAATATTTCATATGCAAAAAATAAACTTACTCAAACTTTTTAATGATGATCAATCTTCAATTATTCTTTAAAAATGATTAATAAAATTAATGACTAACGAGTATTTGTACTTTATTTATTGATATTAGTTCTCTAAAAATGAGTGTATTAGAAGAATCATAATTTCAGAACTTCTATAAAATACTTCCCAAATAATCATCTAAACAATAAGCCCTATTAGATTGAAATCCGTTTACTAGAACCTGAGTTATGAGGTGAAAGCTATTACAAAATCGACTTTCATCAGAGGTTTTGTTAGATTTTTATTTTATTATTCCGCTTAAGTATATTTCAATTTTCGCAACAATTACTTGTCAAAAACTAGACAAAATACCCAATTTAACAACGTTTGTTCCATCGAAATCGGCCCACAGAAAACAAAAATACAAGTAAATAAACTTCGCACTTATTGAATTTGAAATGAAAAAAAAAATCGACTTCTTGCACAAAAACAACAATGGCTTCTGAAAACACAATTTGCCGGTCCCATGGATACCCATTAAACCAGCAACTACAAATGCTTTGTACTGCTAAACTTTAATTTAAATTACGTAAAAAAATGTGACTTGTGAACTTTGGACAGCTATATCTCATGTTCTATTGGACTAATTCAAGTCAAACAAAAAACAGTCGATAAGAAAACACTTTAAGAATGCAATGCATAACGATTTGAGGGGTACATATGTGAATGAGAGGGACCAGGCATTTGAATTCTGAAGTTTTTTTTCTAAATGACGGTACTCTTCCGTGCATTTTGCATTACAACTTCTATCCTTATAAACGGATTCCTACCGCTCAGAGTTTGGCTAACAGCGAATTTTCCAAAGAATACTTCTTTCTAATTTTCAAGCTTCCTGCTTTGACGGACACAAAATATCTCTACATTTGTATCCTTAAAATCAATGCGTACAGCTTCATATTCCTGACTCCATATAGCTCATGTCCAATTGTAAGGACGTGTTCTATGTCAAAGAGGGTCTTTTAGAAAATGAAGAACAGAAAATAGTGCAGAAATTTCAAATCTATTGGATTTTTCAATCCGAAGATAATTAAATTCGAAAACAGATTTATGAAGAAAATTTTATAAGAACACTGGAACATTGCTTTAAATGAAAAATCCGACACAAATATTTCATATGCAAAAAATAAACTTACTCAAACTTTTTAATGATGATCAATCTTCAATTATTCTTTAAAAATGATTAATAAAATTAATGACTAACGAGTATTTGTACTTTATTTATTGATATTAGTTCTCTAAAAATGAGTGTATTAGAAGAATCATAATTTCAGAACTTCTATAAAATACTTCCCAAATAATCATCTAAACAATAAGCCCTATAAGATTGAAATCCGTTTACTAGAACCTGAGTTATGAGGTGAAAGCTATTACAAAATCGACTTTCATCAGAGGTTTTGTGAGATTTTTATTTTATTATTCCGCTTAAGTATATTTCAATTCTCGCAACAATTACTTGTCAAAAACTAGACAAAATTCCCAATCTAACAACGTTTGTTCCATCGAAATCGGCCCACAGAAAACAAAAATACAAGTAAATAAACTTCGCACTTATTGAATTTGAAATGAAAATTAAAAATCTACTTCTTGCACAAAAACAACAATGGCTTCCGAAAACACAATTTGCCGGTCCCATGGATACCCATTAAACCAGCTACTACAAATGCTTTGTACTGCTAAACTTTAATTTAAATTACGTAAAAAAATGTGACTTGTGAACTTTGGACAGCTATATCTCATGTTGTATTGGACCAATTCAAGTCAAACAAAAAACAGTCGATAAGAAAACACTTTAAGAATGCAATGCATAACGATTTGAGGGGTACATATGTGAATGAGAGGGACCAGGCATTTGAATTCTGAAGTTTCTTTTCTAAATGACGGTACTCTTCCGTGCATTTTGCATTACAACTTCTATCCTTATAAACGGATTCCTACCGCTCAGAGTTTGGCTAACAACGAATTTTCCAAAGAATACTTCTTTCTAATTTTCAAGCTTCCTGCTTTGACGGACACAAAATATCTCTACATTTGTATCCTTAAAATCAATGCGTACAGCTTCATATTCCTGACTCCATATAGCTCATGTCCAATTGTAAGGACGTGTTCTATGTCAAAGAGGGTCTTGTAGAAAATGAAGAACAGAAAATAGTGCAGAAATTTCAAATCTATTGGATTTTTCAATCCGAAGATAATTAAATTCGAAAACAGATTTATGAAGAAAATTTTATAAGAACACTGGAACATTGCTTTAAATGAAAAATCCGACACAAATATTTCATATGCAAAAAATAAACTTACTCAAACTTTTTAATGATGATCAATCTTCAATTATTCTTGAAAAATGATTAATAAAATTAATGACTAACGAGTATTTGTACTTTATTCATTGATATTAGTTCTCTAAAAATGAGTGTATTAGAAGAATCATAATTTCAGAACTTCTATAAAATACTTCCCAAATAATCATCTAAACAATAAGCCCTATAAGATTGAAATCCGTTTACTAGAACCTGAGTAATGAGGTGAAAGCTATTACAAAATCGACTTTCATCAGAGGTTTTGTGAGATTTTTATTTTATTATTCCGCTTAAGTATATTTCAATTCTCGCAACAATTACTTGTCAAAAACTAGACAAAATTCCCAATCTAACAACGTTTGTTCCATCGAAATCGGCCCACAGAAAACAAAAATACAAGTAAATAAACTTCGCACTTATTGAATTTGAAATGAAAATTAAAAATCTACTTCTTGCACAAAAACAACAATGGCTTCCGAAAACACAATTTGCCGGTCCCATGGATACCCATTAAACCAGCTACTACAAATGCTTTGTACTGCTAAACTTTAATTTAAATTACGTAAAAAAATGTGACTTGTGAACTTTGGACAGCTATATCTCATGTTGTATTGGACCAATTCAAGTCAAACAAAAAACAGTCGATAAGAAAACACTTTAAGAATGCAATGCATAACGATTTGAGGGGTACATATGTGAATGAGAGGGACCAGGCATTTGAATTCTGAAGTTTCTTTTCTAAATGACGGTACTCTTCCGTGCATTTTGCATTACAACTTCTATCCTTATAAACGGATTCCTACCGCTCAGAGTTTGGCTAACAACGAATTTTCCAAAGAATACTTCTTTCTAATTTTCAAGCTTCCTGCTTTGACGGACACAAAATATCTCTACATTTGTATCCTTAAAATCAATGCGTACAGCTTCATATTCCTGACTCCATATAGCTCATGTCCAATTGTAAGGACGTGTTCTATGTCAAAGAGGGTCTTGTAGAAAATGAAGAACAGAAAATAGTGCAGAAATTTCAAATCTATTGGATTTTTCAATCCGAAGATAATTAAATTCGAAAACAGATTTATGAAGAAAATTTTATAAGAACACTGGAACATTGCTTTAAATGAAAAATCCGACACAAATATTTCATATGCAAAAAATAAACTTACTCAAACTTTTTAATGATGATCAATCTTCAATTATTCTTTAAAAATGATTAATAAAATTAATGACTAACGAGTATTTGTACTTTATTTATTGATATTAGTTCTCTAAAAATGAGTGTATTAGAAGAATCATAATTTCAGAACTTCTATAAAATACTTCCCAAATAATCATCTAAACAATAAGCCCTATAAGATTGAAATCCGTTTACTAGAACCTGAGTTATGAGGTGAAAGCTATTACAAAATCGACTTTCATCAGAGGTTTTGTGAGATTTTTATTTTATTATTCCGCTTAAGTATATTTCAATTCTCGCAACAATTACTTGTCAAAAACTAGACAAAATTCCCAATCTAACAACGTTTGTTCCATCGAAATCGGCCCACAGAAAACAAAAATACAAGTAAATAAACTTCGCACTTATTGAATTTGAAATGAAAATTAAAAATCTACTTCTTGCACAAAAACAACAATGGCTTCCGAAAACACAATTTGCCGGTCCCATGGATACCCATTAAACCAGCTACTACAAATGCTTTGTACTGCTAAACTTTAATTTAAATTACGTAAAAAAATGTGACTTGTGAACTTTGGACAGCTATATCTCATGTTGTATTGGACCAATTCAAGTCAAACAAAAAACAGTCGATAAGAAAACACTTTAAGAATGCAATGCATAACGATTTGAGGGGTACATATGTGAATGAGAGGGACCAGGCATTTGAATTCTGAAGTTTCTTTTCTAAATGACGGTACTCTTCCGTGCATTTTGCATTACAACTTCTATCCTTATAAACGGATTCCTACCGCTCAGAGTTTGGCTAACAGCGAATTTTCCAAAGAATACTTCTTTCTAATTTTCAAGCTTCCTGCTTTGACGGACACAAAATATCTCTACATTTGTATCCTTAAAATCAATGCGTACAGCTTCATATTGCTGACTCCATATAGCTCGTGTCCAATTGTAAGGACGTGTTCTATGTCAAAGAGGGTCTTGTAGAAAATGAAGAACAGAAAATAGTGCAGAAATTTCAAATCTATTGGATTTTTCAATCCGAAGATAAATAAATTCGAAAACAGATTTATGAAGAAAATTTTATAAGAACACTGGAACATTGCTTTAAATGAAAAATCCGACACAAATATTTCATATGCAAAAAATAAACTTACTCAAACTTTTTAATGATGATCAATCTACAATTATTCTTGAAAAATGATTAATAAAATTAATGACTAACGAGTATTTGTACTTTATTCATTGATATTAGTTCTCTAAAAATGAGTGTATTAGAAGAATCATAATTTCAGAACTTCTATAAAATACTTCCCAAATAATCATCTAAACAATAAGCCCTATAAGATTGAAATCCGTTTACTAGAACCTGAGTTATGAGGTGAAAGCTATTACAAAATCGACTTTCATCAGAGGTTTTGTTAGATTTTTATTTTATTATTCCGCTTAAGTATATTTCAATTTTCGCTACAATTGCTTGTCAAAAACTAGACAAAATTCCCAATCTAACAAAGTTTGTTCCATCGAAATCGGCCCACAGAAAACAAAAATACAAGTAAATAAACTTCGCACTTATTGAATTTGAAATGAAAAAAAAAATCTACTTCTTGCACAAAAACAACAATGGCTTCCGAAAACACAATTTGCCGGTCCCATGGATACCCATTAAACCAGCTACTACAAATGCTATGTACTGCTAAACTTTAATTTAAATTACGTAAAAAAATGTGACTTGTGAACTTTGGACAGCTATATCTCATGTTCTATTGGACCAATTCAAGTCAAACAAAAAACAGTCGATAAGAAAACACTTTAAGAATGTAATGCATAACGATTTGAGGGGTACGTTTGTGAATAAGAGGGACCAGGCATTTAAATCCTGAAGTTTCTTTTCTAAATGACGCTATTCTTCCGTGCATTTTGCATTACAACTTCTATCCTTATAAACGGATTCCTACCGCTCAGAGTTTGGCTAACAGCGAATTTTTTAAACAATATTTCTTTTTTTATTTTTACGCTTCCTGCTTTGACGGACACAAAATATGTCTACATTTGTATCCTTAAAATCACTGCGTACAGCTTCATATTCCTGACTCCATATAGCTCGTGTCCTATTGTAAGGACATGTTCTATGTCAAAGAGGATCTTTTAGAAAATGAAGAACAGAAAATTGTGCAGAAATTTCAAATCTATTGGATTGTTCAATCCGAAGATAATTAAATTCGAAAACAGATTTATGAAGAAAATTTTAAAAGAACACTGGAACATTGCTTTAAATGAAAAATCTGAAACAAATATTTCATATGCAAAAAATAAACTTACTCAAACTTTTTAATGATGATCAATCTTCAATTATTCTTTAAAAATGAATAATAAAATTAATGACTAACGAGTATTTGTACTTTATTCATTGATATGAGTTCTCTAAAAATGAGTGCATTAGAAGGAACATTATTTCAGAACTTCTATAAAATACTTCCCAAATAATCATCTAAACAATAAGCCCTATAAGATTGAAATCCGTTTACTAGAACCTGAGTTATGAGGTGAAAGCTATTACAAAATCGACTTTCATCAGAGGTTTTGTTAGATTTTTATTTTATTATTCCGCTTAAGTATATTTCAATTTTCGCTACAATTACTTGTCAAAAACTAGACAAAATTCCCAATCTAACAACGTTTGTTCCATTGAAATCGGCCCACAGAAAACAAAAATACAAGTAAATAAACTTCGCACTTATTGAATTTGAAATGAAAAAAAAAATCTACTTTTTGCATAAAAACAACGATGGCTTGAACCCGAAAACACAATTTTCCGGTCCCATGGATACCCATTAAACCAGCAACTACAAATGCTTTGTACTGCTAAACTTGAATTAAAATTACGTTAAAAAATGTGACTTGTGAACTTTGGACAGCTATATCTCATGTTCTATTGGACCAATTCAAGTCAAACAAAAAACAGTCGATAAGAAAACACTTCAAGAATGCAATGCATAACGATTCGAGGGGTACATATGTGAATAAGAGGGACCAGGCATTAAAATCCTGAAGTTTCTTTTCTAAATGACGCTATTCTTCCGTGCATTTTGCATTACAACTTCTATCCTTATAAACGGATTACTACCGTTCAGAATTTGGCTAACAACGAATTTTTTATAGAATATTTCTTTTTTTATTTTTACGCTTCCTGCTTCGACGGACACAAAATGTGTCTACATTTGTATCCTTAAAATCAATGCGTACAGCTTCATATTCCTGACTCCATATAGCTCGTGTCCTATTGTAAGGACGTGTTCTATGTCAAAGAGGGTCTTTTAGAAAATGAAGAACAGAAAATTGTGCAGAAATTTCAAATCTATTGGATAGTTCAATCCGAAGATAATTAAATTTGAAAACAGATTTATAAAGAAAATTTTAAAAGAACACTGGAACATTGCTTTAAATGAAAAAACCGACACAAATATTTCATAAGCAAAAAATAAACTTACTCAAACTTTTTAATGATGATCAATCTTCGATTATTCTTTAAAAATGAATAATAAAATTAATGACTAACGAGTATTTGTACTTTATTCATTGATATGAGTTCTCTAAAAATGAGTGCATTAGAAGGAACATAATTTCAGAACTTCTATAAAATACTTCCCAAATAATCATCTAAACAATAAGCCCTATTAGATTGAAATCCGTTCGCTAGAACCTGAGTAATGAGGTGAAAGCTATTACAAAATCGACTTTCATCAGAGGTTTTGTTAGATTTTCATTTTATTATTCCGCTTAAGTATATTTCAATTTTCGCTACAATTGCTTGTCAAAAACTAGACAAAATTCCCAAACTAACAACGTTTGTTCCATTGAATTCGGCCCACAGAAAACAAAAATACAAGTAAATAAACTTCGCACTTATTGAATTTGAAATGAAAAAAAAAATCTACTTCTTGCACAAAAACAACAATGGCTTCTGAAAACACAATTTGCCGGTCCCATGGATACCCATTAAACCAGCAACTACAAATGCTTTGTACTGCTAAACTTTAATTTAAATTACGTAAAAAAATGTGACTTGTGAACTTTGGACAGCTATATCTCATGTTCTATTGGACTAATTCAAGTCAAACAAAAAACAGTCGATAAGAAAACACTTTAAGAATGCAATGCATAACGATTTGAGGGGTACATATGTGAATGAGAGGGACCAGGCATTTGAATCCTGAAGTTTCTTTTCTAAATGACGCTATTCTTCCGTGCATTTTGCATTACAACTTCTATCCTTATAAACGGATTACTACCGTTCAGAGTTTGGCTAACAGCGAATTTTCCAAAGAATACTTCTTTCTAATTTTCAAGCTTCCTGCTTTGACGGACACAAAATATCTCTACATTTGTATCCTTAAAATCAATGCGTACAGCTTCATATTCCTGACTCCATATAGCTCGTGTCCAATTGTAAGGACGTGTTCTATGTCAAAGAGGGTCTTGTAGAAAATGAAGAACAGAAAATAGTGCAGAAATTTCAAATCTATTGGATTTTTCAATCCGAAGATAATTAAATTCGAAAACAGATTTATGAAGAAAATTTTATAAGAACACTGGAACATTGCTTTAAATGAAAAATCCGACACAAATATTTCATATGCAAAAAATAAACTTACTCAAACTTTTTAATGATGATCAATCTTCAATTATTCTTGAAAAATGATTAATAAAATTAATGACTAACGAGTATTTGTACTTTATTCATTGATATTAGTTCTCTAAAAATGAGTGTATTAGAAGAATCATAATTTCAGAACTTCTATAAAATACTTCCCAAATAATCATCTAAACAATAAGCCCTATTAGATTGAAATCCGTTCGCTAGAACCTGAGTTATGAGGTGAAAGCTATTACAAAATCGACTTTCATCAGAGGTTTTGTTAGATTTTCATTTTATTATTCCGCTTAAGTATATTTCAATTCTCGCAACAATTACTTGTCAAAAACTAGACAAAATTCCCAATCTAACAACGTTTGTTCCATCGAAATCGGCCCACAGAAAACAAAAATACAAGTAAATAAACTTCGCACTTATTGAATTTGAAATGAAAATTAAAAATCTACTTCTTGCACAAAAACAACAATGGCTTCCGAAAACACAATTTGCCGGTCCCATGGATACCCATTAAACCAGCTACTACAAATGCTTTGTACTGCTAAACTTTAATTTAAATTACGTAAAAAAATGTGACTTGTGAACTTTGGACAGCTATATCTCATGTTGTATTGGACCAATTCAAGTCAAACAAAAAACAGTCGATAAGAAAACACTTTAAGAATGTAATGCATAACGATTTGAGGGGTACGTTTGTGAATAAGAGGGACCAGGCATTTAAATTCTGAAGTTTCTTTTCTAAATGACGCTACTCTTCCGTGCATTTTGCATTATAACTTCTATCCTTATAAACGGATTCCTACCGTTCAGAGTTTGGCTAACAGCGAATTTTTCAAAGAATACTTCTTTCTAATTTTCAAGCTTCCTGCTTTGACGGACACAAAATATCTCTACATTTGTATCCTTAAAATCAATGCGTACAGCTTCATATTCCTGACTCCATATAGCTCGTGTCCTATTGTAAGGACATGTTCTATGTCAAAGAGGGTCTTTTAGAAAATGAAGAACAGAAAATTGTACAGAAATTTCAAATCTATTGGATAGTTCAATCCGAAGATAATTAAATTTGAAAACAGATTTATAAAGAAAATTTTAAAAGAACACTGGAACATTGCTTTAAATGAAAAAACCGACACAAATATTTCATAAGCAAAAAATAAACTTACTCAAACTTTTTAATGATGATCAATCTTCGATTATTCTTTAAAAATGAATAATAAAATTAATGACTAACGAGTATTTGTACTTTATTCATTGATATGAGTTCTCTAAAAATGGGTGCATTAGAAGGAACATAATTTCAGAACTTCTATAAAATACTTCCCAAATAATCATCTAAACAATAAGCCCTATAAGATTGAAATCCGTTTACTAGAACCTGAGTTATGAGGTGAAAGCTATTACAAAATCGACTTTCATCATAGGTTTTGTTAGATTTTCATTTTATTATTCCGCTTAAGTATATTTCAATTCTCGCTACAATTGCTTGTCAAAAACTAGACAAAATTCCCAAACTAACAACGTTTGTTCCATTGAAATCGGCCCACAGAAAACAAAAATACAAGTAAATAAACCTCGCACTTATTGAATTTGAAATGAAAAAAAAAATCTACTTCTTGCACAAAAACAACAATGGCTTCTGAAAACACAATTTGCCGGTCCCATGGATACCCATTAAACCAGCAACTACAAATGCTTTGTACTGCTAAACTTGAATTAAAATTACGTTAAAAATGTGACTTGTGAACTTTGGACAGCTATATCTCATGTTCTATTGGACTAATTCAAGTCAAACAAAAAACAGTCGATAAGAAAACACTTTAAGAATGCAATGCATAACGATTTGAGGGGTACATATGTGAATGAGAGGGACCAGGCATTTGAATCCTGAAGTTTCTTTTCTAAATGACGCTATTCTTCCGTGCATTTTGCATTACAACTTCTATCCTTATAAACGGATTACTACCGTTCAGAGTTTGGCTAACAGCGAATTTTCCAAAGAATACTTCTTTCTAATTTTCAAGCTTCCTGCTTTGACGGACACAAAATATCTCTACATTTGTATCCTTAAAATCAATGCGTACAGCTTCATATTCCTGACTCCATATAGCTCGTGTCCTATTGTAAGGACGTGTTCTATGTCAAAGAGGGTCTTTTAGAAAATGAAGAACAGAAAATTGTGCAGAAATTTCAAATCTATTGGATAGTTCAATCCGAAGATAATTAAATTTGAAAACAGATTTATAAAGAAAATTTTAAAAGAACACTGGAACATTGCTTTAAATGAAAAAACCGACACAAATATTTCATAAGCAAAAAATAAACTTACTCAAACTTTTTAATGATGATCAATCTTCGATTATTCTTTAAAAATGAATAATAAAATTAATGACTAACGAGTATTTGTACTTTATTCATTGATATGAGTTCTCTAAAAATGGGTGCATTAGAAGGAACATAATTTCAGAACTTCTATAAAATACTTCCCAAATAATCATCTAAACAATAAGCCCTATTAGATTGAAATCCGTTCGCTAGAACCTGAGTTATGAGGTGAAAGCTATTACAAAATCGACTTTCATCAGAGGTTTTGTTAGATTTTCATTTTATTATTCCGCTTAAGTATATTTCAATTTTCGCTACAATTGCTTGTCAAAAACTAGACAAAATTCCCAAACTAACAACGTTTGTTCCATTGAATTCGGCCCACAGAAAACAAAAATACATGTAAATAAACTTCGCACTTATTGAATTTGAAATGAAAAAAAAAAATCTACTTCTTGCACAAAAACAACAATGGCTTCTGAAAACACAATTTGCCGGTCCCATGGATACCCATTAAACCAGCAACTACAAATGCTTTGTACTGCTAAACTTTAATTTAAATTACGTAAAAAAATGTGACTTGTGAACTTTGGACAGCTATATCTCATGTTCTATTGGACCAATTCAAGTCAAACAAAAAACAGTCGATAAGAAAACACTTTAAGAATGCAATGCATAACGATTTGAGGAGTACATATGTGAATGAGAGGGACCAGGCATTTAAATTCTGAAGTTTCTTTTCTAAATGACGGTACTCTTCCGTGCATTTTGCATTATAACTTCTATCCTTATAAACGGATTCCTACCGCTCAGAGTTTGGCTAACAGCGAATTTTTCAAAGAATACTTCTTTCTAATTTTCAATGTTCCTGCTTTGACGGACACAAAATATGTCTACATTTGTATCCTTAAAATCAATGCGTACAGCTTCATATTCCTGACTCCATATAGCTCGTGTCCTATTGTAAGGACATGTTCTATGTCAAAGAGGATCTTTTAGAAAATGAAGAACAGAAAATTGTGCAGAAATTTCAAATCTATTGGATTGTTCAATCCGAAGATAATTAAATTCGAAAACAGATTTATGAAGAAAATTTTAAAAGAACACTGGAACATTGCTTTAAATGAAAAATCTGAAACAAATATTTCATATGCAAAAAATAAACTTACTCAAACTTTTTAATGATGATCAATCTTCAATTATTCTTTAAAAATGAATAATAAAATTAATGACTAACGAGTATTTGTACTTTATTCATTGATATGAGTTCTCTAAAAATGAGTGCATTAGAAGGAACATTATTTCAGAACTTCTATAAAATACTTCCCAAATAATCATCTAAACAATAAGCCCTATAAGATTGAAATCCGTTTACTAGAACCTGAGTTATGAGGTGAAAGCTATTACAAAATCGACTTTCATCAGAGGTTTTGTTAGATTTTTATTTTATTATTCCGCTTAAGTATATTTCAATTTTCGCTACAATTACTTGTCAAAAACTAGACAAAATTCCCAATCTAACAACGTTTGTTCCATTGAAATCGGCCCACAGAAAACAAAAATACAAGTAAATAAACTTCGCACTTATTGAATTTGAAATGAAAAAAAAAATCTACTTTTTGCATAAAAACAACGATGGCTTGAACCCGAAAACACAATTTTCCGGTCCCATGGATACCCATTAAACCAGCAACTACAAATGCTTTGTACTGCTAAACTTGAATTAAAATTACGTTAAAAAATGTGACTTGTGAACTTTGGACAGCTATATCTCATGTTCTATTGGACCAATTCAAGTCAAACAAAAAACAGTCGATAAGAAAACACTTCAAGAATGCAATGCATAACGATTCGAGGGGTACATATGTGAATAAGAGGGACCAGGCATTAAAATCCTGAAGTTTCTTTTCTAAATGACGCTATTCTTCCGTGCATTTTGCATTACAACTTCTATCCTTATAAACGGATTACTACCGTTCAGAATTTGGCTAACAACGAATTTTTTATAGAATATTTCTTTTTTTATTTTTACGCTTCCTGCTTCGACGGACACAAAATGTGTCTACATTTGTATCCTTAAAATCAATGCGTACAGCTTCATATTCCTGACTCCATATAGCTCGTGTCCTATTGTAAGGACGTGTTCTATGTCAAAGAGGGTCTTTTAGAAAATGAAGAACAGAAAATTGTGCAGAAATTTCAAATCTATTGGATAGTTCAATCCGAAGATAATTAAATTTGAAAACAGATTTATAAAGAAAATTTTAAAAGAACACTGGAACATTGCTTTAAATGAAAAAACCGACACAAATATTTCATAAGCAAAAAATAAACTTACTCAAACTTTTTAATGATGATCAATCTTCGATTATTCTTTAAAAATGAATAATAAAATTAATGACTAACGAGTATTTGTACTTTATTCATTGATATGAGTTCTCTAAAAATGAGTGCATTAGAAGGAACATAATTTCAGAACTTCTATAAAATACTTCCCAAATAATCATCTAAACAATAAGCCCTATTAGATTGAAATCCGTTCGCTAGAACCTGAGTAATGAGGTGAAAGCTATTACAAAATCGACTTTCATCAGAGGTTTTGTTAGATTTTCATTTTATTATTCCGCTTAAGTATATTTCAATTTTCGCTACAATTGCTTGTCAAAAACTAGACAAAATTCCCAAACTAACAACGTTTGTTCCATTGAATTCGGCCCACAGAAAACAAAAATACAAGTAAATAAACTTCGCACTTATTGAATTTGAAATGAAAAAAAAAATCTACTTCTTGCACAAAAACAACAATGGCTTCTGAAAACACAATTTTCCGGTCCCATGGATACCCATTAAACCAGCAACTACAAATGCTTTGTACTGCTAAACTTTAATTTAAATTACGTAAAAAAATGTGACTTGTGAACTTTGGACAGCTATATCTCATGTTCTATTGGACTAATTCAAGTCAAACAAAAAACAGTCGATAAGAAAACACTTTAAGAATGCAATGCATAACGATTTGAGGGGTACATATGTGAATGAGAGGGACCAGGCATTTGAATCCTGAAGTTTCTTTTCTAAATGACGCTATTCTTCCGTGCATTTTGCATTACAACTTCTATCCTTATAAACGGATTACTACCGTTCAGAGTTTGGCTAACAGCGAATTTTCCAAAGAATACTTCTTTCTAATTTTCAAGCTTCCTGCTTTGACGGACACAAAATATCTCTACATTTGTATCCTTAAAATCAATGCGTACAGCTTCATATTCCTGACTCCATATAGCTCGTGTCCAATTGTAAGGACGTGTTCTATGTCAAAGAGGGTCTTGTAGAAAATGAAGAACAGAAAATAGTGCAGAAATTTCAAATCTATTGGATTTTTCAATCCGAAGATAATTAAATTCGAAAACAGATTTATGAAGAAAATTTTATAAGAACACTGGAACATTGCTTTAAATGAAAAATCCGACACAAATATTTCATATGCAAAAAATAAACTTACTCAAACTTTTTAATGATGATCAATCTTCAATTATTCTTGAAAAATGATTAATAAAATTAATGACTAACGAGTATTTGTACTTTATTCATTGATATTAGTTCTCTAAAAATGAGTGTATTAGAAGAATCATAATTTCAGAACTTCTATAAAATACTTCCCAAATAATCATCTAAACAATAAGCCCTATAAGATTGAAATCCGTTTACTAGAACCTGAGTTATGAGGTGAAAGCTATTACAAAATCGACTTTCATCAGAGGTTTTGTTAGATTTTTATTTTATTATTCCGCCAAAGTATATTTCAATTCTCGCAACAATTACTTGTCAAAAACTAGACAAAATTCCCAATCTAACAACGTTTGTTCCATCGAAATCGGCCCACAGAAAACAAAAATACAAGTAAATAAACTTCGCACTTATTGAATTTGAAATGAAAAAAAAAATCGACTTCTTGCACAAAAACAACAATGGCTTCTGAAAACACAATTTGCCGGTCCCATGGATACCCATTAAACCAGCAACTACAAATGCTTTGTACTGCTAAACTTTTATTTAAATTACGTAAAAAAATGTGACTTCTGAACTTTGGATAGCTATATCTCATGTTCTATTGGACCAATTCAAGTCAAACAAAAAACAGTCGATAAGAAAACACTTTAAGAATGCAATGCATAACGATTTGAGGAGTACATATGTGAATGAGAGGGACCAGGCATTTGAATTCTGAAGTTTCTTTTCTAAATGACGGTACTCTTCCGTGCATTTTGCATTACAACTTCTATCCTTATAAACGGATTCCTACCGCTCAGAGTTTGGCTAACAGCGAATTTTCCAAAGAATACTTCTTTCTAATTTTCAAGCTTCCTGCTTTGACGGACACAAAATATCTCTACATTTGTATCCTTAAAATCAATGCGTACAGCTTCATATTCCTGACTCCATATAGCTCGTGTCCAATTGTAAGGACGTGTTCTATGTCAAAGAGGGTCTTTTAGAAAATGAAGAACAGAAAATTGTGCAGAAATTTCAAATCTATTGGATTTTTCAATCCGAAGATAATTAACTTTGAAAACAGATTTATGAAGAATATTTTATAAGAACACTGGAACATTGCTTTAAATGAAAAATCCGACACAAATATTTCATATGCAAAAAATAAACACTCAAACTTTTTAATGATGATCAATCTTCAATTATTCTTTCAAAATGAATAATAAAATTAATGACTAACGAGTATTTGTACTTTATTCATTGATATGAATTCTTTAAAAATGAGTGCATTAGAAGGAACATAATTTCAGAACTTCTATAAAATACTTCCCAAATAATCATCTAAACAATAAGCCCTATAAGATTGAAATCCGTTTACTAGAACCTGAGTTATGAGGTGAAAGCTATTACAAAATCGACTTTCATCAGAGGTTTTGTTAGATTTTTATTTTATTATTCCGCTTAAGTATATTTCAATTCTCGCAACAATTACTTGTCAAAAACTAGACAAAATTCCCAATCTAACAACGTTTGTTCCATCGAAATCGGCCCACAGAAAACAAAAATACAAGTAAATAAACTTCGCACTTATTGAATTTGAAATGAAAATTAAAAATCTACTTCTTGCACAAAAACAACAATGGCTTCTGAAAACACAATTTGCCGGTCCCATGGATACCCATTAAACCAGCAACTACAAATGCTTTGTACTGCTAAACTTTAATTTAAATTACGTAAAAAAATGTGACTTCTGAACTTTGGACAGCTATATCTCATGTTCTATTGGACCAATTCAAGTCAAACAAAAAACAGTCGATAAGAAAACACTTTAAGAATGCAATGCATAACGATTTGAGGAGTACATATGTGAATGAGAGGGACCAGGCATTTGAATTCTGAAGTTTCTTTTCTAAATGACGGTACTCTTCCGTGCATTTTGCATTACAACTTCTATCCTTATAAACGGATTCCTACCGCTCAGAGTTTGGCTAACAGCGAATTTTCCAAAGAATACTTCTTTCTAATTTTCAAGCTTCCTGCTTTGACGGATACAAAATATCTCTACATTTGTATCCTTAAAATCAATGCGTACAGCTTCATATTCCTGACTCCATATAGCTCATGTCCAATTGTAAGGACGTGTTCTATGTCAAAGAGGGTCTTTTAGAAAATGAAGAACAGAAAATAGTGCAGAAATTTCAAATCTATTGGATTTTTCAATCCGAAGATAATTAAATTCGAAAACAGATTTATGAAGAAAATTTTATAAGAACACTGGAACATTGCTTTAAATGAAAAATCCGACACAAATATTTCATATGCAAAAAATAAACTTACTCAAACTTTTTAATGATGATCAATCTTCAATTATTCTTTAAAAATGATTAATAAAATTAATGACTAACGAGTATTTGTACTTTATTTATTGATATTAGTTCTCTAAAAATGAGTGTATTAGAAGAATCATAATTTCAGAACTTCTATAAAATACTTCCCAAATAATCATCTAAACAATAAGCCCTATAAGATTGAAATCCGTTTACTAGAACCTGAGTTATGAGGTGAAAGCTATTACAAAATCGACTTTCATCAGAGGTTTTGTGAGATTTTTATTTTATTATTCCGCTTAAGTATATTTCAATTCTCGCAACAATTACTTGTCAAAAACTAGACAAAATTCCCAATCTAACAACGTTTGTTCCATCGAAATCGGCCCACAGAAAACAAAAATACAAGTAAATAAACTTCGCACTTATTGAATTTGAAATGAAAATTAAAAATCTACTTCTTGCACAAAAACAACAAGGGCTTGAACCCGAAAACACAATTTGCCGGTCCCATGGATACCCATTAAACCAGCTACTACAAATGCTTTGTACTGCTAAACTTTAATTTAAATTACGTAAAAAAATGTGACTTGTGAACTTTGGACAGCTATATCTCATGTTGTATTGGACCAATTCAAGTCAAACAAAAAACAGTCGATAAGAAAACACTTTAAGAATGCAATGCATAACGATTTGAGGGGTACATATGTGAATGAGAGGGACCAGGCATTTGAATTCTGAAGTTTCTTTTCTAAATGACGGTACTCTTCCGTGCATTTTGCATTACAACTTCTATCCTTATAAACGGATTCCTACCGCTCAGAGTTTGGCTAACAGCGAATTTTCCAAAGAATACTTCTTTCTAATTTTCAAGCTTCCTGCTTTGACGGACACAAAATATCTCTACATTTGTATCCTTAAAATCAATGCGTACAGCTTCATATTCCTGACTCCATATAGCTCGTGTCCAATTGTAAGGACGTGTTCTATGTCAAAGAGGGTCTTTTAGAAAATGAAGAACAGAAAATTGTGCAGAAATTTCAAATCTATTGGATTTTTCAATCCGAAGATAATTAACTTTGAAAACAGATTTATGAAGAATATTTTATAAGAACACTGGAACATTGCTTTAAATGAAAAATCCGACACAAATATTTCATATGCAAAAAATAAACACTCAAACTTTTTAATGATGATCAATCTTCAATTATTCTTTCAAAATGAATAATAAAATTAATGACTAACGAGTATTTGTACTTTATTCATTGATATGAATTCTTTAAAAATGAGTGCATTAGAAGGAACATAATTTCAGAACTTCTATAAAATACTTCCCAAATAATCATCTAAACAATAAGCCCTATAAGATTGAAATCCGTTTACTAGAACCTGAGTTATGAGGTGAAAGCTATTACAAAATCGACTTTCATCAGAGGTTTTGTTAGATTTTTATTTTATTATTCCGCTTAAGTATATTTCAATTCTCGCAACAATTACTTGTCAAAAACTAGACAAAATTCCCAATCTAACAACGTTTGTTCCATCGAAATCGGCCCACAGAAAACAAAAATACAAGTAAATAAACTTCGCACTTATTGAATTTGAAATGAAAATTAAAAATCTACTTCTTGCACAAAAACAACAATGGCTTCTGAAAACACAATTTGCCGGTCCCATGGATACCCATTAAACCAGCAACTACAAATGCTTTGTACTGCTAAACTTTAATTTAAATTACGTAAAAAAATGTGACTTCTGAACTTTGGACAGCTATATCTCATGTTCTATTGGACCAATTCAAGTCAAACAAAAAACAGTCGATAAGAAAACACTTTAAGAATGCAATGCATAACGATTTGAGGAGTACATATGTGAATGAGAGGGACCAGGCATTTGAATTCTGAAGTTTCTTTTCTAAATGACGGTACTCTTCCGTGCATTTTGCATTACAACTTCTATCCTTATAAACGGATTCCTACCGCTCAGAGTTTGGCTAACAGCGAATTTTCCAAAGAATACTTCTTTCTAATTTTCAAGCTTCCTGCTTTGACGGATACAAAATATCTCTACATTTGTATCCTTAAAATCAATGCGTACAGCTTCATATTCCTGACTCCATATAGCTCATGTCCAATTGTAAGGACGTGTTCTATGTCAAAGAGGGTCTTTTAGAAAATGAAGAACAGAAAATAGTGCAGAAATTTCAAATCTATTGGATTTTTCAATCCGAAGATAATTAAATTCGAAAACAGATTTATGAAGAAAATTTTATAAGAACACTGGAACATTGCTTTAAATGAAAAATCCGACACAAATATTTCATATGCAAAAAATAAACTTACTCAAACTTTTTAATGATGATCAATCTTCAATTATTCTTTAAAAATGATTAATAAAATTAATGACTAACGAGTATTTGTACTTTATTTATTGATATTAGTTCTCTAAAAATGAGTGTATTAGAAGAATCATAATTTCAGAACTTCTATAAAATACTTCCCAAATAATCATCTAAACAATAAGCCCTATAAGATTGAAATCCGTTTACTAGAACCTGAGTTATGAGGTGAAAGCTATTACAAAATCGACTTTCATCAGAGGTTTTGTGAGATTTTTATTTTATTATTCCGCTTAAGTATATTTCAATTCTCGCAACAATTACTTGTCAAAAACTAGACAAAATTCCCAATCTAACAACGTTTGTTCCATCGAAATCGGCCCACAGAAAACAAAAATACAAGTAAATAAACTTCGCACTTATTGAATTTGAAATGAAAATTAAAAATCTACTTTTTGCACAAAAACAACAAGGGCTTGAACCCGAAAACACAATTTGCCGGTCCCATGGATACCCATTAAACCAGCTACTACAAATGCTTTGTACTGCTAAACTTTAATTTAAATTACGTAAAAAAATGTGACTTGTGAACTTTGGACAGCTATATCTCATGTTGTATTGGACCAATTCAAGTCAAACAAAAAACAGTCGATAAGAAAACACTTTAAGAATGCAATGCATAACGATTTGAGGGGTACATATGTGAATGAGAGGGACCAGGCATTTGAATTCTGAAGTTTCTTTTCTAAATGACGGTACTCTTCCGTGCATTTTGCATTACAACTTCTATCCTTATAAACGGATTCCTACCGCTCAGAGTTTGGCTAACAGCGAATTTTCCAAAGAATACTTCTTTCTAATTTTCAAGCTTCCTGCTTTGACGGACACAAAATATGTCTACATTTGTATCCTTAAAATCAATGCGTACAGCTTCATATTCCTGACTCCATATAGCTCGTGTCCAATTGTAAGGACGTGTTCTATGTCAAAGAGGGTCTTGTAGAAAATGAAGAACAGAAAATAGTGCAGAAATTTCAAATCTATTGGATTTTTCAATCCGAAGATAAATAAATTCGAAAACAGATTTATGAAGAAAATTTTATAAGAACACTGGAACATTGCTTTAAATGAAAAATCCGACACAAATATTTCATATGCAAAAAATAAACACTCAAACTTTTTAATGATGATCAATCTTCAATTATTCTTTCAAAATGAATAATAAAATTAATGACTAACGAGTATTTGTACTTTATTCATTGATATAAATTCTTTAAAAATGAGTGCATTAGAAGGAACATAATTTCAGAACTTCTATAAAATACTTCCCAAATAATCATCTAAACAATAAGCCCTATTAGATTGAAATCCGTTTACTAGAACCTGAGTTATGAGGTGAAAGCTATTACAAAATCGACTTTCATCAGAGGTTTTGTTAGATTTTTATTTTATTATTCCGCTTAAGTATATTTCAATTTTCGCAACAATTACTTGTCAAAAACTAGACAAAATTCCCAATTTAACAACGTTTGTTCCATCGAAATCGGCCCACAGAAAACAAAAATACAAGTAAATAAACTTCGCACTTATTGAATTTGAAATGAAAAAAAAAATCGACTTCTTGCACAAAAACAACAATGGCTTCTGAAAACACAATTTGCCGGTCCCATGGATACCCATTAAACCAGCAACTACAAATGCTTTGTACTGCTAAACTTTAATTTAAATTACGTAAAAAAATGTGACTTGTGAACTTTGGACAGCTAT
Source organism: Bombylius discolor (assembly GCA_939192795.1). NCBI lineage: Eukaryota > Metazoa > Arthropoda > Insecta > Diptera > Bombyliidae > Bombylius > Bombylius discolor. Next base: position 31,093,287 of record OW584240.1, on the reverse strand, counting down.
ATCTCATGTTCTATTGGACTAATTCAAGTCAAACAAAAAACAGTCGATAAGAAAACACTTTAAGAATGCAATGCATAACGATTTGAGGGGTACATATGTGAATGAGAGGGACCAGGCATTTGAATTCTGAAGTTTTTTTTCTAAATGACGGTACTCTTCCGTGCATTTTGCATTACAACTTCTATCCTTATAAACGGATTCCTACCGCTCAGAGTTTGGCTAACAGCGAATTTTCCAAAGAATACTTCTTTCTAATTTTCAAGCTTCCTGCTTTGACGGACACAAAATATCTCTACATTTGTATCCTTAAAATCAATGCGTACAGCTTCATATTCCTGACTCCATATAGCTCGTGTCCAATTGTAAGGACGTGTTCTATGTCAAAGAGGGTCTTGTAGAAAATGAAGAACAGAAAATAGTGCAGAAATTTCAAATCTATTGGATTTTTCAATCCGAAGATAAATAAATTCGAAAACAGATTTATGAAGAAAATTTTATAAGAACACTGGAACATTGCTTTAAATGAAAAATCCGACACAAATATTTCATATGCAAAAAATAAACTTACTCAAACTTTTTAATGATGATCAATCTTCAATTATTCTTGAAAAATGATTAATAAAATTAATGACTAACGAGTATTTGTACTTTATTCATTGATATTAGTTCTCTAAAAATGAGTGTATTAGAAGAATCATAATTTCAGAACTTCTATAAAATACTTCCCAAATAATCATCTAAACAATAAGCCCTATAAGATTGAAATCCGTTTACTAGAACCTGAGTTATGAGGTGAAAGCTATTACAAAATCGACTTTCATCAGAGGTTTTGTTAGATTTTTATTTTATTATTCCGCTTAAGTATATTTCAATTCTCGCAACAATTACTTGTCAAAAACTAGACAAAATTCCCAATCTAACAACGTTTGTTCCATCGAAATCGGCCCACAGAAAACAAAAATACAAGTAAATAAACTTCGCACTTATTGAATTTGAAATGAAAAAAAAAATCTACTTCTTGCACAAAAACAACAATGGCTTCTGAAAACACAATTTGCCGGTCCCATGGATACCCATTAAACCAGCAACTACAAATGCTTTGTACTGCTAAACTTTAATTTAAATTACGTAAAAAAATGTGACTTCTGAACTTTGGACAGCTATATCTCATGTTCTATTGGACCAATTCAAGTCAAACAAAAAGCAGTCGATAAGAAAACACTTTAAGAATGCAATGCATAACGATTTGAGGAGTACATATGTGAATGAGAGGGACCAGGCATTTGAATTCTGAAGTTTCTTTTCTAAATGACGGTACTCTTCCGTGCATTTTGCATTACAACTTCTATCCTTATAAACGGATTCCTACCGCTCAGAGTTTGGCTAACAGCGAATTTTCCAAAGAATACTTCTTTCTAATTTTCAAGCTTCCTGCTTTGACGGACACAAAATATCTCTACATTTGTATCCTTAAAATCAATGCGTACAGCTTCATATTCCTGACTCCATATAGCTCGTGTCCAATTGTAAGGACGTGTTCTATGTCAAAGAGGGTCTTGTAGAAAATGAAGAACAGAAAATAGTGCAGAAATTTCAAATCTATTGGATTTTTCAATCCGAAGATAAATAAATTCGAAAACAGATTTATGAAGAAAATTTTATAAGAACACTGGAACATTGCTTTAAATGAAAAATCCGACACAAATATTTCATATGCAAAAAATAAACTTACTCAAACTTTTTAATGATGATCAATCTTCAATTATTCTTGAAAAATGATTAATAAAATTAATGACTAACGAGTATTTGTACTTTATTCATTGATATTAGTTCTCTAAAAATGAGTGTATTAGAAGAATCATAATTTCAGAACTTCTATAAAATACTTCCCAAATAATCATCTAAACAATAAGCCCTATAAGATTGAAATCCGTTTACTAGAACCTGAGTTATGAGGTGAAAGCTATTACAAAATCGACTTTCATCAGAGGTTTTGTTAGATTTTTATTTTATTATTCCGCTTAAGTATATTTCAATTCTCGCAACAATTACTTGTCAAAAACTAGACAAAATTCCCAATCTAACAACGTTTGTTCCATCGAAATCGGCCCACAGAAAACAAAAATACAAGTAAATAAACTTCGCACTTATTGAATTTGAAATGAAAAAAAAAATCTACTTCTTGCACAAAAACAACAATGGCTTCTGAAAACACAATTTGCCGGTCCCATGGATACCCATTAAACCAGCAACTACAAATGCTTTGTACTGCTAAACTTTAATTTAAATTACGTAAAAAAATGTGACTTCTGAACTTTGGACAGCTATATCTCATGTTCTATTGGACCAATTCAAGTCAAACAAAAAACAGTCGATAAGAAAACACTTTAAGAATGCAATGCATAACGATTTGAGGAGTACATATGTGAATGAGAGGGACCAGGCATTTGAATTCTGAAGTTTCTTTTCTAAATGACGGTACTCTTCCGTGCATTTTGCATTACAACTTCTATCCTTATAAACGGATTCCTACCGCTCAGAGTTTGGCTAACAGCGAATTTTCCAAAGAATACTTCTTTCTAATTTTCAAGCTTCCTGCTTTGACGGACACAAAATATGTCTACATTTGTATCCTTAAAATCAATGCGTACAGCTTCATATTCCTGACTCCATATAGCTCGTGTCCAATTGTAAGGACGTGTTCTATGTCAAAGAGGGTCTTGTAGAAAATGAAGAACAGAAAATAGTGCAGAAATTTCAAATCTATTGGATTTTTCAATCCGAAGATAAATAAATTCGAAAACAGATTTATGAAGAAAATTTTATAAGAACACTGGAACATTGCTTTAAATGAAAAATCCGACACAAATATTTCATATGCAAAAAATAAACTTACTCAAACTTTTTAATGATGATCAATCTTCAATTATTCTTGAAAAATGATTAATAAAATTAATGACTAACGAGTATTTGTACTTTATTCATTGATATTAGTTCTCTAAAAATGAGTGTATTAGAAGAATCATAATTTCAGAACTTCTATAAAATACTTCCCAAATAATCATCTAAACAATAAGCCCTATTAGATTGAAATCCGTTTACTAGAACCTGAGTTATGAGGTGAAAGCTATTACAAAATCGACTTTCATCAGAGGTTTTGTTAGATTTTTATTTTATTATTCCGCTTAAGTATATTTCAATTCTCGCAACAATTACTTGTCAAAAACTAGACAAAATTCCCAATCTAACAACGTTTGTTCCATCGAAATCGGCCCACAGAAAACAAAAATACAAGTAAATAAACTTCGCACTTATTGAATTTGAAATGAAAAAAAAAATCTACTTCTTGCACAAAAACAACAATGGCTTCTGAAAACACAATTTGCCGGTCCCATGGATACCCATTAAACCAGCAACTACAAATGCTTTGTACTGCTAAACTTTAATTTAAATTACGTAAAAAAATGTGACTTGTGAACTTTGGACAGCTATATCTCATGTTCTATTGGACCAATTCAAGTCAAACAAAAAACAGTCGATAAGAAAACACTTTAAGAATGCAATGCATAACGATTTGAGGAGTACATATGTGAATGAGAGGGACCAGGCATTTGAATTCTGAAGTTTCTTTTCTAAATGACGGTACTCTTCCGTGCATTTTGCATTACAACTTCTATCCTTATAAACGGATTCCTACCGCTCAGAGTTTGGCTAACAGCGAATTTTCCAAAGAATACTTCTTTCTAATTTTCAAGCTTCCTGCTTCGACGGACACAAAATATCTCTACATTTGTATCCTTAAAATCAATGCGTACAGCTTCATATTCCTGACTCCATATAGCTCGTGTCCAATTGTAAGGACGTGTTCTATGTCAAAGAGGGTCTTTTAGAAAATGAAGAACAGAAAATTGTGCAGAAATTTCAAATCTATTGGATTTTTCAATCCGAAGATAATTAACTTTGAAAACAGATTTATGAAGAATATTTTATAAGAACACTGGAACATTGCTTTAAATGAAAAATCCGACACAAATATTTCATATGCAAAAAATAAACACTCAAACTTTTTAATGATGATTAATCTTCAATTATTCTTTCAAAATGAATAATAAAATTAATGACTAACGAGTATTTGTACTTTATTCATTGATATGAATTCTTTAAAAATGAGTGCATTAGAAGGAATATAATTTCAGAACTTCTATAAAATACTTCCCAAATAATCATCTAAACAATAAGCCCTATAAGATTGAAATCCGTTTACTAGAACCTGAGTTATGAGGTGAAAGCTATTACAAAATCGACTTTCAACAGAGGTTTTGTTAGATTTTTATTTTATTATTCCGCTTAAGTATATTTCAATTCTCGCAACAATTACTTGTCAAAAACTAGACAAAATTCCCAATCTAACAACGTTTGTTCCATCGAAATCGGCCCACAGAAAACAAAAATACAAGTAAATAAACTTCGCACTTATTGAATTTGAAATGAAAATTAAAAATCTACTTCTTGCACAAAAACAACAATGGCTTCCGAAAACACAATTTGCCGGTCCCATGGATACCCATTAAACCAGCTACTACAAATGCTTTGTACTGCTAAACTTTAATTTAAATTACGTAAAAAAATGTGACTTGTGAACTTTGGACAGCTATATCTCATGTTGTATTGGACCAATTCAAGTCAAACAAAAAACAGTCGATAAGAAAACACTTTAAGAATGCAATGCATAACGATTTGAGGGGTACATATGTGAATGAGAGGGACCAGGCATTTGAATTCTGAAGTTTCTTTTCTAAATGACGGTACTCTTCCGTGCATTTTGCATTACAACTTCTATCCTTATAAACGGATTCCTACCGCTCAGAGTTTGGCTAACAGCGAATTTTCCAAAGAATACTTCTTTCTAATTTTCAAGCTTCCTGCTTTGACGGACACAAAATATCTCTACATTTGTATCCTTAAAATCAATGCGTACAGCTTCATATTCCTGACTCCATATAGCTCGTGTCCAATTGTAAGGACGTGTTCTATGTCAAAGAGGGTCTTGTAGAAAATGAAGAACAGAAAATAGTGCAGAAATTTCAAATCTATTGGATTTTTCAATCCGAAGATAAATAAATTCGAAAACAGATTTATGAAGAAAATTTTATAAGAACACTGGAACATTGCTTTAAATGAAAAATCCGACACAAATATTTCATATGCAAAAAATAAACTTACTCAAACTTTTTAATGATGATCAATCTTCAATTATTCTTGAAAAATGATTAATAAAATTAATGACTAACGAGTATTTGTACTTTATTCATTGATATTAGTTTTCTAAAAATGAGTGTATTAGAAGAATCATAATTTCAGAACTTCTATAAAATACTTCCCAATTAATCATCTAAACAATAAGCCCTATAAGATTGAAATCCGTTTACTAGAACCTGAGTTATGAGGTGAAAGCTATTACAAAATCGACTTTCATCAGAGGTTTTGTTAGATTTTTATTTTATTATTCCGCCAAAGTATATTTCAATTCTCGCAACAATTACTTGTCAAAAACTAGACAAAATTCCCAATCTAACAACGTTTGTTCCATCGAAATCGGCCCACAGAAAACAAAAATACAAGTAAATAAACTTCGCACTTATTGAATTTGAAATGAAAAAAAAAATCTACTTCTTGCACAAAAACAACAATGGCTTCTGAAAACACAATTTGCCGGTCCCATGGATACCCATTAAACCAGCAACTACAAATGCTTTGTACTGCTAAACTTTAATTTAAATTACGTAAAAAAATGTGACTTCTGAACTTTGGACAGCTATATCTCATGTTCTATTGGACCAATTCAAGTCAAACAAAAAACAGTCGATAAGAAAACACTTTAAGAATGCAATGCATAACGATTTGAGGAGTACATATGTGAATGAGAGGGACCAGGCATTTGAATTCTGAAGTTTCTTTTCTAAATGACGGTACTCTTCCGTGCATTTTGCATTACAACTTCTATCCTTATAAACGGATTCCTACCGCTCAGAGTTTGGCTAACAGCGAATTTTCCAAAGAATACTTCTTTCTAATTTTCAAGCTTCCTGCTTTGACGGACACAAAATATCTCTACATTTGTATCCTTAAAATCAATGCGTACAGCTTCATATTCCTGACTCCATATAGCTCGTGTCCAATTGTAAGGACGTGTTCTATGTCAAAGAGGGTCTTTTATAAAATGAAGAACAGAAAATTGTGCAGAAATTTCAAATCTATTGGATTTTTCAATCCGAAGATAATTAACTTTGAAAACAGATTTATGAAGAATATTTTATAAGAACACTGGAACATTGCTTTAAATGAAAAATCCGACACAAATATTTCATATGCAAAAAATAAACACTCAAACTTTTTAATGATGATCAATCTTCAATTATTCTTTCAAAATGAATAATAAAATTAATGACTAACGAGTATTTGTACTTTATTCATTGATATGAATTCTTTAAAAATGAGTGCATTAGAAGGAACATAATTTCAGAACTTCTATAAAATACTTCCCAAATAATCATCTAAACAATAAGCCCTATTAGATTGAAATCCGTTTACTAGAACCTGAGTTATGAGGTGAAAGCTATTACAAAATCGACTTTCATCAGAGGTTTTGTTAGATTTTTATTTTATTATTCCGCTTAAGTATATTTCAATTCTCGCAACAATTACTTGTCAAAAACTAGACAAAATTCCCAATCTAACAACGTTTGTTCCATCGAAATCGGCCCACAGAAAACAAAAATACAAGTAAATAAACTTCGCACTTATTGAATTTGAAATGAAAAAAAAAATCTACTTCTTGCACAAAAACAACAATGGCTTCTGAAAACACAATTTGCCGGTCCCATGGATACCCATTAAACCAGCAACTACAAATGCTTTGTACTGCTAAACTTTAATTTAAATTACGTAAAAAAATGTGACTTGTGAACTTTGGACAGCTATATCTCATGTTCTATTGGACTAATTCAAGTCAAACAAAAAACAGTCGATAAGAAAACACTTTAAGAATGCAATGCATAACGATTTGAGGAGTACATATGTGAATGAGAGGGACCAGGCATTTGAATTCTGAAGTTTTTTTTCTAAATGACGGTACTCTTCCGTGCATTTTGCATTACAACTTCTATCCTTATAAACGGATTCCTACCGCTCAGAGTTTGGCTAACAGCGAATTTTCCAAAGAATACTTCTTTCTAATTTTCAAGCTTCCTGCTTTGACGGACACAAAATATCTCTACATTTGTATCCTTAAAATCAATGCGTACAGCTTCATATTCCTGACTCCATATAGCTCATGTCCAATTGTAAGGACGTGTTCTATGTCAAAGAGGGTCTTGTAGAAAATGAAGAACAGAAAATAGTGCAGAAATTTCAAATCTATTGGATTTTTCAATCCGAAGATAATTAAATTCGAAAACAGATTTATGAAGAAAATTTTATAAGAACACTGGAACATTGCTTTAAATGAAAAATCCGACACAAATATTTCATATGCAAAAAATAAACTTACTCAAACTTTTTAATGATGATCAATCTTCAATTATTCTTTAAAAATGATTAATAAAATTAATGACTAACGAGTATTTGTACTTTATTTATTGATATTAGTTCTCTAAAAATGAGTGTATTAGAAGAATCATAATTTCAGAACTTCTATAAAATACTTCCCAAATAATCATCTAAACAATAAGCCCTATAAGATTGAAATCCGTTTACTAGAACCTGAGTTATGAGGTGAAAGCTATTACAAAATCGACTTTCATCAGAGGTTTTGTGAGATTTTTATTTTATTATTCCGCTTAAGTATATTTCAATTCTCGCAACAATTACTTGTCAAAAACTAGACAAAATTCCCAATCTAACAACGTTTGTTCCATCGAAATCGGCCCACAGAAAACAAAAATACAAGTAAATAAACTTCGCACTTATTGAATTTGAAATGAAAAAAAAAATCTACTTCTTGCACAAAAACAACAATGGCTTCTGAAAACACAATTTGCCGGTCCCATGGATACCCATTAAACCAGCAACTACAAATGCTTTGTACTGCTAAACTTTAATTTAAATTACGTAAAAAAATGTGACTTCTGAACTTTGGACAGCTATATCTCATGTTCTATTGGACCAATTCAAGTCAAACAAAAAGCAGTCGATAAGAAAACACTTTAAGAATGCAATGCATAACGATTTGAGGAGTACATATGTGAATGAGAGGGACCAGGCATTTGAATTCTGAAGTTTCTTTTCTAAATGACGGTACTCTTCCGTGCATTTTGCATTACAACTTCTATCCTTATAAACGGATTCCTACCGCTCAGAGTTTGGCTAACAGCGAATTTTCCAAAGAATACTTCTTTCTAATTTTCAAGCTTCCTGCTTTGACGGACACAAAATATCTCTACATTTGTATCCTTAAAATCAATGCGTACAGCTTCATATTCCTGACTCCATATAGCTCGTGTCCAATTGTAAGGACGTGTTCTATGTCAAAGAGGGTCTTTTAGAAAATGAAGAACAGAAAATTGTGCAGAAATTTCAAATCTATTGGATTTTTCAATCCGAAGATAATTAAATTCGAAAACAGATTTATGAAGAAAATTTTATAAGAACACTGGAACATTGCTTTAAATGAAAAATCCGACACAAATATTTCATATGCAAAAAATAAACTTACTCAAACTTTTTAATGATGATCAATCTTCAATTATTCTTTAAAAATGATTAATAAAATTAATGACTAACGAGTATTTGTACTTTATTTATTGATATTAGTTCTCTAAAAATGAGTGTATTAGAAGAATCATAATTTCAGAACTTCTATAAAATACTTCCCAAATAATCATCTAAACAATAAGCCCTATAAGATTGAAATCCGTTTACTAGAACCTGAGTTATGAGGTGAAAGCTATTACAAAATCGACTTTCATCAGAGGTTTTGTGAGATTTTTATTTTATTATTCCGCTTAAGTATATTTCAATTCTCGCAACAATTACTTGTCAAAAACTAGACAAAATTCCCAATCTAACAACGTTTGTTCCATCGAAATCGGCCCACAGAAAACAAAAATACAAGTAAATAAACTTCGCACTTATTGAATTTGAAATGAAAATTAAAAATCTACTTCTTGCACAAAAACAACAATGGCTTCCGAAAACACAATTTGCCGGTCCCATGGATACCCATTAAACCAGCTACTACAAATGCTTTGTACTGCTAAACTTTAATTTAAATTACGTAAAAAAATGTGACTTGTGAACTTTGGACAGCTATATCTCATGTTGTATTGGACCAATTCAAGTCAAACAAAAAACAGTCGATAAGAAAACACTTTAAGAATGCAATGCATAACGATTTGAGGGGTACATATGTGAATGAGAGGGACCAGGCATTTGAATTCTGAAGTTTCTTTTCTAAATGACGGTACTCTTCCGTGCATTTTGCATTACAACTTCTATCCTTATAAACGGATTCCTACCGCTCAGAGTTTGGCTAACAACGAATTTTCCAAAGAATACTTCTTTCTAATTTTCAAGCTTCCTGCTTTGACGGACACAAAATATCTCTACATTTGTATCCTTAAAATCAATGCGTACAGCTTCATATTCCTGACTCCATATAGCTCATGTCCAATTGTAAGGACGTGTTCTATGTCAAAGAGGGTCTTGTAGAAAATGAAGAACAGAAAATAGTGCAGAAATTTCAAATCTATTGGATTTTTCAATCCGAAGATAATTAAATTCGAAAACAGATTTATGAAGAAAATTTTATAAGAACACTGGAACATTGCTTTAAATGAAAAATCCGACACAAATATTTCATATGCAAAAAATAAACTTACTCAAACTTTTTAATGATGATCAATCTTCAATTATTCTTTAAAAATGATTAATAAAATTAATGACTAACGAGTATTTGTACTTTATTTATTGATATTAGTTCTCTAAAAATGAGTGTATTAGAAGAATCATAATTTCAGAACTTCTATAAAATACTTCCCAAATAATCATCTAAACAATAAGCCCTATAAGATTGAAATCCGTTTACTAGAACCTGAGTTATGAGGTGAAAGCTATTACAAAATCGACTTTCATCAGAGGTTTTGTGAGATTTTTATTTTATTATTCCGCTTAAGTATATTTCAATTCTCGCAACAATTACTTGTCAAAAACTAGACAAAATTCCCAATCTAACAACGTTTGTTCCATCGAAATCGGCCCACAGAAAACAAAAATACAAGTAAATAAACTTCGCACTTATTGAATTTGAAATGAAAATTAAAAATCTACTTCTTGCACAAAAACAACAATGGCTTCCGAAAACACAATTTGCCGGTCCCATGGATACCCATTAAACCAGCTACTACAAATGCTTTGTACTGCTAAACTTTAATTTAAATTACGTAAAAAAATGTGACTTGTGAACTTTGGACAGCTATATCTCATGTTGTATTGGACCAATTCAAGTCAAACAAAAAACAGTCGATAAGAAAACACTTTAAGAATGCAATGCATAACGATTTGAGGGGTACATATGTGAATGAGAGGGACCAGGCATTTGAATTCTGAAGTTTCTTTTCTAAATGACGGTACTCTTCCGTGCATTTTGCATTACAACTTATATCCTTATAAACGGATTCCTACCGCTCAGAGTTTGGCTAACAACGAATTTTCCAAAGAATACTTCTTTCTAATTTTCAAGCTTCCTGCTTTGACGGACACAAAATATCTCTACATTTGTATCCTTAAAATCAATGCGTACAGCTTCATATTCCTGACTCCATATAGCTCATGTCCAATTGTAAGGACGTGTTCTATGTCAAAGAGGGTCTTGTAGAAAATGAAGAACAGAAAATAGTGCAGAAATTTCAAATCTATTGGATTTTTCAATCCGAAGATAATTAAATTCGAAAACAGATTTATGAAGAAAATTTTATAAGAACACTGGAACATTGCTTTAAATGAAAAATCCGACACAAATATTTCATATGCAAAAAATAAACTTACTCAAACTTTTTAATGATGATCAATCTTCGATTATTCTTTAAAAATGATTAATAAAATTAATGACTAACGAGTATTTGTACTTTATTTATTGATATTAGTTCTCTAAAAATGAGTGTATTAGAAGAATCATAATTTCAGAACTTCTATAAAATACTTCCCAAATAATCATCTAAACAATAAGCCCTATAAGATTGAAATCCGTTTACTAGAACCTGAGTTATGAGGTGAAAGCTATTACAAAATCGACTTTCATCAGAGGTTTTGTGAGATTTTTATTTTATTATTCCGCTTAAGTATATTTCAATTCTCGCAACAATTACTTGTCAAAAACTAGACAAAATTCCCAATCTAACAACGTTTGTTCCATCGAAATCGGCCCACAGAAAACAAAAATACAAGTAAATAAACTTCGCACTTATTGAATTTGAAATGAAAATTAAAAATCTACTTCTTGCACAAAAACAACAATGGCTTCTGAAAACACAATTTGCCGGTCCCATGGATACCCATTAAACCAGCTACTACAAATGCTTTGTACTGCTAAACTTTAATTTAAATTACGTAAAAAAATGTGACTTGTGAACTTTGGACAGCTATATCTCATGTTGTATTGGACCAATTCAAGTCAAACAAAAAACAGTCGATAAGAAAACACTTTAAGAATGCAATGCATAACGATTTGAGGGGTACATATGTGAATGAGAGGGACCAGGCATTTGAATTCTGAAGTTTCTTTTCTAAATGACGGTACTCTTCCGTGCATTTTGCATTACAACTTCTATCCTTATAAACGGATTCCTACCGCTCAGAGTTTGGCTAACAGCGAATTTTCCAAAGAATACTTCTTTCTAATTTTCAAGCTTCCTGCTTTGACGGACACAAAATATCTCTACATTTGTATCCTTAAAATCAATGCGTACAGCTTCATATTCCTGACTCCATATAGCTCGTGTCCAATTGTAAGGACGTGTTCTATGTCAAAGAGGGTCTTGTAGAAAATGAAGAACAGAAAATAGTGCAGAAATTTCAAATCTATTGGATTTTTCAATCCGAAGATAAATAAATTCGAAAACAGATTTATGAAGAAAATTTTATAAGAACACTGGAACATTGCTTTAAATGAAAAATCCGACACAAATATTTCATATGCAAAAAATAAACTTACTCAAACTTTTTAATGATGATCAATCTACAATTATTCTTGAAAAATGATTAATAAAATTAATGACTAACGAGTATTTGTACTTTATTCATTGATATTAGTTCTCTAAAAATGAGTGTATTAGAAGAATCATAATTTCAGAACTTCTATAAAATACTTCCCAAATAATCATCTAAACAATAAGCCCTATAAGATTGAAATCCGTTTACTAGAACCTGAGTTATGAGGTGAAAGCTATTACAAAATCGACTTTCATCAGAGGTTTTGTTAGATTTTTATTTTATTATTCCGCTTAAGTATATTTCAATTTTCGCTACAATTGCTTGTCAAAAACTAGACAAAATTCCCAATCTAACAAAGTTTGTTCCATCGAAATCGGCCCACAGAAAACAAAAATACAAGTAAATAAACTTCGCACTTATTGAATTTGAAATGAAAAAAAAAATCTACTTCTTGCACAAAAACAACAATGGCTTCCGAAAACACAATTTGCCGGTCCCATGGATACCCATTAAACCAGCTACTACAAATGCTATGTACTGCTAAACTTTAATTTAAATTACGTAAAAAAATGTGACTTGTGAACTTTGGACAGCTATATCTCATGTTCTATTGGACCAATTCAAGTCAAACAAAAAACAGTCGATAAAAAAACACTTTAAGAATGTAATGCATAACGATTTGAGGGGTACATATGTGAATGAGAGGGACCAGGCATTTAAATTCTGAAGTTTCTTTTCTAAATGACGGTACTCTTCCGTGCATTTTGCATTATAACTTCTATCCTTATAAACGGATTCCTACCGCTCAGAGTTTGGCTAACAGCGAATTTTTCAAAGAATACTTCTTTCTAATTTTCAAGCTTCCTGCTTTGACGGACACAAAATATCTCTACATTTGTATCCTTAAAATAAATGCGTACAGCTTCATATTCCTGACTCCATATAGCTCGTGTCCTATTGTAAGGACATGTTCTATGTCAAAGAGGGTCTTTTAGAAAATGAAGAACAGAAAATTGTACAGAAATTTCAAATCTATTGGATAGTTCAATCCGAAGATAATTAAATTTGAAAACAGATTTATAAAGAAAATTTTAAAAGAACACTGGAACATTGCTTTAAATGAAAAAACCGACACAAATATTTCATAAGCAAAAAATAAACTTACTCAAACTTTTTAATGATGATCAATCTTCGATTATTCTTTAAAAATGAATAATAAAATTAATGACTAACGAGTATTTGTACTTTATTCATTGATATGAGTTCTCTAAAAATGGGTGCATTAGAAGGAACATAATTTCAGAACTTCTATAAAATACTTCCCAAATAATCATCTAAACAATAAGCCCTATAAGATTGAAATCCGTTTACTAGAACCTGAGTTATGAGGTGAAAGCTATTACAAAATCGACTTTCATCATAGGTTTTGTTAGATTTTCATTTTATTATTCCGCTTAAGTATATTTCAATTTTCGCTACAATTGCTTGTCAAAAACTAGACAAAATTCCCAAACTAACAACGTTTGTTCCATTGAATTCGGCCCACAGAAAACAAAAATACATGTAAATAAACTTCGCACTTATTGAATTTGAAATGAAAAAAAAAAATCTACTTCTTGCACAAAAACAACAATGGCTTCTGAAAACACAATTTGCCGGTCCCATGGATACCCATTAAACCAGCAACTACAAATGCTTTGTACTGCTAAACTTTAATTTAAATTACGTAAAAAAATGTGACTTGTGAACTTTGGACAGCTATATCTCATGTTCTATTGGACCAATTCAAGTCAAACAAAAAACAGTCGATAAGAAAACACTTTAAGAATGCAATGCATAACGATTTGAGGAGTACATATGTGAATGAGAGGGACCAGGCATTTAAATTCTGAAGTTTCTTTTCTAAATGACGGTACTCTTCCGTGCATTTTGCATTATAACTTCTATCCTTATAAACGGATTCCTACCGCTCAGAGTTTGGCTAACAGCGAATTTTTCAAAGAATACTTCTTTCTAATTTTCAATGTTCCTGCTTTGACGGACACAAAATATGTCTACATTTGTATCCTTAAAATCACTGCGTACAGCTTCATATTCCTGACTCCATATAGCTCGTGTCCTATTGTAAGGACATGTTCTATGTCAAAGAGGATCTTTTAGAAAATGAAGAACAGAAAATTGTGCAGAAATTTCAAATCTATTGGATTGTTCAATCCGAAGATAATTAAATTCGAAAACAGATTTATGAAGAAAATTTTAAAAGAACACTGGAACATTGCTTTAAATGAAAAATCTGAAACAAATATTTCATATGCAAAAAATAAACTTACTCAAACTTTTTAATGATGATCAATCTTCAATTATTCTTTAAAAATGAATAATAAAATTAATGACTAACGAGTATTTGTACTTTATTCATTGATATGAGTTCTCTAAAAATGAGTGCATTAGAAGGAACATTATTTCAGAACTTCTATAAAATACTTCCCAAATAATCATCTAAACAATAAGCCCTATAAGATTGAAATCCGTTTACTAGAACCTGAGTTATGAGGTGAAAGCTATTACAAAATCGACTTTCATCAGAGGTTTTGTTAGATTTTTATTTTATTATTCCGCTTAAGTATATTTCAATTTTCGCTACAATTACTTGTCAAAAACTAGACAAAATTCCCAATCTAACAACGTTTGTTCCATTGAAATCGGCCCACAGAAAACAAAAATACAAGTAAATAAACTTCGCACTTATTGAATTTGAAATGAAAAAAAAAATCTACTTTTTGCATAAAAACAACGATGGCTTGAACCCGAAAACACAATTTGCCGGTCCCATGGATACCCATTAAACCAGCAACTACAAATGCTTTGTACTGCTAAACTTGAATTAAAATTACGTTAAAAAATGTGACTTGTGAACTTTGGACAGCTATATCTCATGTTCTATTGGACCAATTCAAGTCAAACAAAAAACAGTCGATAAGAAAACACTTCAAGAATGCAATGCATAACGATTCGAGGGGTACATATGTGAATAAGAGGGACCAGGCATTTGAATTCTGAAGTTTTTTTTCTAAATGACGGTACTCTTCCGTGCATTTTGCATTACAACTTCTATCCTTATAAACGGATTACTACCGTTCAGAATTTGGCTAACAACGAATTTTTTATAGAATATTTCTTTTTTTATTTTTACGCTTCCGGCTTTGACGGACACAAAATGTGTCTACATTTGTATCCTTAAAATCAATGCGTACAGCTTCATATTCCTGACTCCATATAGCTCGTGTCCTATTGTAAGGACGTGTTCTATGTCAAAGAGGGTCTTTTAGAAAATGAAGAACAGAAAATTGTGCAGAAATTTCAAATCTATTGGATAGTTCAATCCGAAGATAATTAAATTTGAAAACAGATTTATAAAGAAAATTTTAAAAGAACACTGGAACATTGCTTTAAATGAAAAAACCGACACAAATATTTCATAAGCAAAAAATAAACTTACTCAAACTTTTTAATGATGATCAATCTTCGATTATTCTTTAAAAATGAATAATAAAATTAATGACTAACGAGTATTTGTACTTTATTCATTGATATGAGTTCTCTAAAAATGAGTGCATTAGAAGGAACATAATTTCAGAACTTCTATAAAATACTTCCCAAATAATCATCTAAACAATAAGCCCTATTAGATTGAAATCCGTTCGCTAGAACCTGAGTAATGAGGTGAAAGCTATTACAAAATCGACTTTCATCAGAGGTTTTGTTAGATTTTCATTTTATTATTCCGCTTAAGTATATTTCAATTTTCGCTACAATTGCTTGTCAAAAACTAGACAAAATTCCCAAACTAACAACGTTTGTTCCATTGAATTCGGCCCACAGAAAACAAAAATACAAGTAAATAAACTTCGCACTTATTGAATTTGAAATGAAAAAAAAAATCTACTTCTTGCACAAAAACAACAATGGCTTCTGAAAACACAATTTGCCGGTCCCATGGATACCCATTAAACCAGCAACTACAAATGCTTTGTACTGCTAAACTTTAATTTAAATTACGTAAAAAAATGTGACTTGTGAACTTTGGACAGCTATATCTCATGTTCTATTGGACCAATTCAAGTCAAACAAAAAACAGTCGATAAGAAAACACTTTAAGAATGCAATGCATAACGATTTGAGGAGTACATATGTGAATAAGAGGGACCAGGCATTAAAATCCTGAAGTTTCTTTTCTAAATGACGCTATTCTTCCGTGCATTTTGCATTACAACTTCTATCCTTATAAACGGATTCCTACCGCTCAGAGTTTGGCCAACAACGAATTTTTTATAGAATATTTCTTTTTTTATTTTTACGCTTCCGGCTTTGACGGACACAAAATGTGTCTACATTTGTATCCTTAAAATCAATGCGTACAGCTTCATATTCCTGACTCCATACAGCTCGTGTCCTATTGTAAGGACGTGTTCTATGTCAAAGAGGGTCTTTTAGAAAATGAAGAACAGAAAATTGTGCAGAAATTTCAAATCTATTGGATAGTTCAATCCGAAGATAATTAAATTTGAAAACAGATTTATAAAGAAAATTTTAAAAGAACACTGGAACATTGCTTTAAATGAAAAAACCGACACAAATATTTCATAAGCAAAAAATAAACTTACTCAAACTTTTTAATGATGATCAATCTTCGATTATTCTTTAAAAATGAATAATAAAATTAATGACTAACGAGTATTTGTACTTTATTCATTGATATGAGTTCTCTAAAAATGGGTGCATTAGAAGGAACATAATTTCAGAACTTCTATAAAATACTTCCCAAATAATCATCTAAACAATAAGCCCTATAAGATTGAAATCCGTTTGCTAGAACCTGAGTTATGAGGTGAAAGCTATTACAAAATCGACTTTCATCAGAGGTTTTGTTAGATTTTCATTTTATTATTCCGCTTAAGTATATTTCAATTTTCGCTACAATTGCTTGTCAAAAACTAGACAAAATTCCCAATCTAACAACGTTTGTTACATTGAAATCGGCCCACAGAAAACAAAAATACAAGTAAATAAACTTCGCACTTATTGAATTTGAAATGAAAAAAAAATCTACTTCTTGCACAAAAACAACAATGGCTTCTGAAAACACAATTTGCCGGTCCCATGGATACCCATTAAACCAGCAACTACAAATGCTTTGTACTGCTAAACTTTAATTTAAATTACGTAAAAAAATGTGACTTGTGAACTTTGGACAGCTATATCTCAAGTTCTACTGGACCAATTCAAGTCAAACAAAAAACAGTCGATAAGAAAACACTTCAAGAATGCAATGCATAACGATTCGAGGGGTACATATGTGAATGAGAGGGACCAGGCATTAAAATCCTGAAGTTTCTTTTCTAAATGACGCTATTCTTCCGTGTATTTTGCATTACAACTTCTATCCTTATAAACGGATTCCTACCGCTCAGAGTTTGGCTAACAGCGAATTTTTTAAACAATACTTCTTTCTAATTTTCAAGCTTCCTGCTTTGACGGACACAAAATATCTCTACATTTGTATCCTTAAAATCAATGCGTACAGCTTCATATTCCTGACTCCATATAGCTCGTGTCCTATTGTAAGGACATGTTCTATGTCAAAGAGGGTCTTTTAGAAAATGAAGAACAGAAAATTGTGCAGAAATTTCAAATCTATTGGATAGTTCAATCCGAAGATAATTAAATTCGAAAACAGATTTATGAAGAAAATTTTATAAGAACACTGGAACATTGCTTTAAATGAAAAATCTGAAACAAATATTTCATATGCAAAAAATAAACTTACTCAAACTTTTTAATGATGATCAATCTTCGATTATTCTTTAAAAATGAATAATAAAATTAATGACTAACGAGTATTTGTACTTTATTCATTGATATGAGTTCTCTAAAAATGGGTGCATTAGAAGGAACATTATTTCAGAACTTCTATAAAATACTTCCCAAATAATCATCTAAACAATAAGCCCTATTAGATTGAAATCCGTTTACTAGAACCTGAGTTATGAGGTGAAAGCTATTACAAAATCGACTTTCATCAGAGGTTTTGTTAGATTTTCATTTTATTATTCCGCTTAAGTATATTTCAATTTTCGCTACAATTGCTTGTCAAAAACTAGACAAAATTCCCAAACTAACAACGTTTGTTCCATTGAGTTCGGCCCACAGAAAACAAAAATACAAGTAAATAAACTTCGCACTTATTGAATTTGAAATGAAAAAAAAAATCTACTTCTTGCACAAAAACAACAATGGCTTCTGAAAACACAATTTGCCGGTCCCATGGATACCCATTAAACCAGCAACTACAAATGCTTTGTACTGCTAAACTTTAATTTAAATTACGTAAAAAAATGTGACTTGTGAACTTTGGACAGCTATATCTCATGTTCTATTGGACCAATTCAAGTCAAACAAAAAACAGTCGATAAGAAAACACTTTAAGAATGCAATGCATAACGATTTGAGGAGTACATATGTGAATGAGAGGGACCAGGCATTTAAATTCTGAAGTTTCTTTTCTAAATGACGGTACTCTTCCGTGCATTTTGCATTATAACTTCTATCCTTATAAACGGATTCCTACCGCTCAGAGTTTGGCTAACAGCGAATTTTTCAAAGAATACTTCTTTCTAATTTTCAAGCTTCCTGCTTTGACGGACACAAAATATCTCTACATTTGTATCCTTAAAATCAATGCGTACAGCTTCATATTCCTGACTCCATATAGCTCGTGTCCTATTGTAAGGACATGTTCTATGTCAAAGAGGATCTTTTAGAAAATGAAGAACAGAAAATTGTGCAGAAATTTCAAATCTATTGGATAGTTCAATCCGAAGATAATTAAATTCGAAAACAGATTTATGAAGAAAATTTTAAAAGAACACTGGAACATTGCTTTAAATGAAAAATCTGAAACAAATATTTCATATGCAAAAAATAAACTTACTCAAACTTTTTAATGATGATCAATCTTCAATTATTCTTTAAAAATGAATAATAAAATTAATGACTAACGAGTATTTGTACTTTATTCATTGATATGAGTTCTCTAAAAATGAGTGCATTAGAAGGAACATTATTTCAGAACTTCTATAAAATACTTCCCAAATAATCATCTAAACAATAAGCCCTATAAGATTGAAATCCGTTTACTAGAACCTGAGTTATGAGGTGAAAGCTATTACAAAATCGACTTTCATCAGAGGTTTTGTTAGATTTTTATTTTATTATTCCG
This sequence comes from Bombylius discolor, assembly GCA_939192795.1. Taxonomy (NCBI): domain Eukaryota; kingdom Metazoa; phylum Arthropoda; class Insecta; order Diptera; family Bombyliidae; genus Bombylius; species Bombylius discolor. The sequence continues at coordinate 31,073,801 of OW584240.1, read as the reverse complement.
CTTAAGTATATTTCAATTTTCGCAACAATTACTTGTCAAAAACTAGACAAAATTCCCAATCTAACAACGTTTGTTCCATTGAAATCGGCCCACAGAAAACAAAAATACAAGTAAATAAACTTCGCACTTATTGAATTTGAAATGAAAAAAAAAATCTACTTTTTGCATAAAAACAACGATGGCTTGAACCCGAAAACACAATTTTCCGGTCCCATGGATACCCATTAAACCAGCAACTACAAATGCTTTGTACTGCTAAACTTGAATTAAAATTACGTTAAAAAATGTGACTTGTGAACTTTGGACAGCTATATCTCATGTTGTATTGGACCAATTCAAGTCAAACAAAAAACAGTCGATAAGAAAACACTTCAAGAATGCAATACATAACGATTCGAGGGGTACATATGTGAATAAGAGGGACCAGGCATTAAAATCCTGAAGTTTCTTTTCTAAATGACGCTATTCTTCCGTGCATTTTGCATTACAACTTCTATCCTTATAAACGGATTACTACCGTTCAGAATTTGGCTAACAACGAATTTTTTATAGAATATTTCTTTTTTTATTTTTACGCTTCCGGCTTTGACGGACACAAAATGTGTCTACATTTGTATCCTTAAAATCAATGCGTACAGCTTCATATTCCTGACTCCATACAGCTCGTGTCCTATTGTAAGGACGTGTTCTATGTCAAAGAGGGTCTTTTAGAAAATGAAGAACAGAAAATTGTGCAGAAATTTCAAATCTATTGGATAGTTCAATCCGAAGATAATTAAATTTGAAAACAGATTTATAAAGAAAATTTTAAAAGAACACTGGAACATTGCTTTAAATGAAAAAACCGACACAAATATTTCATAAGCAAAAAATAAACTTACTCAAACTTTTTAATGATGATCAATCTTCGATTATTCTTTAAAAATGAATAATAAAATTAATGACTAACGAGTATTTGTACTTTATTCATTGATATGAGTTCTCTAAAAATGGGTGCATTAGAAGGAACATTATTTCAGAACTTCTATAAAATACTTCCCAAATAATCATCTAAACAATAAGCCCTATAAGATTGAAATCCGTTTGCTAGAACCTGAGTTATGAGGTGAAAGCTATTACAAAATCGACTTTCATCAGAGGTTTTGTTAGATTTTCATTTTATTATTCCGCTTAAGTATATTTCAATTTTCGCTACAATTGCTTGTCAAAAACTAGACAAAATTCCCAATCTAACAACGTTTGTTACATTGAAATCGGCCCACAGAAAACAAAAATACAAGTAAATAAACTTCGCACTTATTGAATTTGAAATGAAAAAAAAATCGACTTCTTGCACAAAAACAACAATGGCTTCTGAAAACACAATTTGCCGGTCCCATGGATACCCATTAAACCAGCTACTACAAATGCTTTGTACTGCTAAACTTTAATTTAAATTACGTAAAAAAATGTGACTTGTGAACTTTGGACAGCTATATCTCATGTTCTATTGGACCAATTCAAGTCAAACAAAAAACAGTCGATAAGAAAACACTTCAAGAATGCAATGCATAACGATTCGAGGGGTACATATGTGAATGAGAGGGACCAGGCATTAAAATCCTGAAGTTTCTTTTCTAAATGACGCTATTCTTCCGTGCATTTTGCATTACAACTTCTATCCTTATAAACGGATTCCTACCGCTCAGAGTTTGGCTAACAGCGAATTTTTTAAACAATACTTCTTTCTAATTTTCAAGCTTCCTGCTTTGACGGACACAAAATATCTCCACATTTGTATCCTTAAAATCAATGCGTACAGCTTCATATTCCTGACTCCATATAGCTCGTGTCCTATTGTAAGGACATGTTCTATGTCAAAGAGGGTCTTTTAGAAAATGAAGAACAGAAAATTGTGCAGAAATTTCAAATCTATTGTATTGTTCAATCCGAAGATAATTAAATTCGAAAACAGATTTATGAAGAAAATTTTAAAAGAACACTGGAACATTGCTTTAAATGAAAAATCTGAAACAAATATTTCATATGCAAAAAATAAACTTACTCAAACTTTTTAATGATGATCAATCTTCAATTATTCTTTAAAAATGAATAATAAAATTAATGACTAACGAGTATTTGTACTTTATTCATTGATATGAGTTCTCTAAAAATGGGTGCATTAGAAGGAACATTATTTCAGAACTTCTATAAAATACTTCCCAAATAATCATCTAAACAATAAGCCCTATTAGATTGAAATCCGTTTGCTAGAACCTGAGTTATGAGGTGAAAGCTATTACAAAATCGACTTTCATCAGAGGTTTTGTTAGATTTCCATTTTATTATTCCGCTTAAGTTTATTTCAATTTTCGCTACAATTGCTTGTCAAAAACTAGACAAAATTCCCAATCTAACAACGTTTGTTCCATTGAAATCGGTCCACAGAAAACAAAAATACAAGTAAATAAACTTCGCACTTATTGAATTTGAAATGAAAAAAAAAATCTACTTTTTGCATAAAAACAACGATGGCTTGAACCCGAAAACACAATTTGCCGGTCCCATGGATATACCCATTAAACCAGCAACTACAAATGCTTTGTACTGCTAAACTTGAATTAAAATTACGTTAAAAAATGTGACTTGTGAACTTTGGACAGCTATATCTCATGTTCTATTGGACCAATTCAAGTCAAACAAAAAACAGTCGATAAGAAAACACTTCAAGAATGCAATGCATAACGATTCGAGGGGTACATATGTAAATAAGAGGGACCAGGCATTGAAATCCTGAAGTTTCTTTTCTAAATGACGCTATTCTTCCGTGCATTTTGCATTACAACTTCTATCCTTATAAACGGATTCCTACCGCTCAGAGTTTGGCCAACAGCGAATTTTTTAAACAATACTTCTTTCTAATTTTCAAGCTTCCTGCTTTGACGGACACAAAATATCTCCACATTTGTATCCTTAAAATCAATGCGTACGGCTTCATATTCCTGACTCCATATAGCTCGTGTCCTATTGTAAGGACATGTTCTATGTCAAAGAGGGTCTTTTAGAAAATGAAGAACAGAAAATTGTGCAGAAATTTCAAATCTATTGTATTGTTCAATCCGAAGATAATTAAATTCGAAAACAGATTTATGAAGAAAATTTTAAAAGAACACTGGAACATTGCTTTAAATGAAAAATCTGAAACAAATATTTCATATGCAAAAAATAAACTTACTCAAACTTTTTAATGATGATCAATCTTCGATTATTCTTTAAAAATGAATAATAAAATTAATGACTAACGAGTATTTGTACTTTATTCATTGATATGAGTTCTCTAAAAATGGGTGCATTAGAAGGAACATTATTTCAGAACTTCTATAAAATACTTCCCAAATAATCATCTAAACAATAAGCCCTATTAGATTGAAATCCGTTTACTAGAACCTGAGTTATGAGGTGAAAGCTATTACAAAATCGACTTTCATCAGAGGTGTTGTTAGATTTTTATTTTATTATTCCGCTTAAGTATATTTCAATTTTCGCTACAATTGCTTGTCAAAAACTAGACAAAATTCCCAATCTAACAACGTTTGTTCCATTGAATTCGGCCCACAGAAAACAAAAATACAAGTAAATAAACTTCGCACTTATTGAATTTGAAATGAAAAAAAAAATCTACTTTTTGCATAAAAACAACGATGGCTTGAACCCGAAAACACAATTTTCCGGTCCCATGGATACCCATTAAACCAGCAACTACAAATGCTTTGTACTGCTAAACTTGAATTAAAATTACGTTAAAAAATGTGACTTGTGAACTTTGGACAGCTATATCTCATGTTCTATTTGACCAATTCAAGTCAAACAAAAAACAGTCGATAAGAAAACACTTTAAGAATGCAATGCATAACGATTTGAGGAGTACATATGTGAATGAGAGGGACCAGGCATTTAAATTCTGAAGTTTCTTTTCTAAATGACGGTACTCTTCCGTGCATTTTGCATTATAACTTCTATCCTTATAAACGGATTCCTACCGCTCAGAGTTTGGCTAACAGCGAATTTTTCAAAGAATACTTCTTTCTAATTTTCAAGCTTCCTGCTTTGACGGACACAAAATATCTCTACATTTGTATCCTTAAAATCAATGCGTACAGCTTCATATTCCTGACTCCATATAGCTCGTGTCCTATTGTAAGGACATGTTCTATGTCAAAGAGGATCTTTTAGAAAATGAAGAACAGAAAATTGTGCAGAAATTTCAAATCTATTGGATTTTTCAATCCGAAGATAATTAAATTCAAAAACAGATTTATGAAGAAAATTTTAAAAGAACACTGGAACATTGCTTTAAATGAAAAATCTGAAACAAATATTTCATATGCAAAAAATAAACTTACTCAAACTTTTTAATGATGATCAATCTTCAATTATTCTTTAAAAATGAATAATAAAATTAATGACTAACGAGTATTTGTACTTTATTCATTGATATGAGTTCTCTAAAAATGAGTGCATTAGAAGGAACATTATTTCAGAACTTCTATAAAATACTTCCCAAATAATCATCTAAACAATAAGCACTATAAGATTGAAATCCGTTTACTAGAACCTGTGTTATGAGGTGAAAGCTATTACAAAATCGACTTTCATCAGAGGTTTTGTTAGATTTTTATTTTATTATTCCGCTTAAGTATATTTCAATTTTCGCAACAATTACTTGTCAAAAACTAGACAAAATTCCCAATCTAACAACGTTTGTTCCATTGAAATCGGCCCACAGAAAACAAAAATACAAGTAAATAAACTTCGCACTTATTGAATTTGAAATGAAAAAAAAAATCTACTTTTTGCATAAAAACAACAATGGCTTCTGAAAACACAATTTGCCGGTCCCATGGATACCCATTAAACCAGCAACTACAAATGCTTTGTACTGCTAAACTTTAATTTAAATTACGTTAAAAAATGTGACTTGTGAACTTTGGACAGCTATATCTCATGTTGTATTGGACCAATTCAAGTCAAACAAAAAACAGTCGATAAGAAAACACTTCAAGAATGCAATGCATAACGATTCGAGGGGTACATATGTAAATAAGAGGGACCAGGCATTGAAATCCTGAAGTTTCTTTTCTAAATGACGCTATTCTTCCGTGCATTTTGCATTACAACTTCTATCCTTATAAACGGATTCCTACCGCTCAGAGTTTGGCCAACAGCGAATTTTTCAAAGAATACTTCTTTCTAATTTTCAAGCTTCCTGCTTTGACGGACACAAAATATCTCTACATTTGTATCCTTAAAATCAATGCGTACAGCTTCATATTCCTGAATCCATATAGCTCGTGTCCTATTGTAAGGACATGTTCTATGTCAAAGAGGATCTTTTAGAAAATGAAGAACAGAAAATTGTGCAGAAATTTCAAATCTATTGGATAGTTCAATCCGAAGATAATTAAATTTGAAAACAGATTTATAAAGAAAATTTTAAAAGAACACTGGAACATTGCTTTAAATGAAAAATCTGAAACAAATATTTCATATGCAAAAAATAAACTTACTCAAACTTTTTAATGATGATCAATCTTCAATTATTCTTTAAAAATGAATAATAAAATTAATGACTAACGAGTATTTGTACTTTATTCATTGATATGAGTTCTCTAAAAATGGGTGCATTAGAAGGAACATTATTTCAGAACTTCTATAAAATACTTCCCAAATAATCATCTAAACAATAAGCCCTATTAGATTGAAATCCGTTTGCTAGAACCTGAGTTATGAGGTGAAAGCTATTACAAAATCGACTTTCATCAGAGGTTTTGTTAGATTTCCATTTTATTATTCCGCTTAAGTTTATTTCAATTTTCGCTACAATTGCTTGTCAAAAACTAGACAAAATTCCCAATCTAACAACGTTTGTTCCATTGAAATCGGTCCACAGAAAACAAAAATACAAGTAAATAAACTTCGCACTTATTGAATTTGAAATGAAAAAAAAAATCTACTTTTTGCATAAAAACAACGATGGCTTGAACCCGAAAACACAATTTGCCGGTCCCATGGATATACCCATTAAACCAGCAACTACAAATGCTTTGTACTGCTAAACTTGAATTAAAATTACGTTAAAAAATGTGACTTGTGAACTTTGGACAGCTATATCTCATGTTCTATTGGACCAATTCAAGTCAAACAAAAAACAGTCGATAAGAAAACACTTCAAGAATGCAATGCATAACGATTCGAGGGGTACATATGTAAATAAGAGGGACCAGGCATTGAAATCCTGAAGTTTCTTTTCTAAATGACGCTATTCTTCCGTGCATTTTGCATTACAACTTCTATCCTTATAAACGGATTCCTACCGCTCAGAGTTTGGCCAACAGCGAATTTTTTAAACAATACTTCTTTCTAATTTTCAAGCTTCCTGCTTTGACGGACACAAAATATCTCCACATTTGTATCCTTAAAATCAATGCGTACGGCTTCATATTCCTGACTCCATATAGCTCGTGTCCTATTGTAAGGACATGTTCTATGTCAAAGAGGGTCTTTTAGAAAATGAAGAACAGAAAATTGTGCAGAAATTTCAAATCTATTGTATTGTTCAATCCGAAGATAATTAAATTCGAAAACAGATTTATAAAGAAAATTTTAAAAGAACACTGGAACATTGCTTTAAATGAAAAATCTGAAACAAATATTTCATATGCAAAAAATAAACTTACTCAAACTTTTTAATGATGATCAATCTTCGATTATTCTTTAAAAATGAATAATAAAATTAATGACTAACGAGTATTTGTACTTTATTCATTGATATGAGTTCTCTAAAAATGGGTGCATTAGAAGGAACATTATTTCAGAACTTCTATAAAATACTTCCCAAATAATCATCTAAACAATAAGCCCTATTAGATTGAAATCCGTTTACTAGAACCTGAGTTATGAGGTGAAAGCTATTACAAAATCGACTTTCATCAGAGGTGTTGTTAGATTTTTATTTTATTATTCCGCTTAAGTATATTTCAATTTTCGCTACAATTGCTTGTCAAAAACTAGACAAAATTCCCAATCTAACAACGTTTGTTCCATTGAATTCGGCCCACAGAAAACAAAAATACAAGTAAATAAACTTCGCACTTATTGAATTTGAAATGAAAAAAAAAATCTACTTTTTGCATAAAAACAACGATGGCTTGAACCCGAAAACACAATTTTCCGGTCCCATGGATACCCATTAAACCAGCAACTACAAATGCTTTGTACTGCTAAACTTGAATTAAAATTACGTTAAAAAATGTGACTTGTGAACTTTGGACAGCTATATCTCATGTTCTATTTGACCAATTCAAGTCAAACAAAAAACAGTCGATAAGAAAACACTTTAAGAATGCAATGCATAACGATTTGAGGAGTACATATGTGAATGAGAGGGACCAGGCATTTAAATTCTGAAGTTTCTTTTCTAAATGACGGTACTCTTCCGTGCATTTTGCATTATAACTTCTATCCTTATAAACGGATTCCTACCGCTCAGAGTTTGGCTAACAGCGAATTTTTCAAAGAATACTTCTTTCTAATTTTCAAGCTTCCTGCTTTGACGGACACAAAATATCTCTACATTTGTATCCTTAAAATCAATGCGTACAGCTTCATATTCCTGACTCCATATAGCTCGTGTCCTATTGTAAGGACATGTTCTATGTCAAAGAGGATCTTTTAGAAAATGAAGAACAGAAAATTGTGCAGAAATTTCAAATCTATTGGATTTTTCAATCCGAAGATAATTAAATTCAAAAACAGATTTATGAAGAAAATTTTAAAAGAACACTGGAACATTGCTTTAAATGAAAAATCTGAAACAAATATTTCATATGCAAAAAATAAACTTACTCAAACTTTTTAATGATGATCAATCTTCAATTATTCTTTAAAAATGAATAATAAAATTAATGACTAACGAGTATTTGTACTTTATTCATTGATATGAGTTCTCTAAAAATGAGTGCATTAGAAGGAACATTATTTCAGAACTTCTATAAAATACTTCCCAAATAATCATCTAAACAATAAGCACTATAAGATTGAAATCCGTTTACTAGAACCTGTGTTATGAGGTGAAAGCTATTACAAAATCGACTTTCATCAGAGGTTTTGTTAGATTTTTATTTTATTATTTCGCTTAAGTATATTTCAATTTTCGCAACAATTACTTGTCAAAAACTAGACAAAATTCCCAATCTAACAACGTTTGTTCCATTGAAATCGGCCCACAGAAAACAAAAATACAAGTAAATAAACTTCGCACTTATTGAATTTGAAATGAAAAAAAAAATCTACTTTTTGCATAAAAACAACAATGGCTTCTGAAAACACAATTTGCCGGTCCCATGGATACCCATTAAACCAGCAACTACAAATGCTTTGTACTGCTAAACTTTAATTTAAATTACGTTAAAAAATGTGACTTGTGAACTTTGGACAGCTATATCTCATGTTGTATTGGACCAATTCAAGTCAAACAAAAAACAGTCGATAAGAAAACACTTCAAGAATGCAATGCATAACGATTCGAGGGGTACATATGTGAATAAGAGGGACCAGGCATTAAAATCCTGAAGTTTCTTTTCTAAATGACGCTATTCTTCCGTGCATTTTGCATTACAACTTCTATCCTTATAAACGGATTACTACCGTTCAGAATTTGGCTAACAACGAATTTTTTAGAGAATACTTCTTTTTTTATTTTTACGCTTCCGGCTTTGACGGACACAAAATGTGTCTACATTTGTATCCTCAAAATCAATGCGTACAGCTTCATATTCCTGACTCCATATAGCTCGTGTCCTATTGTAAGGACGTGTTCTATGTCAAAGAGGGTCTTTTAGAAAATGAAGAACAGAAAATTGTGCAGAAATTTCAAATCTATTGGATAGTTCAATCCGAAGATAATTAAATTTGAAAACAGATTTATAAAGAAAATTTTAAAAGAACACTGGAACATTGCTTTAAATGAAAAAACCGACACAAATATTTCATAAGCAAAAAATAAACTTACTCAAACTTTTTAATGATGATCAATCTTCGATTATTCTTTAAAAATGAATAATAAAATTAATGACTAACGAGTATTTGTACTTTATTCATTGATATGAGTTCTCTAAAAATGGGTGCATTAAAAGGAACATAATTTCAGAACTTCTATAAAATACTTCCCAAATAATCATCTAAACAATAAGCCCTATTAGATTGAAATCCGTTTACTAGAACCTGAGTTATGAGGTGAAAGCTAATACAAAATCGACTTTCATCAGAGGTTTTGTTAGATTTTCATTTTATTATTCCGCTTAAGTATATTGCAATTTTCGCTACAATTGCTTGTCAAAAACTAGACAAAATTCCCAATCTAACAACGTTTGTTCCATTGAATTCGGCCCACAGAAAACAAAAATACAAGTAAATAAACTTCGCACTTATTGAATTTGAAATGGAAAAAAAATCTACTTCTTGCACAAAAACAACAATGGCTTCTGAAAACACAATTTGCCGGTCCCATGGATACCCATTAAACCAGCAACTACAAATGCTTTGTACTGCTAAACTTTAATTTAAATTACGTAAAAAAATGTGACTTGTGAACTTTGGACAGCTATATCTCATGTTCTATTTGACTAATTCAAGTCAAACAAAAAACAGTCGATAAGAAAACACTTTAAGAATGCAATGCATAACGATTTGAGGAGTACATATGTGAATGAGAGGGACCAGGCATTTAAATTCTGAAGTTTCTTTTCTAAATGACGGTACTCTTCCGTGCATTTTGCATTATAACTTCTATCCTTATAAACGGATTCCTACCGTTCAGAGTTTGGCTAACAGCGAATTTTTCAAAGAATACTTCTTTCTAATTTTCAAGCTTCCTGCTTTGACGGACACAAAATATCTCTACATTTGTATCCTTAAAATCAATGCGTACAGCTTCATATTCCTGACTCCATATAGCTCGTGTCCTATTGTAAGGACATGTTCTATGTCAAAGAGGATCTTTTAGAAAATGAAGAACAGAAAATTGTGCAGAAATTTCAAATCTATTGGATTTTTCAATCCGAAGATAATTAAATTCAAAAACAGATTTATGAAGAAAATTTTAAAAGAACACTGGAACATTGCTTTAAATGAAAAATCCGACACAAATATTTCATATGCAAAAAATAAACTTACTCAAACTTTTTAATGATGATCAATCTTCAATTATTCTTTAAAAATGAATAATAAAATTAATGACTAACGAGTATTTGTACTTTATTCATTGATATGAGTTCTCTAAAAATGAGTGCATTAGAAGGAACATTATTTCAGAACTTCTATAAAATACTTCCCAAATAATCATCTAAACAATAAGCCCTATTAGATTGAAATCCGTTTGCTAGAACCTGAGTTATGAGGTGAAAGCTATTACAAAATCGACTTTCATCAGAGGTTTTGTTAGATTTTCATTTTATTATTCCGCTTAAGTATATTTCAATTTTCGCAACAATTACTTGTCAAAAACTAGACAAAATTCCCAATCTAACAACGTTTGTTCCATTGAAATCGGCCCACAGAAAACAAAAATACAAGTAAATAAACTTCGCACTTATTGAATTTGAAATGAAAAAAAAAATCTACTTTTTGCATAAAAACAACAATGGCTTCTGAAAACACAATTTGCCGGTCCCATGGATACCCATTAAACCAGCAACTACAAATGCTTTGTACTGCTAAACTTTAATTTAAATTACGTTAAAAAATGTGACTTGTGAACTTTGGACAGCTATATCTCATGTTGTATTGGACCAATTCAAGTCAAACAAAAAACAGTCGATAAGAAAACACTTCAAGAATGCAATGCATAACGATTCGAGGGGTACATATGTGAATAAGAGGGACCAGGCATTAAAATCCTGAAGTTTCTTTTCTAAATGACGCTATTCTTCCGTGCATTTTGCATTACAACTTCTATCCTTATAAACGGATTACTACCGTTCAGAATTTGGCTAACAACGAATTTTTTAGAGAATACTTCTTTTTTTATTTTTACGCTTCCGGCTTTGACGGACACAAAATGTGTCTACATTTGTATCCTTAAAATCAATGCGTACAGCTTCATATTCCTGACTCCATATAGCTCGTGTCCTATTGTAAGGACGTGTTCTATGTCAAAGAGGGTCTTTTAGAAAATGAAGAACAGAAAATTGTGCAGAAATTTCAAATCTATTGTATTGTTCAATCCGAAGATAATTAAATTTGAAAACAGATTTATAAAGAAAATTTTAAACGAACACTGGAACATTGTGTTGCGACAGCTACAGTAGATTTTTTTTATGGGTCTATATTTTTGTACGCCACTGTACAAATTCAGTTGGCTGTACATTAACAAAAAAAAAAAAAAATATATAATTTAGCTCATGTTTTAAAATATAGTCTGAAGTTCATTGGAATTGCAACTTGAAATTCCAAAAAATGAACTGTAAACTAAAATCCGTTGCACACAAGCAACAAAATTCGTAATCCATTTTATTGTTTTGGAGATGGTGTGATTTTTTCATTATATTTAAGAAATCACACGATATTTAGAATATGTATGAGAATTACATATATTTAATTCCTATTAAAGTTCTCTTAATTTTTACTCACCTTTTTTTTAAAATTCAATTTCTTAAAATCTCTTAAAAAAACCTAAAACACATGTAATGGTATTTGCCGACGGCAAATACATCATATTGTATTCACCATTTAATACCCATATTAATTACCCAATATAAGTTTAGTGCATATACCTTGTATTATTTGACCCACATGACGTCATTATGGCCTATTTACTCAGTAAATAGCATAATGATATGATAATTTCAAGTTCACGCACACCATCAAGCCCCAATGTACCATTATTGCCTACTCACTATATATTACTCTTCAAGTAATATATGGAATATGCTAGAAAATTCGGTAATATCTCATATACCTGCATGTTCATTGATGCATATTAATCTCTTAAATATCGCCTTCAATTAAGAGATGAGCAAATGTAACGAATCGAAATGCGGTATATAAAAAAGGTACATTTTTTTAATCACAGTGGCTGGGTTTTCATTTCTGTAATTTTTTTTTTTTTTGCTTCTGGTCTTCTGGTTTTTTTAGTTTGTGTCTGGATGGAGTCGTGTTTGATAGCGTGCGTTGATTATAAGAAGGAAGAAGGAAGAAGTTTATTTAATAATTAAAACGATTTGCATTTTAAACTCAGTTTTTTTTTTCTCAAAAAAATTGAAAAAAAAACAAGAAAAACAAGAAAAAGTTACATAATTCTAGTAGAAAAAAAGAAAAGATAAATCTTTTTTTTTTATTTTAATTTTTAAACAAATAAGTATACAAAGATACATAAAAAAAATGAGTTCTGTTGCACGTTTCAACTTCATTAGTAGTGATTTTATTACTATTATTTTTTTTGGAAGAAAAAAGAATAAAGAACTTTTAATTTTTTTTTAATATTTTTAAAATAAAATACTAATTTTTACAGTAGCCGCTGCTGTGTGTGAACAATTTAATATATTTTTAACGTTGAAAAAGAAGAAAAATGTATAATTTTTTTTAAGTAAATTGTACAATTTTTACAATAATTGTGAATTACAATGCACTGTAAAATAAATTTTTTTATGTGTGACTAATGTATATAAAAAAAAAAAAGAAAAAAAAAAAATAAAAAGAAAAATTTTAATATTTATCATGTTAAAAAAAACCAGAAATTAATTAAAAATTTAACGTTTAAATCACGGAAAATATTCAAAAAAAATAATAATTTAGATTGTGAGATTTTTTTTTTAGATTAAAATATAGAAATACCTTAGACAAGAAAACAAATTTAAAAATAAATAAATAAAAATTAATACGATTTAAAAGTTAAATAAAATATTAATAAATTGAAATCAATAAAATGTGAATTGTAAAAAAAAAAAAAAAAAAAAAAAAAAAAAAGGAGAAAGGAATTAAGATAAATTAAGTAAAAAAATTAAATGTACATAATTACAAAATTTATCATTCTTAGAACTGATTTAAAATGAAATCAAGATAATTTTATAAAACAATACAAAACTACAAAAAAAAAAGAAAAGAAAAAAAACAGAAAACCGGGAGAACAGCGGGGAGCTAGCCTATCGCAGACGGTACCGCCACGCGGGAGCCACACCCGACCAACACCCAGCGGGACAATTAATTACATACTTTGAGAATTAAGATAAGTAAAATTGTATTAGAGTTTAGATTGAATTAATAAATCAAAATCTTCCTTTTTCAAAAAAAAAAAAAAAAAAAAAAAAAAAAAAAAAAAGACACAAAAAAATAATTTTTTTTTCATAAACATATTATTTTTATTATTATTCAATTTTTTTTTGTTAATTAGTAGAAACTGTTTCTAGAAAAGAATTAATTGAAAAAAAAAAAAAAAAAAAATGTTTAAACCAAAAAAAAAAAAAAGGAAGAAAAAGAAAAGCAAAGAGATTTGTACAATAATTATATAAAATTATATATATATGTATAGGTATTCGAATTATACGTGTTCTTGAAAATAAATAAAATATCAAATTTAATAAAAAAAAAAAAAAAAACCAATTAAATAATAATAAAGTAATTTGAATTGCGTATTGAAAAAAAAAAAAAAAAAAAAAAAAAAAAATAATAAAAATGATAATTAAAGGATAATTATTTATTTAAAAAGAGAAAAAAAAAAAAAAACACACTAATGGGCTTATATTAAGCGCTTGTGTGTGGTGGCTATCGGCGAGGGGCGGATGTTGTTCACGGGTCCTTCCTGTATTCTACTTTCGCTGCAAATCTTTTAAATCCGGATACGACCTCAACACCCATTGATCCTTTCACTCTACTCGAATTTAATTATTCCTTGTTTGAACGATTTAACTTTGCTAATTGGCCGGTCTAATTTATGTAACGAAAAGGAAACCTCCGGCAGGGTGACCCCAAGAACCCACCCAGGACTGAAGCGGCTGGATCTGACCGGCAGGGGTTCACCTAGAAGGTAGTAGAACATCTTAACACAATTATTTACACCTTTATTTCGTTACATATGGCGCCCAACGATAAGGCACCTCCATCTTTTGCCTTAATTTAAATATCAATCCATGCCCTTCCGGTCCATGGATTGATGAATTTTTTTTTTTTTCAGTATCTTAGCATCCTCGGTAACATGGAGATTTTGTGTTTGGTGGCAACACTGAGCATAAAATCTACCATTCCACGCGTCCTCTCCGCTCTCACCAATAACCCGGTTTTCTAAATTTAAATTAAACGTGAATTTTCGCGCGCGATCTCTTTTATTCAAAATGCAGTTTTTTTTGAAATTTTAGTAATAAATTCTCGTCGCCAGTCACGTATGACCAAAATTCTTGGAGGAACTTCCGAAATTTTGTTGCGACATGACTGGCTGATTTTTTTTTTTGTGCAGTTTACGAATGGTTTTTTTTTAAACCATTAAAATACGTTTGGTAGATTCAGGTATTAAACTTTTATTTCGGTTTGAATTTTTTTTTTGATATATTAAATTCAAGTGTTTTTTTTTCGGTAAACTCAAAATTTTATTTCTTTCGCCTTTATGGAGTATAATTTTTAAATTTATTCATGCTCATGACATATACGATGTCAGGCCGGTTTTGTACGTTTAAGACCGTAACCTTTGCGCGTATATGCTCGTGTGTCATTCTTATATCTGAGTTAGTCAAACCGAGTAGCTTTTACATATAGATGACTCATTCAACGTATTACACATAGTCTCGGTTACGTACACCAGGACTATCGTTTGCGACGTTGAATGAATCATGTGTATACTCTTTATAAATTGAATTTTTTTTTGTGAGAATTTAAATTATTTTAAATTGGCGAATGATTTCGTGCAATTATCCACGTGGCTGCTACATGTGCTTTGGGTTTTTCATGTATTACACACATGTGACTTGCCTCATGGATGATTTAGTCGAAATTTAATTTGATTTTTTTTTGAAAACCTCCGTTTAAACTGGCCAACTTCAAAACGCTTTTGCACTCTGTATTTGATTTTGTTTTGCAGTGAAAGAAGAATTTTTTTTTACTTTACGTTCAGGTTTATTAATACGGCAGGAAGCTGTCCTGGTAACACCCTTCTGCCTTCGTTGATGTCCACCACCTCACAACCTCATATGTAAAAACAAACAAAAATACATTTTGAACAAATTTAGTAAATCAACATTTTTATTGATACGAAGTTACAATTTTGAACAAAATTTAATAATTTAGCATCTTATTTTGAGAAATTTAAAAATAAATTAACTTTTTATATTTTTTTTTGCATGATTTCATAATATTGCATGTTTTTTTATATAAATATATATACATTTTTACTTTGCCTTTTGCGAAGTAAAGAAAATAATTTTTTTTCAGATTTCGGTAAAAGTAGTACAACTTCTTCTTTCTTTTTGCTTTACTCTTCCTTGCTTCTTCACGTCGTCATTTTTTTTGTATATAAAAGTGATTCATCGAAATTTTAATAAAATTTAAACTTAATTCAATTATTCGGATTTTTAATAAAATTAAACTTAACCAAATGATTCGGATTGTTCGCGAGTGATGTAATATCCAATATTTTCATTTTGTGAATTTTTTTTGATTAATAATAACAAAAATTTGTTATTCTATTTTTTTTTGGGATTCAACCACGGGTGTTGAATCCTTTTAACACCAAATTGGTTTTGTCACGGGATCTACGCGGACGAAGGGGCCCCGATTAGATCCGTGACCTCAAATAATAATTTTTTTTGTGCTATAGTTTCAACAAGATTTTCATTGAAGTGTTAATACAAAATGGATCCTAGTTATTTGGACACTCCGGAATTTATTTATGAATGCCAGATTCGGGACATTGATCCTAAACATCCAGATTCTCTCAAGGCCTTGTGTGACCTACTGGCAGCGGAAGCCGATGGAACGGTTCAACGAACGGACAGGATCATCAATTCAATAAACAAGGAAATTGGCGATTTGCGTAGCCAAGCAGAAGGAATTCTACATAGCTTGACGTCACAAGATATTACGGCTGACACTGAAAAGTCCCTGCGCGTCCAGGCAAAACTCTGGCACCTGCAGCATCGTGTCGATCGTGTGAAAGTCAGAAAGCCTAATTTCGGGTCCGTAAAGTCCATCGACGATATTATCCAGCAAGGTTTCCAGATGTTGAATCGCGCCTTGAAGTCCGCTGATGCAGATTTGGGAGCAGTAGGAGGAGATTTGAACTTTAATAACACACAATCACTGGTGAGAAGTACTCCTGCAACGTCTATAGAGAACCTGAGCATCATGGGTGGAAAGGAAGGTCCTGCAGCTGTTCCTAGTCCATTAACTTTTGTAGAATCTAACAATGTATCTGTTCAAAATAAAAGTAAAAATAAACAAAGAAAATCTTTGGCTTTTAATGTTCCCTTACCCAGTAAACCTCTTACAGAATTACGCAATCGTAATATTAATATCACTACGCGAACTCATACGTTAATTCCCGAAAATGTCAACCCGACTCGACGCGGCCTTGATAAGCCCAATTACAGGTTTAATACTTCCTTAACAGCCACAACTAATGATTTTTCTCCAGTTGTCTCTGACAAACAGTATTCTCATACTTCTCATAATATTCCAATTTCTTGCAATAATGACTTCAACCGTCCAAGACAAGCAGCTAATCCACAAATTTCAAGCTTGGACTTTCCTCAATCTCGTCCTGAAATTTTTCTCAATAATACTCATCCTAATCTTCAAAATGTGCCTTTGGCGGCAACTAATTCACGTTTTGGCTCTGTGCCACCATTTTCTCAACAACCTAGGCGTACTTATAGGTCTACAAGTCCCCTTAAAAGGTGGAACTTGTCATTCTCAGGAAGTCGCATTGGACTGCCCATTGAAGAATTTTTGTTTCGATTAGAGTCTTTAGCAGTTGCTGACAAAGTTTCAGAGGATACTTTAGCCGCTCATGTGCACAGATTTTTATCTGACAAAGCCCTCACGTGGTACTGGCTATTTCGGCGGGCAAACCCCCTCGCAAATTGGCGTGATGTACGACGAGCGTTGCTTGACGAATTTCGAAGCCAAACGACGGACTTTGAGATTCGCCAAGCAATGTTTGCTCGTCATCAAAAGCCTGGTGAATCTTTTAGCGATTTTCGGTTAGAAATGCAAGGTTTGGCCTCGCGCCTCAGATATCCCATGGGCCAGCAAGAGCTAATTGATATCGTTCGGCGAAACATGAACGCTAGACTACGTAATGCACTTCTCCTTCACACAGTATCT
Organism: Bombylius discolor; assembly: GCA_939192795.1. Taxonomy (NCBI): domain Eukaryota; kingdom Metazoa; phylum Arthropoda; class Insecta; order Diptera; family Bombyliidae; genus Bombylius; species Bombylius discolor. The sequence goes on along the minus strand of OW584240.1, from coordinate 31,056,455 downwards.
TCGCTTGACGAGCTACGTGATTTAGCCCGAAGATTTGAAAAGTTGTGGTCTGAAACAGACCTTCGTGCTAGAGCTCGCCCTGTTGCAGAAGTTTACAGTCCTTACGACTCATGTGTCTTTGATAATACCCCTTATGTCAATAACAATCCTTGTGACCTAAGTCACCAATTTTCTCATTTGTCTGTTAATTCTTCAAGTAATGAACAAGAACTTGCTGATTCCTCTAGGACGGACTTACCTATGTCAAGCGCCGATGTTTGTGCTTTAAATAATTTATCAACCGAAAATTTTATCTGTTGGAACTGTGACGCCAAAGGACATTCGTTTAGAGAATGTACGATACCTCAACGTAATCTGTTTTGTTTCAAATGTGGTCGTAAAGGTGTCACAACCCCAATTTGTAAAATTTGTACTTCGGAAAACGGAGTGTCAAACGGGATGCACTCCGGGGCGCCTCGTTTGATACGTCGTTTCCCGGATCCGAAAATACCAACTACGACGAAAAAGACGAGTTAGGCTTGCTGGTCGATGCCGATGGTTCTTCTGTGCTGGACCGTGGACCTGATTTGCGCCAAGTCTTACAGGACGGCAGGATCCGTGCCTCAGAGCATGATACCCTGCCACAATGTCCGCTTGGTAAGGGTCAGGGCCTTGGCCCATCACATAAGGATTCCGTCCTCAGCGGTCATCAGCCTGAACACTTGTCTAAAAACATACCTGATTTGTCAATTGATTTCACTGATATGTCTCTTAACTTACCAGTGTTGTCTGAGAATTTACCAGATTTGTCAAATAATTTAACTGATTTGTCCATAAACTTTCCAGAATTGTCTGCGGAATTACCCAAATTTACAAGTAATGCTACCATGAACTTCGAGGATCGATATTTTGAAAAGTTGCGAAAATATAACGAGTGTCGAAATAAAATATTCGGTACGGTATCGGAAGTTGTATCTAAACGAATTCTCGGGTGTCGAAAACGTTTTAAAACGCGTAAGCAGGTTCGGAAGTCGTTGGAAGTTCTGAATAGCTTTTGTCCTTTTAAAGATCCGCGACCATACGCGAAAATTTCAATTAATAAAGTAGAACTTTATGGTTTAATGGATACTGGGGCTTCAGTCAGCTGTATCGGTAAAAACGCTGATGCAATTTTGAAACAAATAGGTGTCAAGAAGGTAACTTCGGCCACACCTATACATACGGCTGACGGAAGCGCGCAAAAGGTTGATGGCGTAGTGGATGTCGAAGTCGTTTACAACGGAGTTTGTAGGCCACTTCGACTCTACATCGTGCCAACCTTAGCGCAAACCCTGTATCTCGGGATCGATTTTTGGCAAAAATTTAATTTGTTACCAAAATGCATTTCAGAGCTTCACAACGAAAGCGTTCAAGATCCGAAAATGCACGTTTTGACCGTGGAACAGCAACGAAAATTAAATTCAATAAAATCTAAATTTCCTTCGTTTGCCGTTTTCGGTTTGGGTAAAACGCCGTTAGAAGAACACGTGATTGACACGGGTGATACACCTCCGATTAAGCAACGACATTATCCTGTTTCCCCTGCAATTCAAAAGTTAATGTATGACGAGTTGGATCGCATGCTCGCTATGGGAGTTATCGAAGAATCTAATAGCGCATGGAACTCTCCCGTTGTTTTGGTACGGAAGCCTGGTAAGAACCGCTTGTGTCTGGACTCGCGAAAAGTCAATGCTGTGACAAAGAAGGATGCATATCCTTTGCCACACATTGACGGCTTGCTCAGTCGCTTGTCCGACACCAAATATATAACAGGGATCGATCTGAAGGATGCCTTTTGGCAGATTCCCCTAGAAAAGGAATCTCGCGAAAGGACAGCCTTCACAGTACCTGGCCGGCCTCTTTACCAATTCACCGTGATGCCGTTCGGATTGTGCAACGCTCCCCAGCGAATGTGTCGATTGATGGACAAAGTCATACCATCGGAATTACGCGATAATGTCTTTGTTTATTTGGATGATTTATTAATTATATCGAAAGATTTCGAAACTCATACGAAAATGCTCGAAAAAGTCGCGACTTGTTTAAGAATGTCGGGATTAACTATCAACGTCGAAAAGAGTAAATTCTGCCAAAAAGAAATTAAGTATCTTGGCTATATCGTCGGTGATGGTTGTATTAAAACTGATCCAGAAAAGATTGCCGCGATTGTCGATTTCCCGAGTCCGAAAAATCCTAAACAAGTTCGTCGTTTTTTAGGAATGACCGGTTGGTATCGTCGTTTTATTCGCGATTATGCGTCTCTATCAGCGCCTATTTCAGATTGTTTAAAGAAATCGAAAAATTTCACCTGGTCCGACGAGGCTCAGAACTCTTTTGACAAGCTCAAGACTCGTATGACTTCCGCGCCTGTGCTAGGAAACCCGGACTTCACGAAGGAGTTCTTTGTACAGTGCGATGCGTCGAAAGTGGGCGTAGGAGGTGTCCTATTCCAACTTTCGGAGGCGGGTGATGAAAATCCCATCGCATTTGTATCCCAAAAGCTCAATAAAGCTCAGAGGAACTACTCCGTGACAGAACTGGAGTGCCTGGCCGCGGTGCTGTGTGTCAAAAAGTTCAGAGCTTACGTTGAAGGCTTTAAATTCACTATTATTACGGATCACGCGAGTTTGAAATGGTTGATGTCTCAACCAGATTTAAGTGGTCGTCTCGCTCGGTGGAGTTTAAAATTACAAGCGTTCGATTTTTCAATTCAGCACCGCAAAGGTTCTCAAAATGTGGTGGCTGATTCACTCTCCCGCGCGTTTTGCGAAGAAATTAGTACGAACTTAAATCTGACTGAGGTCGACCTAGATTCAGATAGTTTTCGCGAAGATGAATATGTTCAATTAATTTCGTTCGTTTCAATCAATCAAAATAAGCTGCCAGATTTAAAAATCCACGACGGTAAATTGTTCAAACGTGTTCGGTTTCGTACTGTGGAGAATATTGACAATCCTTGGAGACTTTGGGTCCCTAAGTCCCTTCGTAATTCGTTGATCCAAAATGTTCATGAATCTGAAGTAACGTGTCATGGTGGCATTGCTGTAACCTTTCGATTTTTGTCTGATAAATACTTTTGGCCTAAAATGATTGTTGATGTTCAAGACTTTATTAGGAATTGTGAAGAGTGTAAGGAAAATAAATCCCCTAATTTTCGAACTAGACCTCCTATGGGATCTAGGTTCATCTCTGAAAGACCTTTTCAACGTCTATATATTGATTTACTTGGTCCATATCCTAGGACTAAGGCAGGAAATTCGCAAATTTTGATCATTCTTGATCACTTTTCTAAATTCGTGTTCCTTAAACCTCTTCGTAAGGCAAATGCCCCTGCGATTATTCAGTTCATGGAACACGAAGTTTTCTCAATTTTTGGCGTATGCGAATTTCTGCACAGTGATAATGGAAAACAATTCATTTCAAAAGAATTTCAAACCTTTTTATCCTCATATGGTGTTAAACACATTCGCACTGCTTTGTACTCGCCTCAATCGAATGCATCTGAGCGCGTTAATCGGGTCATTTTGGAGGCTGTAAGGGCTTATGTTCATGAAGACCAGGCAAACTGGGACAAGGCCATTCATCGCGTGGCTAGTTCTCTTAGAACCCGATTTCATAGTGCCATTGAGCGCACACCTTACCAGACGGTATTTGGTTTCCCGATGGTAAGGCATGCCTCGGCATATCGTGTTCTGAGAGAATTGGACTGCGTGATGGATGGAGAGGTCGTCGATCTGCCTGAAGTCGTCAAACTTCAGCAGATTCGTGACCAAGTCTCGGCAAACCTGCAGAAGGCTCACGAACGAGCAGAAAGGTCTTACAACCTCCGGAGCACAGAAGTGAAATTTCGTCCAGGACAGGAAGTTTACAGACGAAATTTCACCCAAAGCGATTTCGCGAAAGGTTATAATTCGAAACTAGCTAAAAAGTTCTTGAAGTGTCGAGTCAAACGATGCATTGGAGGAAGCATGTATGAAGTGGAGGACCTACAGGGTGAATACGTGGGTACCTTTCATGCGAAAGATTTAAAATCTTAACACGCTATTTAGTTTGTCTCTTCCTTATTCGGCTATAAATCCGTTAGAAGTTTTTCTTGCAAAGTATCTCTGCCTTGCTCACTTCAGATTTATACAATCAGCGGTCAGTTTTTCTTTCATTCTATGGTTATGTGTTTTTTTTTTTTGCTTTTCAGTCTGCTTAATCTCAGTGGTTCGCTTTACCCTCCTCGACGAAGGCGCGGTGGACTGGTTAGCGAACCCAACTGATTCTTTTAGTATGATTTCTCCCTCCTTTTTGTTCTTTCTCAAACCTTCGTGGCTACACCTTCCTGTATATTACTCATGACCTCGAGCGTAATGTTTTTTTTTTGTATCCTTTTTTTAAATCCGAAAAATTTTTAATTATCAAATAAAGAAAATTCGAAGACTTAAATAACTCTGTGCTTAGAAATCGCCCGCAAAGGGATCATACATATCATTTTCATGATGAACATCTGAATCCTAACTCAATCTATCGTCATCATTCTCTTATTTGCTTGGAACATCCAGATTTCTCTTTTCATTCGAATTATATTTATTTCAAACTCCTGTGTCCTTAAACTGTTCACTTTCAGCAACTATTGCCTTGCAGTCATGTTTAAGTCAATTATTTCTCTCTGACTCCCACGTTAAACGAGGCCATTTGGTGCCTTTAATGGGTTAGGCTAATCGAACAATTATGTTGGATCCTCTAGTTTTACGTGATGTCAACTGTGGATTGGCAGTGCCCAGGGGGATCTGTAAGGGAGCGTGAGTATACGAAGTTGTCCTGGTAGGATTACCATTGGGTCTTGATCGAAGTGTGTGAAATTATTCCATAGATTTTGCGTCTTTTTTCTTCTTTTTCTGCTCTAGCCCGGCTTGCCTACTTGTTCTGGCATGAGACTCTTTCTCAGGGCGTGGACGAGCCCCACGTTGTCTCCGCAAATATTTTTCCTGCTGCCGTTTTCCAACCTTTTTCACCTCGACAGGTCAGTGGAAAAGTTTGTGTTGTTGTGACAGCTACAGTAGATTTTTTTTATGGGTCTATATTTTTGTACGCCACTGTACAAATTCAGTTGGCTGTACATTAACAAAAAAAAAAAAAATAATATATAATTTAGCTCATGTTTTAAAATATAGTCTGAAGTTCATTGGAATTGCAACTTGAAATTCCAAAAAATGAACTGTAAACTAAAATCCGTTGCACACAAGCAACAAAATTCGTAATCCATTTTATTGTTTTGGAGATGGTGTGATTTTTTCATTATATTTAAGAAATCACACGATATTTAGAATATGTATGAGAATTACATATATTTAATTCCTATTAAAGTTCTCTTAATTTTTACTCACCTTTTTTTTAAAATTCAATTTCTTAAAATCTCTTAAAAAAACCTAAAACACATGTAATGGTATTTGCCGACGGCAAATACATCATATTGTATTCACCATTTAATACCCATATTAATTACCCAATATAAGTTTAGTGCATATACCTTGTATTATTTGACCCACATGACGTCATTATGGCCTATTTACTCAGTAAATAGCATAATGATATGATAATTTCAAGTTCACGCACACCATCAAGCCCCAATGTACCATTATTGCCTACTCACTATATATTACTCTTCAAGTAATATATGGAATATGCTAGAAAATTCGGTAATATCTCATATACCTGCATGTTCATTGATGCATATTAATCTCTTAAATATCGCCTTCAATTAAGAGATGAGCAAATGTAACGAATCGAAATGCGGTATATAAAAAAGGTACATTTTTTTAATCACAGTGGCTGGGTTTTCATTTCTGTAATTTTTTTTTTTTTTGCTTCTGGTCTTCTGGTTTTTTTAGTTTGTGTCTGGATGGAGTCGTGTTTGATAGCGTGCGTTGATTATAAGAAGGAAGAAGGAAGAAGTTTATTTAATAATTAAAACGATTTGCATTTTAAACTCAGTTTTTTTTTTCTCAAAAAAATTGAAAAAAAACAAGAAAAACAAGAAAAAGTTACATAATTCTAGTAGAAAAAAAGAAAAGATAAATCTTTTTTTTTTATTTTAATTTTTAAACAAATAAGTATACAAAGATACATAAAAAAAATGAGTTCTGTTGCACGTTTCAACTTCATTAGTAGTGATTTTATTACTATTATTTTTTTTGGAAGAAAAAAGAATAAAGAACTTTTAATTTTTTTTTAATATTTTTAAAATAAAATACTAATTTTTACAGTAGCCGTTGCTGTGTGTGAACAATTTAATATATTTTTAACGTTGAAAAAGAAGAAAAATGTATAATTTTTTTTAAGTAAATTGTAGAATTTTTACAATAATTGTGAATTACAATGCACTGTAAAATAAATTTTTTTATGTGTGACTAATGTATATAAAAAAAAAAAAAAAGAAAAAAAAAAAAAAAAAAAAATAAAAAGAAAAATTTTAATATTTATCATGTTAAAAAAAACCAGAAATTAATTAAAAATTTAACGTTTAAATCACGGAAAATATTCAAAAAAAATAATAATTTAGATTGTGAGATTTTTTTTTTTAGATTAAAATATAGAAATACCTTAGACAAGAAAACAAATTTAAAAATAAATAAATAAAAATTAATACGATTTATAAAATATTAATAAATTGAAATCAATAAAATGTGAATTGTAAAAAAAAAAAAAAAAAAAAAAAAAAAAAAAAAAAAAAAAAAAGGAGAAAGGAATTAAGATAAATTAAGTAAAAAAATTAAATGTACATAATTACAAAATTTATCATTCTTAGAACTGATTTAAAATGAAATCAAGATAATTTTATAAAACAATACAAAACTACAAAAAAAAAAGAAAAGAAAAAAAACAGAAAACCGGGAGAACAGCGGGGAGCTAGCCCATCGCAGACGGTACCGCCACGCGGGAGCCACACCCGACCAACACCCAGCGGGACAATTAATTACATACTTTGAGAATTAAGATAAGTAAAATTGTATTAGAGTTTAGATTGAATTAATAAATCAAAATCTTCCTTTTTCAAAAAAAAAAAAAAAAAAAAAAAAAAAAAAAAAAAAAAAAAAAAAAAAACATCGTATCCATTCAAAACATAACAATAAATAAACAGAAAATATTATGAAATTAATGTTTTAAAAAAAAAAAAAAAAAAAAAAAAAAAAAAAAAAAAAAGACACAAAAAAATAATTTTTTTTTCATAAACATATTATTTTTATTATTATTCAATTTTTTTTTGTTAATTAGTAGAAACTGTTTCTAGAAAAGAATTAATTGAAAAAAAAAAAAAAAAAAAAAAAACATCGTATCCATTCAAAACATAACAATAAATAAACAGAAAATATTATGAAATTAATGTTTAAAAAAAAAAAAAAAAAAAAAAAAAAAAAAAAGACACAAAAAAATAATTTTTTTTTCATAAACATATTATTTTTATTATTATTCAATTTTTTTTTGTTAATTAGTAGAAACTGTTTCTAGAAAAGAATTAATTGAAAAAAAAAAAAAAAAAAAAAAAAAAAAAAATGTTTAAACCAAAAAAAAAAAAAAGGAAGCAAAAGAAAAGCAAAGAGATTTGTACAATAATTATATAAAATTATATATATATGTATAGGTATTCGAATTATACGTGTTCTTGAAAATAAATAAAATATCAAATTTAATAAAAAAAAAAAAAAAAACCAATTAAATAATAATAAAGTAATTTGAATTGCGTATTGAAAAAAAAAAAAAAAAAAAAAAAAAAAAATAATAAAAATGATAATTAAAGGATAATTATTTATTTAAAAAGAGAAAAAAAAAAAAAAACACACTAATGGGCTTATATTAAGCGCTTGTGTGTGGTGGCTATCGGCGAGGGGCGGATGTTGTTCACGGGTCCTTCCTGTATTCTACTTTCGCTGCAAATCTTTTAAATCCGGATACGACCTCAACACCCATTGATCCTTTCACTCTACTCGAATTTAATTATTCCTTGTTTGAACGATTTAACTTTGCTAATTGGCCGGTCTAATTTATGTAACGAAAAGGAAACCTCCGGCAGGGTGACCCCAAGAACCCACCCAGGACTGAAGCGGCTGGATCTGACCGGCAGCGGTTCACCTAGAAGGTAGTAGAACATCTTAACACAATTATTTACACCTTTATTTCGTTACAATTGCTTTAAATGAAAAAACCGACACAAATATTTCATAAGCAAAAAATAAACTTACTCAAACTTTTTAATGATGATCAATCTTCGATTATTCTTTAAAAATGAATAATAAAATTAATGACTAACGAGTATTTGTACTTTATTCATTGATATGAGTTCTCTAAAAATGAGTGCATTAGAAGGAACATTATTTCAGAACTTCTAAAAAATACTTCCCAAATAATCATCTAAACAATAAGCCCTATAAGATTGAAATCCGTTTGCTAGAACCTGAGTTATGAGGTGAAAGCTATTACAAAATCGACTTTCATCAGAGGTTTTGTTAGATTTTTATTTTATTATTCCGCTTAAGTATATTTCAATTTTCGCAACAATTACTTGTCAAAAACTAGACAAAATTCCCAATCTAACAACGTTTGTTCCATTGAAATCGGCCCACAGAAAACAAAAATACAAGTAAATAAACTTCGCACTTATTGAATTTGAAATGAAAAAAAAAATCTACTTCTTGCACAAAAACAACAATGGCTTCTGAAAACACAATTTGCCGGTCCCATGGATACCCATTAAACCAGCAACTACAAATGCTTTGTACTGCTAAACTTTAATTTAAATTACGTAAAAAAATGTGACTTGTGAACTTTGGACAGCTATATCTCATGTTCTATTGGACTAATTCAAGTCAAACAAAAAACAGTCGATAAGAAAACACTTCAAAAATGCAATGCATAACGACTTGAGGGATACATATGTGAATGAGAGTGACCAGGCATTAAAATCCTGAAGTTTCTTTTCTAAATGACGCTATTCTTCCGTGCATTTTGCATTACAACTTCTATCCTTATAAACGGATTACTACCGTTCAGAATTTGGCTAACAACGAATTTTTTAGAGAATACTTTTTATTTTTTTTATTTTTACGCTTCCGGCTTTGACGGACACAAAATGTGTCTACATTTGTATCCTTAAAATCAATGCGTACAGCTTCATATTCCTGACTCCATATAGCTCGTGTCCTATTGTAAGGACGTGTTCTATGTCAAAGAGGGTCTTTTAGAAAATGAAGAACAGAAAATTGTGCAGAAATTTCAAATCTATTGGATAGTTCAATCCGAAGATAATTAAATTTGAAAACAGATTTATAAAGAAAATTTTAAAAGAACACTGGAACATTGCTTTAAATGAAAAAACCGACACAAATATTTCATAAGCAAAAAATAAACTTACTCAAACTTTTTAATGATGATCAATCTTCGATTATTCTTTAAAAATGAATAATAAAATTAATGACTAACGAGTATTTGTACTTTATTCATTGATATGAGTTCTCTAAAAATGGGTGCATTAGAAGGAACATAATTTCAGAACTTCTATAAAATACTTCCCAAATAATCATCTAAACAATAAGCCCTATTAGATTGAAATCCGTTTGCTAGAACCTGAGTTATGAGGTGAAAGCTATTACAAAATCGACTTTCATCAGAGGTTTTGTTAGATTTTCATTTTATTATTCCGCTTAAGTATATTTCAGTTTTCGAAACAATTGCTTGTCAAAAACTAGACAATATTCCCAATCTAACAACGTTTGTTACATTGAAATCGGCCCACAGAAAACAAAAATACAAGTAAATAAACTTCGCACTTATTGAATTTGAAATGAAAAAAAAAATCTACTTCTTGCACAAAAACAACAATGGCTTCCGAAAACACAATTTGCCGGTCCCATGGATACCCATTAAACCAGCAACTACAAATGCTTTGTACTGCTAAACTTTAATTTAAATTACGTAAAAAAATGTGACTTGTGAACTTTGGACAGCTATATCTCATGTTCTATTGGACTAATTCAAGTCAAACAAAAAACAGTCGATAAGAAAACACTTCAAAAATGCAATGCATAACGACTTGAGGGATACATATGTGAATGAGAGTGACCAGGCATTAAAATCCTGAAGTTTCTTTTCTAAATGACGCTATTCTTCCGTGCATTTTGCATTACAACTTCTATCCTTATAAACGGATTACTACCGTTCAGAATTTGGCTAACAACGAATTTTTTAGAGAATACTTTTTATTTTTTTTATTTTTACGCTTCCGGCTTTGACGGACACAAAATGTGTCTACATTTGTATCCTTAAAATCAATGCGTACAGCTTCATATTCCTGACTCCATATAGCTCGTGTCCTATTGTAAGGACGTGTTCTATGTCAAAGAGGGTCTTTTAGAAAATGAAGAACAGAAAATTGTGCAGAAATTTCAAATCTATTGGATAGTTCAATCCGAAGATAATTAAATTTGAAAACAGATTTATAAAGAAAATTTTAAAAGAACACTGGAACATTGCTTTAAATGAAAAAACCGACACAAATATTTCATAAGCAAAAAATAAACTTACTCAAACTTTTTAATGATGATCAATCTTCGATTATTCTTTAAAAATGAATAATAAAATTAATGACTAACGAGTATTTGTACTTTATTCATTGATATGAGTTCTCTAAAAATGGGTGCATTAGAAGGAACATAATTTCAGAACTTCTATAAAATACTTCCCAAATAATCATCTAAACAATAAGCCCTATTAGATTGAAATCCGTTTGCTAGAACCTGAGTTATGAGGTGAAAGCTATTACAAAATCGACTTTCATCAGAGGTTTTGTTAGATTTTCATTTTATTATTCCGCTTAAGTATATTTCAGTTTTCGAAACAATTGCTTGTCAAAAACTAGACAATATTCCCAATCTAACAACGTTTGTTACATTGAAATCGGCCCACAGAAAACAAAAATACAAGTAAATAAACTTCGCACTTATTGAATTTGAAATGAAAAAAAAAATCGACTTCTTGCACAAAAACAACAATGGCTTCTGAAAACACAATTTGCCGGTCCCATGGATACCCATTAAACCAGCAACTACAAATGCTTTGTACTGCTAAACTTTAATTTAAATTACGTAAAAAAATGTGACTTGTGAACTTTGGACAGCTATATCTCATGTTCTATTGGACTAATTCAAGTCAAACAAAAAACAGTCGATAAGAAAACACTTCAAAAATGCAATGCATAACGACTTGAGGGATACATATGTGAATGAGAGGGACCAGGCATTAAAATCCTGAAGTTTCTTTTCTAAATGACGCTATTCTTCCGTGCATTTTGCATTACAACTTCTATCCTTATAAACGGATTACTACCGTTCAGAATTTGGCTAACAACGAATTTTTTAGAGAATACTTCTTTTTTTTATTTTTACGCTTCCGGCTTTGACGGACACAAAATGTGTCTACATTTGTATCCTTAAAATCAATGCGTACAGCTTCATATTCCTGACTCCATATAGCTCGTGTCCTATTGTAAGGACGTGTTCTATGTCAAAGAGGGTCTTTTAGAAAATGAAGAACAGAAAATTGTGCAGAAATTTCAAATCTATTGGATTGTTCAATCCGAAGATAATTAAATTTGAAAACAGATTTATAAAGAAAATTTTAAAAGAACACTGGAACATTGCTTTAAATGAAAAAACCGACACAAATATTTCATAAGCAAAAAATAAACTTACTCAAACTTTTTAATGATGATCAATCTTCGATTATTCTTTAAAAATGAATAATAAAATTAATGACTAACGAGTATTTGTACTTTATTCATTGATATGAGTTCTCTAAAAATGGGTGCATTAGAAGGAACATAATTTCAGAACTTCTATAAAATACTTCCCAAATAATCATCTAAACAATAAGCCCTATTAGATTGAAATCCGTTTGCTAGAACCTGAATTATGAGGTGAAAGCTATTACAAAATCGACTTTCATCAGAGGTTTTGTTAGATTTTCATTTTATTATTCCGCTTAAGTATATTTCAATTTTCGCTACAATTGCTTGTCAAAAACTAGACAAAATTCCCAATCTAACAACGTTTGTTCCATTGAAATCGGCCCACAGAAAACAAAAATACAAGTAAATAAACTTCGCACTTATTGAATTTGAAATGAAAAAAAAATCTACTTTTTGCACAAAAACAACGATGGCTTGAACCCGAAAACACAATTTGCCGGTCCCATGGATACCCATTAAACCAGCAACTACAAATGCTTTGTACTGCTAAACTTTAATTTAAATTACGTAAAAAAATGTGACTTGTGAACTTTGGACAGCTATATCTCATGTTCTATTGGACCAATTCAAGTCAAACAAAAAACAGTCGATAAGAAAACACTTCAAGAATGCAATGCATAACGATTTGAGGGGCACATACAGTATTGTGCAAAACTAAAGCAACCATTTGTAGTAAAATGGAAACTCGTAAGAATTTTACACTTGTATTAAAATTTATTTAAAATTTTTAACTTTCTTTTATACAGTATTGTGTAGTTGTTAAATAACAAATATAAAAAAAAAACATTCATCAAATACATTATTTAAAAATTAAATAAACAATAGGAGATCCCAATTTCAGCCTGTGCAAAACTAAAGCAACTTCATTCAGATATAAGAAAAAAAATTAAAAATGCTAATTCGTTTTCAATATTTAATGCCATAGCCCTTATTTTTTAATACATCAATACATCTTTGTGGCATGGACTCAACCAAATTGTTTAAAACGTCTGTAGGGATGTTCTGCCACTCGTTTCTAATCGCTACGAACAAATCATTCTCATTTTTGAATTTTCGTCCACTTAGACGCCTTTTAACAATGGCCCACAGATTCTCTATAGGGTTCAAGTCAGGAGATTGCGAGGGCCAATTTAATACTTGAACCCTATTCCGTTCAAGCCAATCCGACACCAACTTCGATGTGTGTTTCGGATCATTATCCTGTTGAAACACCCATCGAAGTTGCATCTCTTCTTCTGCAAATGGTAACATGATCGTTTCAAGTATATCTCTATACTTGAAACGATCCATTATCCCTTCTATTCTTTCAAGTGGATCTTGACTTTGAGCAGAAAAACATCCCCACACCATAATACTTCCACCTCCATGCTTAACCGTTGCTTTACAATTTTGAGGATGAAGCCGACTTCCTTTTAATCTCCTCACGCCACGAATACCATCTGAACAAATTAAATTAAATTTGCTCTCGTCGCTAAAAAGAACTGTTTTCCACTTACTTATAGTCCAATCTGAGTGGTCCCTTGCAAATTTTAGCCTAGAAAATAGAAATAAATAGGAGTGGTTATTTGGTAGGTCTGTAACTGCGCAAATTGTTCTCTAAAGCACGTCTTCGAACAGTACTCGAGTCAATTTTTAATTTTAGAGTTTTAACAATTTCTGCCGAAGAAATAAAAGGGTCTTTTTTTATCAAAGAAATTATTCTTCAGTCCGCTCTTTGTGTAGTTTTCCTAGGCCTGCCACCTGCATGTATAGTTTCAAAGTGATGTCTCATTTGAAATCTCGATATCATTCTTGAAATAATCGATTTATGGATTTTATATTTATCCGCTATGGTCTTCTGTGACATTCCACTTTGATAATCACCAATTATTTTTTCTTTTAAAAAAGTATTATATTTGTTTTGCGTCATAACTTAACACAATTTTTGAAAATTAAACACTTCACTGATCGACTATTGAAATACTACACAAAAGATGAAAAAGTGTCTTTACTACACTTAAACTAACTCATCTAATCAGAATTTTTACCAATTATTAGAATACCGTTATCTAAAAGCATTTTTTTTCTTATACCTGAATGAAGTTGCTTTAGTTTTGCACAGGCTGAAATTGGGATCTCCTATTGTTTATTTAATTTTTAAATAATGTATTTGATGAATGTTTTTTTTTATATTTGTTATTTAACAACTACACAATACTGTATAAAAGAAAGTTAAAAATTTTAAGTAAATTTTAATACAAGTGTAAAATTCTTACGAGTTTCCATTTTACTACAAATGGTTGCTTTAGTTTTGCACAATACTGTATGTGAATGAGAGGGACCAGGCATTAAAATCCTGAAGTTTCTTTTCTTAATGACGCTATTCTTCCGTGCATTTTGCATTACAACTTCTATCCTTATAAACGGATTCCTACCGCTCAGAGTTTGGCTAACAGCGAATTTTTCAAAGAATACTTCTTTCTAATTTTCAAGCTTCCTGCTTTGACGGACACAAAATATGTCTACATTTGTATCCTTAAAATCAATGGGTACAGCTTCATATTCCTGACTCCATATAGCTCGTGTCCAATTGTAAGGACGTGTTCTATGTCAAAGAGGGTCTTTTAGAAAATGAAGAACAGAAAATTGTGCAGAAATTTCAAATCTATTGGATTTTTCAATCCGAAGATAATTAACTTTGAAAACAGATTTATGAAGAAAATTTTAAAAGAACACTGGAACATTGCTTTAAATGAAAAAACCGACACAAATATTTCATAAGCAAAAAATAAACTTACTCAAACTTTTTAATGATGATCAATCTTCAATTATTCTTTAAAAATGAATAATAAAATTAATGACTAACGAGTATTTGTACTTTATTCATTGATATGAGTTCTCTAAAAATGGGTGCATTAGAAGGAACATTATTTCAGAACTTCTATAAAATGCTTCCCAAATAATCATCTAAACAATAAGCCCTATTAGATTGAAATCCGTTTACTAGAACCTGAGTTATGAGGTGAAAGCTATTACAAAATCGACTTTCATCAGAGGTTTTGTTTGATTTTCATTTTATTATTCCGCTTAAGTATATTTCAATTTTCGCTACAATTGCTTGTCAAAAACTAGACAAAATTCCCAATCTAACAACGTTTGTTACATTGAAATCGGCCCACAGAAAACAAAAATACAAGTAAATAAACTTCGCACTTATTGAATTTGAAATGAAAAAAAAAATCGACTTCTTGCACAAAAACAACAATGGCTTCTGAAAACACAATTTGCCGGTCCCATGGATACCCATTAAACCAGCAACTACAAATGCTTTGTACTGCTAAACTTTAATTTAAATTACGTAAAAAAATGTGACTTGTGAACTTTGGACAGCTATATCTCATGTTCTATTGGACCAATTCAAGTCAAACAAAAAACAGTCGATAAGAAAACACTTCAAAAATGCAATGCATAACGACTTGAGGGATACATATGTGAATGAGAGGGACCAGGCATTAAAATCCTGAAGTTTCTTTTCTAAATGACGCTATTCTTCCGTGCATTTTGCATTACAACTTCTATCCTTATAAACGGATTCCTACCGCTCAGAGTTTGGCTAACAGCGAATTTTTTAAACAATACTTCTTTCTAATTTTCAAGCTTCCTGCTTTGACGGACACAAAATATGTCTACATTTGTATCCTTAAAATCAATGGGTACAGCTTCATATTCCTGACTCCATATAGCTCGTGTCCTATTGTAAGGACATGTTCTATGTCAAAGAGGGTCTTTTAGAAAATGAAGAACAGAAAATTGTGCAGAAATTTCAAATCTATTGGATTGTTCAATCCGAAGATAATTAAATTCGAAAACAGATTTATGAAGAAAATTTTAAAAGAACACTGGAACATTGCTTTAAATGAAAAATCTGGAACAAATATTTCATATGCAAAAAATAAACTTACTCAAACTTTTTAATGATGATCAATCTTCAATTATTCTTTAAAAATGAATAATAAAATTAATGACTAACGAGTATTTGTACTTTATTCATTGATATGAGTTCTCTAAAAATGGGAGCATTAGAAGGAACATTATTTCAGAACTTCTATAAAATACTTCCCAAATAATCATCTAAACAATAAGCCCTATAAGATTGAAATCCGTTTGCTAGAACCTGAGTTATGAGGTGAAAGCTATTACAAAATCGACTTTCATCAGAGGTTTTGTTAGATTTTCATTTTATTATTCCGCTTAAGTATATTTCAATTTTCGCAACAATTACTTGTCAAAAACTAGACAAAATTCCCAATCTAACAACGTTTGTTCCATTGAAATCGGCCCACAGAAAACAAAAATACAAGTAAATAAACTTCGCACTTATTGAATTTGAAATGAAAAAAAAAATCTACTTCTTGCACAAAAACAACAATGGCTTCCGAAAACACAATTTGCCGGTCCCATGGATACCCATTAAACCAGCAACTACAAATGCTTTGTACTGCTAAACTTGAATTAAAATTACGTTAAAAAATGTGACTTGTGAACTTTGGACAGCTATATCTCATGTTGTATTGGACCAATTCAAGTCAAACAAAAAACAGTCGATAAGAAAACACTTCAAGAATGCAATGCATAACGATTCGAGGGGTACATATGTGAATAAGAGGGACCAGGCATTAAAATCCTGAAGTTTCTTTTCTAAATGACGCTATTCTTCCGTGCATTTTGCATTACAACTTCTATCCTTATAAACGGATTACTACCGTTCAGAATTTGGCTAACAACGAATTTTTTAGAGAATACTTCTTTTTTTTATTTTTACGCTTCCTGCTTTGACGGACACAAAATATGTCTACATTTGTATCCTTAAAATCAATGGGTACAGCTTCATATTCCTGACTCCATATAGCTCGTGTCCAATTGTAAGGACGTGTTCTATGTCAAAGAGGGTCTTTTAGAAAATGAAGAACAGAAAATTGTGCAGAAATTTCAAATCTATTGGATTTTTCAATCCGAAGATAATTAACTTTGAAAACAGATTTATGAAGAAAATTTTAAAAGAACACTGGAACATTGCTTTAAATGAAAAAACCGACACAAATATTTCATAAGCAAAAAATAAACTTACTCAAACTTTTTAATGATGATCAATCTTCGATTATTCTTTAAAAATGAATAATAAAATTAATGACTAACGAGTATTTGTACTTTATTCATTGATATGAGTTCTCTTAAAAATGGGTGCATTAGAAGGAACATTATTTCAGAACTTCTATAAAATACTTCCCAAATAATCATCTAAACAATAAGCCCTATAAGATTGAAATCCGTTTACTAGAACCTGAGTTATGAGGTGAAAGCTATTACAAAATCGACTTTCATCAGAGGTTTTGTTAGATTTTTATTTTATTATTCCGCTTAAGTATATTTCAATTTTCGCAACAATTACTTGTCAAAAACTAGACAAAATTCCCAATCTAACAACGTTTGTTCCATTGAAATCGGCCCACAGAAAACAAAAATACAAGTAAATAAACTTCGCACTTATTGAATTTGAAATGAAAAAAAAATCTACTTTTTGCACAAAAACAACGATGGCTTGAACCCGAAAACACAATTTGCCGGTCCCATGGATACCCATTAAACCAGCAACTACAAATGCTTTGTACTGCTAAACTTTAATTTAAATTACGTAAAAAAATGTGACTTGTGAACTTTGGACAGCTATATCTCATGTTCTATTGGACCAATTCAAGTCAAACAAAAAACAGTCGATAAGAAAACACTTCAAGAATGCAATGCATAACGATTTGAGGGGCACATATGTGAATGAGAGGAACCAGGCATTAAAATTCTGAAGTTTCTTTTCTAAATGACGCTATTCTTCCGTGCATTTTGCATTACAACTTCTATCCTTATAAACGGATTACTACCGTTCAGAGTTTGGCTAACAGCGAATTTTTCAAAGAATACTTCTTTCTAATTTTCAAGCTTCCTGCTTTGACGGACACAAAATATGTCTACATTTGTATCCTTAAAATCAATGGGTACAGCTTCATATTCCTGACTCCATATAGCTCGTGTCCAATTGTAAGGACGTGTTCTATGTCAAAGAGGGTCTTTTAGAAAATGAAGAACAGAAAATTGTGCAGAAATTTCAAATCTATTGGATTTTTCAATCCGAAGATAATTAACTTTGAAAACAGATTTATGAAGAAAATTTTAAAAGAACACTGGAACATTGCTTTAAATGAAAAAACCGACACAAATATTTCATAAGCAAAAAATAAACTTACTCAAACTTTTTAATGATGATCAATCTTCAATTATTCTTTAAAAATGAATAATAAAATTAATGACTAACGAGTATTTGTACTTTATTCATTGATATGAGTTCTCTAAAAATGGGTGCATTAGAAGGAACATTATTTCAGAACTTCTATAAAATGCTTCCCAAATAATCATCTAAACAATAAGCCCTATTAGATTGAAATCCGTTTACTAGAACCTGAGTTATGAGGTGAAAGCTATTACAAAATCGACTTTCATCAGAGGTTTTGTTTGATTTTCATTTTATTATTCCGCTTAAGTATATTTCAATTTTCGCTACAATTGCTTGTCAAAAACTAGACAAAATTCCCAATCTAACAACGTTTGTTACATTGAAATCGGCCCACAGAAAACAAAAATACAAGTAAATAAACTTCGCACTTATTGAATTTGAAATGAAAAAAAAAATCGACTTCTTGCACAAAAACAACAATGGCTTCTGAAAACACAATTTGCCGGTCCCATGGATACCCATTAAACCAGCAACTACAAATGCTTTGTACTGCTAAACTTTAATTTAAATTACGTAAAAAAATGTGACTTGTGAACTTTGGACAGCTATATCTCATGTTCTATTGGACCAATTCAAGTCAAACAAAAAACAGTCGATAAGTAAACACTTCAAAAATGCAATGCATAACGACTTGAGGGATACATATGTGAATGAGAGGGACCAGGCATTAAAATCCTGAAGTTTCTTTTCTAAATGACGCTATTCTTCCGTGCATTTTGCATTACAACTTCTATCCTTATAAACGGATTACTACCGTTCAGAATTTGGCTAACAACGAATTTTTTAGAGAATACTTCTTTTTTTTATTTTTACGCTTCCGGCTTTGACGGACACAAAATGTGTCTACATTTGTATCCTTAAAATCAATGCGTACAGCTTCATATTCCTGACTCCATATAGCTCGTGTCCTATTGTAAGGACGTGTTCTATGTCAAAGAGGGTCTTTTAGAAAATGAAGAACAGAAAATTGTGCAGAAATTTCAAATCTATTGGATAGTTCAATCCGAAGATAATTAAATTTGAAAACAGATTTATAAAGAAAATTTTAAAAGAACACTGGAACATTGCTTTAAATGAAAAAACCGACACAAATATTTCATAAGCAAAAAATAAACTTACTCAAACTTTTTAATGATGATCAATCTTCGATTATTCTTTAAAAATGAATAATAAAATTAATGACTAACGAGTATTTGTACTTTATTCATTGATATGAGTTCTCTAAAAATGGGAGCATTAGAAGGAACATTATTTCAGAACTTCTATAAAATACTTCCCAAATAATCATCTAAACAATAAGCCCTATAAGATTGAAATCCGTTTGCTAGAACCTGAGTTATGAGGTGAAAGCTATTACAAAATCGACTTTCATCAGAGGTTTTGTTAGATTTTCATTTTATTATTCCGCTTAAGTATATTTCAATTTTCGCAACAATTACTTGTCAAAAACTAGACAAAATTCCCAATCTAACAACGTTTGTTCCATTGAAATCGGCCCACAGAAAACAAAAATACAAGTAAATAAACTTCGCACTTATTGAATTTGAAATGAAAAAAAAAATCTACTTCTTGCACAAAAACAACAATGGCTTCCGAAAACACAATTTGCCGGTCCCATGGATACCCATTAAACCAGCAACTACAAATGCTTTGTACTGCTAAACTTGAATTAAAATTACGTTAAAAAATGTGACTTGTGAACTTTGGACAGCTATATCTCATGTTGTATTGGACCAATTCAAGTCAAACAAAAAACAGTCGATAAGAAAACACTTCAAGAATGCAATGCATAACGATTCGAGGGGTACATATGTGAATAAGAGGGACCAGGCATTAAAATCCTGAAGTTTCTTTTCTAAATGACGCTATTCTTCCGTGCATTTTGCATTACAACTTCTATCCTTATAAACGGATTACTACCGTTCAGAATTTGGCTAACAACGAATTTTTTAGAGAATACTTCTTTTTTTTATTTTTACGCTTCCGGCTTTGACGGACACAAAATGTGTCTACATTTGTATCCTTAAAATCAATGCGTACAGCTTCATATTCCTGACTCCATATAGCTCGTGTCCTATTGTAAGGACGTGTTCTATGTCAAAGAGGGTCTTTTAGAAAATGAAGAACAGAAAATTGTGCAGAAATTTCAAATCTATTGGATAGTTCAATCCGAAGATAATTAAATTTGAAAACAGATTTATAAAGAAAATTTTAAAAGAACACTGGAACATTGCTTTAAATGAAAAAACCGACACAAATATTTCATAAGCAAAAAATAAACTTACTCAAACTTTTTAATGATGATCAATCTTCGATTATTCTTTAAAAATGAATAATAAAATTAATGACTAACGAGTATTTGTACTTTATTCATTGATATGAGTTCTCTAAAAATGGGAGCATTAGAAGGAACATTATTTCAGAACTTCTATAAAATACTTCCCAAATAATCATCTAAACAATAAGCCCTATAAGATTGAAATCCGTTTGCTAGAACCTGAGTTATGAGGTGAAAGCTATTACAAAATCGACTTTCATCAGAGGTTTTGTTAGATTTTCATTTTATTATTCCGCTTAAGTATATTTCAATTTTCGCAACAATTACTTGTCAAAAACTAGACAAAATTCCCAATCTAACAACGTTTGTTCCATTGAAATCGGCCCACAGAAAACAAAAATACAAGTAAATAAACTTCGCACTTATTGAATTTGAAATGAAAAAAAAAATCTACTTCTTGCACAAAAACAACAATGGCTTCCGAAAACACAATTTGCCGGTCCCATGGATACCCATTAAACCAGCAACTACAAATGCTTTGTACTGCTAAACTTGAATTAAAATTACGTTAAAAAATGTGACTTGTGAACTTTGGACAGCTATATCTCATGTTGTATTGGACCAATTCAAGTCAAACAAAAAACAGTCGATAAGAAAACACTTCAAGAATGCAATGCATAACGATTCGAGGGGTACATATGTGAATAAGAGGGACCAGGCATTAAAATCCTGAAGTTTCTTTTCTAAATGACGCTATTCTTCCGTGCATTTTGCATTACAACTTCTATCCTTATAAACGGATTACTACCGTTCAGAATTTGGCTAACAACGAATTTTTTAGAGAATACTTCTTTTTTTTATTTTTACGCTTCCGGCTTTGACGGACACAAAATGTGTCTACATTTGTATCCTTAAAATCAATGCGTACAGCTTCATATTCCTGACTCCATATAGCTCGTGTCCTATTGTAAGGACGTGTTCTATGTCAAAGAGGGTCTTTTAGAAAATGAAGAACAGAAAATTGTGCAGAAATTTCAAATCTATTGGATTGTTCAATCCGAAGATAATTAAATTTGAAAACAGATTTATAAAGAAAATTTTAAAAGAACACTGGAACATTGCTTTAAATGAAAAATCTGAAACAAATATTTCATATGCAAAAAATAAACTTACTCAAACTTTTTAATGATGATCAATCTTCAATTATTCTTTAAAAATGAATAATAAAATTAATGACTAACGAGTATTTGTACTTTATTCATTGATATGAGTTCTCTAAAAATGGGAGCATTAGAAGGAACATTATTTCAGAACTTCTATAAAATACTTCCCAAATAATCATCTAAACAATAAGCCCTATAAGATTGAAATCCGTTTGCTAGAACCTGAGTTATGAGGTGAAAGCTATTACAAAATCGACTTTCATCAGAGGTTTTGTTAGATTTTCATTTTATTATTCCGCTTAAGTATATTTCAATTTTCGCAACAATTACTTGTCAAAAACTAGACAAAATTCCCAATCTAACAACGTTTGTTCCATTGAAATCGGCCCACAGAAAACAAAAATACAAGTAAATAAACTTCGCACTTATTGAATTTGAAATGAAAAAAAAAATCTACTTCTTGCACAAAAACAACAATGGCTTCTGAAAACACAATTTGCCGGTCCCATGGATACCCATTAAACCAGCAACTACAAATGCTTTGTACTGCTAAACTTGAATTAAAATTACGTTAAAAAATGTGACTTGTGAACTTTGGACAGCTATATCTCATGTTGTATTGGACCAATTCAAGTCAAACAAAAAACAGTCGATAAGAAAACACTTCAAGAATGCAATGCATAACGATTCGAGGGGTACATATGTGAATAAGAGGGACCAGGCATTAAAATTCTGAAGTTTCTTTTCTAAATGACGCTATTCTTCCGTGCATTTTGCATTACAACTTCTATCCTTATAAACGGATTACTACCGTTCAGAATTTGGCTAACAACGAATTTTTTAGAGAATACTTCTTTTTTTTATTTTTACGCTTCCGGCTTTGACGGACACAAAATGTGTCTACATTTGTATCCTTAAAATCAATGCGTACAGCTTCATATTCCTGACTCCATATAGCTCGTGTCCTATTGTAAGGACGTGTTCTATGTCAAAGAGGGTCTTTTAGAAAATGAAGAACAGAAAATTGTGCAGAAATTTCAAATCTATTGGATAGTTCAATCCGAAGATAATTAAATTTGAAAACAGATTTATAAAGAAAATTTTAAAAGAACACTGGAACATTGCTTTAAATGAAAAAACCGACACAAATATTTCATAAGCAAAAAATAAACTTACTCAAACTTTTTAATGATGATCAATCTTCGATTATTCTTTAAAAATGAATAATAAAATTAATGACTAACGAGTATTTGTACTTTATTCATTGATATGAGTTCTCTAAAAATGGGAGCATTAGAAGGAACATTATTTCAGAACTTCTATAAAATACTTCCCAAATAATCATCTAAACAATAAGCCCTATTAGATTGAAATCCGTTTACTAGAACCTGAGTTATGAGGTGAAAGCTATTACAAAATCGACTTTCATCAGAGGTTTTGTTTGATTTTCATTTTATTATTCCGCTTAAGTATATTTCAATTTTCGCTACAATTACTTGTCAAAAACTAGACAAAATTCCCAATCTAACAACGTTTGTTCCATTGAAATCGGCCCACAGAAAACAAAAATACAAGTAAATAAACTTCGCACTTATTGAATTTGAAATGAAAAAAAAAATCTACTTCTTGCACAAAAACAACAATGGCTTCTGAAAACACAATTTGCCGGTCCCATGGATACCCATTAAACCAGCAACTACAAATGCTTTGTACTGCTAAACTTGAATTAAAATTACGTTAAAAAATGTGACTTGTGAACTTTGGACAGCTATATCTCATGTTCTATTGGACCAATTCAAGTCAAACAAAAAACAGTCGATAAGAAAACACTTCAAAAATGCAATGCATAACGACTTGAGGGATACATATGTGAATGAGAGGGACCAGGCATTAAAATTCTGAAGTTTCTTTTCTAAATGACGCTATTCTTCCGTGCATTTTGCATTACAACTTCTATCCTTATAAACGGATTACTACCGTTCAGAATTTGGCTAACAACGAATTTTTTAGAGAATACTTCTTTTTTTTATTTTTACGCTTCCGGCTTTGACGGACACAAAATGTGTCTACATTTGTATCCTTAAAATCAATGCGTACAGCTTCATATTCCTGACTCCATATAGCTCGTGTCCTATTGTAAGGACGTGTTCTATGTCAAAGAGGGTCTTTTAGAAAATGAAGAACAGAAAATTGTGCAGAAATTTCAAATCTATTGGATAGTTCAATCCGAAGATAATTAAATTCGAAAACAGATTTATGAAGAAAATTTTAAAAGAACACTGGAACATTGCTTTAAATGAAAAATCTGAAACAAATATTCCATATGCAAAAAATAAACTTACTCAAACTTTTTAATGATGATCAATCTTCGATTATTCTTTAAAAATAATTAATAAAATTAATGACTAACGAGTATTTGTACTTTATTCATTGATATGAGTTCTCTTAAAAATGGGTGCATTAGAAGGAACATTATTTCAGAACTTCTATAAAATACTTCCCAAATAATCATCTAAACAATAAGCCCTATAAGATTGAAATCCGTTTACTAGAACCTGAGTTATGAGGTGAAAGCTATTACAAAATCGACTTTCATCAGAGGTTTTGTTAGATTTTTATTTTATTATTCCGCTTAAGTATATTTCAATTTTCGCAACAATTACTTGTCAAAAACTAGACAAAATTCCCAATCTAACAACGTTTGTTCCATTGAAATCGGCCCACAGAAAACAAAAATACAAGTAAATAAACTTCGCACTTATTGAATTTGAAATGAAAAAAAAATCTACTTCTTGCACAAAAACAACAATGGCTTCCGAAAACACAATTTGCCGGTCCCATGGATACCCATTAAACCAGCAACTACAAATGCTTTGTACTGCTAAACTTGAATTAAAATTACGTTAAAAAATGTGACTTGTGAACTTTGGACAGCTATATCTCATGTTCTATTGGACTAATTCAAGTCAAACAAAAAACAGTCGATAAGAAAACACTTCAAAAATGCAATGCATAACGACTTGAGGGATACATATGTGAATGAGAGGGACCAGGCATTAAAATCCTGAAGTTTCTTTTCTAAATGACGCTATTCTTCCGTGCATTTTGCATTACAACTTCTATCCTTATAAACGGATTACTACCGTTCAGAATTTGGCTAACAACGAATTTTTTAGAGAATACTTCTTTTTTTTATTTTTACGCTTCCGGCTTTGACGGACACAAAATGTGTCTACATTTGTATCCTTAAAATCAATGCGTACAGCTTCATATTCCTGACTCCATATAGCTCGTGTCCTATTGTAAGGACGTGTTCTATGTCAAAGAGGGTCTTTTAGAAAATGAAGAACAGAAAATTGTGCAGAAATTTCAAATCTATTGGATAGTTCAATCCGAAGATAATTAAATTTGAAAACAGATTTATAAAGAAAATTTTAAAAGAACACTGGAACATTGCTTTAAATAAAAAAACCGACACAAATATTTCATAAGCAAAAAATAAACTTACTCAAACTTTTTAATGATGATCAATCTTCGATTATTCTTTAAAAATGAATAATAAAATTAATGACTAACGAGTATTTGTACTTTATTCATTGATATGAGTTCTCTAAAAATGGGTGCATTAGAAGGAACATAATTTCAGAACTTCTATAAAATACTTCCCAAATAATCATCTAAACAATAAGCCCTATTAGATTGAAATCCGTTTGCTAGAACCTGAGTTATGAGGTGAAAGCTATTACAAAATCGACTTTCATCAGAGGTTTTGTTAGATTTTCATTTTATTATTCCGCTTAAGTATATTTCAATTTTCGCTACAATTGCTTGTCAAAAACTAGACAATATTCCCAATCTAACAACGTTTGTTACATTGAAATCGGCCCACAGAAAACAAAAATACAAGTAAATAAACTTCGCACTTATTGAATTTGAAATGAAAAAAAAAATCGACTTCTTGCACAAAAACAACAATGGCTTCTGAAAACACAATTTGCCGGTCCCATGGATACCCATTAAACCAGCAACTACAAATGCTTTGTACTGCTAAACTTTAATTTAAATTACGTAAAAAAATGTGACTTGTGAACTTTGGACAGCTATATCTCATGTTCTATTGGACTAATTCAAGTCAAACAAAAAACAGTCGATAAGAAAACACTTCAAAAATGCAATGCATAACGACTTGAGGGATACATATGTGAATGAGAGGGACCAGGCATTAAAATCCTGAAGTTTCTTATCTAAATGACGCTATTCTTCCGTGCATTTTGCATTACAACTTCTATCCTTATAAACGGATTCCTACCGCTCAGAGTTTGGCTAACAGCGAATTTTTTAAACAATACTTCTTTCTAATTTTCAAGCTTCCTGCTTTGACGGACACAAAATATCTCTACATTTGTATCCTTAAAATCAATGCGTACAGCTTCATATTCCTGACTTCATATAGCTCGTGTCCTATTGTAAGGACATGTTCTATGTCAAAGAGGGTCTTTTAGAAAATGAAGAACAGAAAATTGTGCAGAAATTTCAAATCTATTGGATTGTTCAATCCGAAGATAATTAAATTCGAAAACAGATTTATGAAGAAAATTTTAAAAGAACACTGGAACATTGCTTTAAATGAAAAATCTGAAACAAATATTCCATATGCAAAAAATTAACTTACTCAAACTTTTTAATGATGATCAATCTTCAATTATTCTTTAAAAATAATTAATAAAATTAATGACTAACGAGTATTTGTACTTTATTCATTGATATGAGTTCTCTTAAAAATGGGTGCATTAGAAGGAACATTATTTCAGAACTTCTATAAAATACTTCCCAAATAATCATCTAAACAATAAGCCCTATAAGATTGAAATCCGTTTACTAGAACCTGAGTTATGAGGTGAAAGCTATTACAAAATCGACTTTCATCAGAGGTTTTGTTAGATTTTTATTTTATTATTCCGCTTAAGTATATTTCAATTTTCGCAACAATTACTTGTCAAAAACTAGACAAAATTCCCAATCTAACAACGTTTGTTCCATTGAAATCGGCCCACAGAAAACAAAAATACAAGTAAATAAACTTCGCACTTATTGAATTTGAAATGTAAAAAAAATCTACTTCTTGCACAAAAACAACAATGGCTTCCGAAAACACAATTTGCCGGTCCCATGGATACCCATTAAACCAGCAACTACAAATGCTTTGTACTGCTAAACTTTAATTCAAATTACGTAAAAAAATGTGACTTGTGAACTTTGGACAGCTATATCTCATGTTCTATTGGACCAATTCAAGTCAAACAAAAAACAGTCGATAAGAAAACACTTCAAAAATGCAATGCATAACGACTTGAGGGATACATATGTGAATGAGAGGGACCAGGCATTAAAATTCTGAAGTTTCTTTTCTAAATGACGCTATTCTTCCGTGCATTTTGCATTACAACTTCTATCCTTATAAACGGATTCCTACCGCTCAGAGTTTGGCTAACAGCGAATTTTTCAAAGAATACTTCTTTCTAATTTTCAAGCTTCCTGCTTTGACGGACACAAAATATCTCTACATTTGTATCCTTAAAATCAATGCGTACAGCTTCATATTCCTGACTCCATATAGCTCGTGTCCAATTGTAAGGACGTGTTCTATGTCAAAGAGGGTCTTTTAGAAAATGAAGAACAGAAAATAGTGCAGAAATTTCAAATCTATTGGATTTTTCAATCCGAAGATAAATAAATTCGAAAACAGATTTATGAAGTGTAGTACAAAAAAAAAGAAGAAGAAGAAAAATAATATTCAAAAATAATATTACATAGTATATAAGATTAAAAGTACATAAGCAAAAACGAACATGTTTAGTTTTGTCGTAAGTTACAGTTAGGTACGCGCTATTGTTTACTAGTGAGAATTATTGTACATGCCTATATGACTAATGAAAGTAAAGTACAGTGGCGCATTAGTTAGTTAGTGATTAGTTGAACAGCGACCGGAGGACATTTAGGATAAATAATATTATATTGGTGTTTTAAGTAATTTAGCATTATATTGATATTTGGTGTTATGAGAAGTGCAATTAGGATAATAATAACATTAGAGAGAATTTAAATATTATATTTATCAGTTTAAAGTAATTTGGAGTTAATAGAAATAATATTGATATTAGAAGTAATTTTGTTCTATATAAAACAATTTGTAATAAATAAAGAACTATAAACTTGGACTTTAAATACATTTATTACAAATTTATCAGAAGAACATAATATCATACAAACTATTGCTACAAATTTATCAGAAGTGGGATCAGGACATAATAATCCAATTATTAAGTAAAAATTAATTGAGACTGATTAAAAAAAAAAGTAAAAAGTAACAAATTTATAAACTTTGTGAAAAAATGTGTTAAAATCGTGCGTATGAACTATATAATGGTAAAAAAAAAAATAAATACATTAATAAATTTAGTGTTATTAAAATTTGAATTCTGTTTTATTAAAAAAAAAAAATAATAAGAAGAAGAATTTTTGTTTCGTTTTTAGAATTAATTTTGTTTAAAAAATATATAATATTATCAGTGTTGCCGAAATGGAAGAAATTACCTATCTGCTGAATAATTTAACTTCGCTTACAACGAAAGACTTGAAAGAAGAATTAAAAAATAGGGGTAAGTCAACTGCTGGAAAAAAATCTCTTTTAATTGATAGGTTAAAAACAGAATTGGAAAAAGAGAAAAACAAATTAAATGACGTAGGTACTGATGAAGATGAAAGCACACAAAATGATGAAACATTAATTAGAAATTAATAAAAAAGATGAGAATGAATTGTTTAAAAAAGAAATAGAACTATTAAAAAAAGAAAATGAGTTATTAAAATTAGAGGCACGACTTTTAGAAAAAGAAGGGAAATTAGAACAGGGTAAAGTGGACAAACATGAGCCTAATTGTGATATCAACATGTGTTCATCATTGTTAATGGAATTTTTTGGTGAACATGATTCTTTCGAAACATGGCGTGATCAGGCCCTTGCTATTAAAAACGTATACAGTATCAATGAAAAAATGATGAAGGTTTTGATAATAAGTAAATTGAAAGGACAAGCATTTAATTGGTTTAGATCAAAATCAACAAATATAAATTTAACCTCCAGTGAAATTTTGATCAAGATGAGTGAACTTTTTGGATCCTTTAAAAATATAATAGAATTGAGACGACAGTTTGAAAGCCGACGTTGGCGTTTTAATGAAAGTTTTATGGATTATTTTCATGAAAAGTTGGAACTTGCAAATAAATTTGATTTGCCACAGAATGAATTAATAGAATATATAATAGATGGAATAAATGACTTGCAAATTAGAAACCAAGCTCGTATGAGATCTTTTACTGATATAACTGAATTATTAAATTGTATGAATAATATAACAATTTCAGAAAATAAAGATAAACAAAATACTAATATTATTAAAAATAAAAAGAATGAAGTAACGCGTTGTCATAACTGTGGTGGTAAAGGTCATTGGACGAAAACTTGCCAAAAGGAAAAAAGAAATTGGGGTACTTGTTATAAATGTGGTGAAATAGGTCATAAAATAGACAATTGTCCTAAGAAAAATTATGATGAAAGGAAATATAACTCTTTTAGAAATTGGGATGCTCATAGAAATTCGAATATTGAAAGAAATTGGAATGATAAAAGAAATTTGAATATTGAAAGAAATTGGAATGATAAAAGAAATATGAATAGTGAAAGAAATTTTAACGATAAAAGAAATTTGAATACTGAAAGAAATTTGAATACAGACAGAAATTTGAATACTAATCAACGAAATTTTAATGATAATGCATCATCAAGTCATATAAACCGTGTTGAGCCAGACTATAAAGTGGAACTGAATTTTCATAATCAATATCATAAGTTTAGTATCGAAGCTATTTTGGATTCAGGCAGTCCTATATGTTTAATAAGAGAATCTTGTGCCAGCGATTCCTTCTACATATATTACGAAATATGATGGGAAAATTGAATATTCTGGTTTGAATGAATCAAAATTAAAAATTATTGGAATAGTACAAACACCAGCTGAAGCTAATGGTTTTCCGGTAGAACTAATTCTACATGTGGTACCCGATACTACAATGACTACAGAAATTCTTTTGGGAAGAGATTTTATAAAAAATGAAAATATTCAAATTAGATTTAAGCAAGATAAAACGTACATTGAAAAACCAGATAACTTTATTTTTAATATAGATATCAATAGTTTTAATGAATCATTTAGTATTGAAGATGTAAATTTAGAAAATGTAAAAGAATCCAGAAAAGAGGATATTAAAGATATGTTTAAAAAGTATTTCAATATTATAAATAATCAAAAATTTAATTTTTCAGGTAATTTTTATATGAAAATTAATTTTAAAAAAGAAGAACCATTCTGTTTCAAACCACGGAAAATTTCATTTAAAGAACGTGAAGATTTAAATATAATTATTAATGATTTGTTAGAAAAAGAAATTATACGACCTAGTATTTCTCCGTTTTGTAGTCCAATAGTTCTAGTTAAAAAGAAAACTGGTGAACTAAGAATGTGTATAGACTATAGACAACTTAATAAAATCACATATAAAGAACATTTTCCTATTCCATTAATCGAAGATTACCTTCAGTTATTACACGGCAAAAAATATTTTAGCAGTCTAGATTTGAAGAGCGCTTTTTATAATGTCCCATTAGAAGAAAATTCTATAAAGTATACTTCATTTGTCACTCCTTTCGGACAATATGAATTTTTAAGAATGCCTTTTGGTTTAGTCAATGCACCATCGGTATTTCAACGTTATATCACAAAAATATTTGAAAAATTATTAGAAAAGAATTTGATTATGATTTATTTTGACGATATATTTATTGGAACTGAAACGTTAGAAGAACATATCGAACTGTTACAAAAAGTGTTGAATATATTAAGTGAATATAAGTTAGAATTGAGATTAGATAAATGTAAATTAATCAGAACAAAAATTGATTACCTGGGATATGAAGTAAGCTATGAAGGTGTTAGGCCCAGTAAGAAAAATATTGAAACCATTTTTAAATTTCCGATTCCAAAAAATATTCGTGAAGTTCATTCTTTCGTAGGTATGTGTTCGTATTTTAGAAAATTTATTCAAAATTTTGCATTATTAGCCAAACCACTTACAGATTTATTAAAGAAAAATGCTTCCTTTGTTTTCGATACAAAATGTATAGAAAGTTTTAACGTACTAAAAAATAAATTGATTGAACAACCTGTCTTAGCAACATATTCACCAAAAGATGAAACTGAATTACATTGTGATGGTAGTTCTTTAGGTTTTGGGGCAATATTATTACAAAAGAAATCTGATGAAAAATTTTTCTATAGTAAAAGAACTACTCCAACAGAATCAAAATATCATAGTTTCGAATTAGAGACCCTAGCAATAATACATATATGCATTGCAAAGATTTAGAATATACTTACATGGATTGCATTTTAAAATAGTGACAGATTGTAATTCGCTAACACTAACTTTAAATAAGAAAGAAATAAACCCGCGTATCGCGAGATGGGCTTTAGAGCTTCAAAATTATGATTATGAAGTTATTCATAGAGATTCAAATAGAATGAAACATGTTGATGCTTTGAGTAGATCACATAATGTATTAATATTAGAGGCAAATACACTAGAGCAAACTTTAGCACTTCATCAATATCAAGATGAAAACATAATAAAAATTAAAAAGTCATTGGAAAGAGAAGAAAGAAAAGATTTTGAATTAAGAAATGGTTTAGTTTATAAAAAAACAAACGATCGAAAGCTTTTGTTTTATGTTTCGAGTGATTTAGTCGATAATGTAATTCGAACATGTCATGATGAAATGGGTCATTTTGGTGTAGAGAAAACAGCTGACCTTTTTCTAGCAAATTATTGGTTTCCAAATATTAGAGAAAAAATAAAAGAATATATTTCAAGATGTTTAAAATGCATTGCTTTTCAACCAGAGAGTGGTAAACCTAGTGGAGAATTACATAACATCCCAAAAAAGGTGACTGTCCATTTAATACTATTCACATAGATCATTTCGGACCTTTAGAAAAAACAAAAGAAAGATATAAATTTATTTTAGTAATTGTACATGCTTTTACGAGATATGTTAGATTATATCCAACAAGAACAACTAATACTAAAGAGGTTATTAAAAGATTAAAAGATTATTTTAGAGCTTTGAGTCGTCCAATTAGAATTATATCTGATAGAGGATCTGCTTTTGCATCTAAGGAATTCAATATGTTTTGTTCAGAGTATAATGTCAAACATAATAATATGTATGTACATATGGATGTGAACTTTATACGTATATGAAATAATGTATGAAAAAATTATTTTTAATTTTCAATAATTTCCTATGCATGTAGGTAGGTATACATTTTTTTTTAAATGTATAAAATTTGAGCTTTAATTAAAATATGATCCCTTTGAGATCGGACCTTGAAACTTCACCAATTCCTCCATTGAAGGGTCCTACGTACACATTCAATTTTCAAAGTCCTAGCTCAAAATCGGTAAAAAAAATATCTTTTTTCTTTCAAAAACACAAAATTGGCCGTCCGTATACAAATACCGTACATTTTAAATGGAAACTTACAAATTTTTTTTCTTTTTCAAAAAGGTGTATTTCATCATCCCGTGAACCAAAAACCGTAATTTTTTGACCCAAATATTTGTTGAAGTGTCCTCTTTGATCAGCCCGTGCGATTTTTGTGTACTATTTTTACTTTTTGAGATAAAGTGGAAAACAAGATAAAAAGACGAAAAATTTCCATACATTTTCGAGACCAAACATAAATTTGACTTAAATTTCAACTTCAAAGATCTGTATCTCAGCATCCCGTGGACCAAAAACTAATATGTCTATACGTAAAGATTTATCAAAGTGTTCGTTCTCTTTAGTATTGTCGTTAACAGTATAGTTGTACTGAGCAAAAAATTTTGCATTTTGTTACATTAAAATTAATTTGCGTGGTTTTATGTTTGATACCATTTACCTCGCATTCTATTGCAGGGATCTTTTTGGTGTCAAAAGAAGTTCTATAGAAACAAGTGTAAACGAAGTATGTTCTCGTGGGAAAAGAAAATTAAAACTTGACTAGGATATTCTATGGAGGTTTTACAATAAAACACATTTCAAATGATAACAGTATGTTTCTCATGATCAAAGAACGAAATGGACAGAAAAATCAGTATTTTAAGAATGCATGAAAACTGACTTTTATTCTTCACCTTTTGCTTCTTTGCTTTGTCAATAATCTGAAGTAGATGGTCTTCTATCTACTTACTCTGCTTTTTTATATACATAAATTGATGGATTATTATGAATAAAATGTGTTTATTTTTTCAGATATTTTCTTTAATGACTTTTTCTTGATTAAATAAATGGAATAAAAAATATCAATTTTTCAAATACAAATTAATCTTATGTACATATGTATATATTCAGTATTTTACTGAATAGAACAATTTACATACATACTTAAATAATTTTTAAACAACGGTTAACATTTTTTTTTACACATTGATAATAAGTAATTAAAATTTTCAGTTGTCATAGTTTTTTTAATATTGTTTTTTGACCAAATAATAATAAGAAGTACCTACATTAGAGTCTGTATATAAAATATGAAGATCCTTTTTCAAAATTTCAATAAAGGTTTATTTCTTTAAATATGTAATTGTTAAGTGAAAGATTTACCATTTTAAATTTATGATTTAAGTATCCTCTTGTTTTAAAATTGATTTAATGACCAGCTGTCCTCAACCTTTTTGTTTTATCCTATTTTAATATTTTAAATTATATGTACTATAATACATAATAACCAAGACAGTATATATAGTATAAATCGGTGAAATTTTATACATCGTACGCCTATTTTTCAAGCATATACCTTTCCTAAACGAATATATGGTATATTTTTTATGAATGTACCTGAATGAATTTTTATAAATGTACTATATGTATATACATACACAAGGTGCTTGTTACTTTATTTTAATTTTTTTCAATAAAATAGAGAAATAATTTGTAATAAAAATTGTAGACATACAAATAAATTCAAAATTTATGATAAATATTAATAACCTGCATCAAATTTCATGAATTTGCTATAAATGTGCACTTATCACTTTATCTTACCATATTTAAAATTGTTACTTAAAATTATCAATTTCAAAAAATTCAAACTTATTTTTTTAAGAAAAAGAAAATTTGAAAAAGAAAAGAAAAATAGATTAAACTACATATATTTTCCAAAAGTAAATTCAAAAACAGTGCTAGGCAGTGATAATTTTTAAATTTAAAATAATTATTTCCAAAAACTATTTTTTATGTCAATTTGTATGTACATACTCGTATTTCCGTTTAAAATACATACATTGACTTGTAAAATAAAATTCGCACCTTTTTTACAATTTCTCATCACAATGAGTAGGAATAACATTTTAGGAAAAAGAAAAATATGTAATATCAATATGCATAAAAGCTGTCAGGAAAATTAATTGTCGTATTAAACAAACGTTTAGAAAATATTCTAATAAACAGGTATTTTAGATTATTCTGAAATACCCTTTTTTGAGCAATCTTCAACACTCGAATCAATTTTGACACATTTTCGTCAAAAATTTTTAGACATTTATTTAAAATTCTAAATATATTCGCGGATGTTTTTGATAAAATTAGATTTTAATTTATATTACAATTTATTCAATATGACCGAACATAATTCAACGAGTACCTGCTATAAGAATGCTAGTAAAGAACTGATAATAGATTATCATCATTTGTTACAAGTTATGTTACAATTAAGTATTGAATACAATTACTGTACAGTTACTGTTATAAAATATTTAATACATACAAATATACAATTCATATTTTGTACATTGATTTTACAGGGTGATTAAGACTAATCTCTATAAATGAACTTTGAATATCTAACACCCCCTCTCAAAGTGAATTTCCTGATTCAATCTCAGTAACACCTATATGTAGCTATTCTGCATTAGTTGTGCTTAGGTCCAGGAAGCACTTTCGTCAAAAAATCAGCTGGCATACGTTCAGTAGACATATAACAAATATATTTTCACCTTTTTCAACAGCTTCTCTAATAAAGTGATACCTCACATCTATATTATGTTTAGTTCTCTTATGGAATACTGGATTTTTAACCAATTGTTGTGCTCCTTGGTTGTCATTGAATATCGTTATGATGTGTTAAGGTTCGTGCAAATCGATCAATAACTTTTTGAGGTATATATCTTCTTTTGAAGCTTCACTAAGAGCCATATATTCAGCTTCAGTGCTGGATAATGCCACTGTCCTTTGTTTCCTAGACTCCCAACTAACTGATGTTCCCGACAACGTATAAACATAGCCGGTATAAGATCTTCGATCATCAATGGACGCTCCCCAATCTGAATCAGCATAACCAGTAAGACCATCTTCTGTATTTTTGAATGTAAGACCATAATCGAATGTTTTCTTGAGATAGCGCAATACCCTTTTGGCTGCTATCCAATGTTCCTGTGAATGACATGTATTGAATTGGCTTAGCATACTTACGGCAATTTCTTTCCTTTTTGAAGTTTCGAGTTTGCATCTATCGGAGTTGTTACAGGTTTACAATCATTCATTCTAAAACGATTCAAAATTTCTTGAGCGTACTTCCTCTGGCACATTGTGATGGTTTTGTTATCATTGCTTTGATCAAATTCTATCCCAAGACAATTACGAATTCTGCCTAAATCCTTCATTTCAAACCTTTCCATGAGTCTATTTTTTAATTTTTCAATAGAGCTTTCATTATTTGAAATTAATAGTAGATCATCTACGTATACTGTCAATATCAATGTGTCAGAGTTTGTTTTCTGAATATAGATACAAGGATCTGCATTCGTTGCTTCTAATCCAAGTCTTTTTAATTCTTCGTCTAGCTTATGGTACCACTGATGTCCAGATGTCTTCCTCTTTTACCTGTCCTCACAAATATTGGTCTCCCCTCTTACGTTTGACCTTTGATGTTGTAGTAGAAGGTTGAACTGGGACGGTCTTTTCATTTTCATGAACAACTACTTTTTGCTGTTGTTGTTTCGAATCATGAAGCGTAATTTCAACATTTTCTCCAGGTTGATTTTCATTTTGAATAATACTGTCGAAACAATCTTCATACTTTGAGTTAAAATTAAAAATTTTAGTAAAAATCACATCTCTGCTGATAATTATTTTCCTGTCTTTATCACACCATAATCTATATGCTTTCGATTCTTTGGAGTAGCCCAAAAATGTACATTCTTTCGATCTTGAATCGAATTTCCCTTTATTTGGTCCTTTTTCTAAAACAAAAGCTTTTATTCCAAATATCTGAAAACAACTTACATTAAGACGTTTTCCTGTCCAAATTTTGAATGGTGTACTTCCATTTAGAGATTTAGTGATGCATCTATTTCTTATGTAGTTTGCGGTGTTTATGGCTTCAGCCCAAAATTCTGCTGGAGCATTTGATTGAATCATTAAACTTCTTGCAGTTTCGACCAAAGTTCTATTCTTCCTTTCCGCCGTCCCATTTTGTTGAGGAGTATATGGTACTGTCAATCTGCGTTGTATCCCATTTTGTTTCAGGAACTCATCGAATTCATTGCTGCAATATTCTAAGCCGTTATCAGATTGTAAGTATTTGATTCTTTTTTCACAGTGGTTCTCAACATAAACTTTATAGTCTTTAAATAGTCTTTTCTTTATGAAAAACACTTCACACCATCGTGAATAGTCATCAATGAAGGTGACAAAATACTTTGCACCGCTTAATGATTTCGTTCGTATAGGACCACAAATGTCGGTGTGAATGATCTCTAACAATTCTATTGTTCTTCCGGAACTAGTTTTCTGGAATTGAAATTGTATTTGCTTCGACTTAATACATACCTCACAAGTTTGATTTTTTATTTCATTTTTATTCGCCATCTTCAATCCGAGAACTTCTTTCTTTTGTGCCATCTTTATCAGGTAATCAAAGTTCACATATCCAAGTTTCTGATGCCATTGTAAAATATTTTCATTATCTCGAGTAAGTAGATTTGCAGTTTCATCCGTTTTTCTGATGTAATATAGGTCATCACGTCTATCCGCTACACAAATAACATTTTCGTCTTTATCTGTAATAAAGGCTTTATATTTAGTGAATTTTACTTTAAAACCTTTATCGGTAATCTTTGCAATAGACATTAAATTCGTGTATAAATCGGATACGAACATTACATCTTCTAATTTCAGATTTTTAGCATTTTTTCCGTCGGAAGCACTCAATTTTATTTCACCTATGCCATGAATCTCTGTAGTATCACCATTTGCTAAGTTTAATTTCTTCTTAATTTCTTTCAAGTGATAAAAATTTTCACGACATGGGCTCATGTGCGAGGTACAACCGCTATCTAAGCACCAATCGTCATTTTTATATACTCTATGCTTCATATGCAAAAGTGCTATTTCTTCTTTTATAGATTTCTTCTCTGCACATAATTTTGAGAATTCACTTCTTGGTTTTTGTTTTTCACGACATTCAACAGCTTTATGCCCGACCTTTCGACATTTGTGACACTTAAATCTAAATTTTGGTGAAGATTTACTTACAGTGGTAGCAGTAGAATTGTAGCTAGGTTTTCTGGCTTCAAATTCTTCTATGATTTTTATCTTCAAAGCATCTGGCTTTGGTAAATCATCGCGAAATTCAATCGCACATCGGAAATTCTCAAAACTATCAGGTAAGCTATATAATAAAATTATTGTTAACAAATCATCATTAATACTTATCTCCATATCTAGTAGCTTATCCACTGCGTCGAAAAATTCGTTCAAGTGTAATTTGATGTCTGTTCCATCCGCCATTTTGTGTGTGATCAACCTTTTTAATAATGTTGCTTTTCTTGCAGGACCTTTCGATGCATATATTTCATGCAATTTTAACCATACTTCATAAGAGGTTTGACAGTGTTTAATTTGTTTAAGCTCTGAAGGGTTGATTGATAGTATCAGATCCGACTTCGCTTTCCTGTCTTCTTTCAACCAATCATTAAATTTTCTTTCAGAAGCACTATCTCCAGGTTTTATTTCTGGTT
The DNA here is from genome assembly GCA_939192795.1 of Bombylius discolor. NCBI lineage: Eukaryota > Metazoa > Arthropoda > Insecta > Diptera > Bombyliidae > Bombylius > Bombylius discolor. The sequence continues at coordinate 31,018,710 of OW584240.1, read as the reverse complement.
TTTTATTTTCACCATTCACAAAGCACCAGGTATCATTTTTGGTTAATAACGCTTCTACTTGTACTTTCCAAGTATCAAAATTGTCCTTTCCTAAAGGTTCGATGCGCGTGGTCACGTTACTCATTTTTAATATATTTCCTTTTCTGTATTATTTCCAGAAATTTATATTTTCACCTTTAAATCACTTAAATTTATATTAATTTCAATTCCCTGGGCCCATAACCTGTTAGACATTTATTTAAAATTCTAAATATATTCGCAGATGTTTTTGATAAAATTAGATTTTAATTTATATTACAATTTATTCAATATGACCGAACATAATTCAACGAGTACCTGCTATAAGAATGCTAGTAAAGAACTGATAATAGATTATCATCATTTGTTACAAGTTATGTTACAATTAAGTATTGAATACAATTACTGTACAGTTACTGTTATAAAATACTTAATACATACAAATATACAATTCATACTTTGTACATTGATTTTACAGGGTGATTAAGACTAATCTCTATAAATGAACTTTGAATATCTAACACCCCCTCTCAAAGTGAATTTCCTGATTCAATCTCAGTAACACCTATATGTAGCTATTCTGCATTAGTTGTGCTTAGGTCCAGGAAGCACTTTCGTCAAAAAATCAGCTGGCATACGTTCAGTAGACATATAACAAATATATTTTCACCTTTTTCAACAGCTTCTCTAATAAAGTGATACCTCACATCTATATTATGTTTAGTTCTCTTATGGAATACTGGATTTTTAACCAATTGTTGTGCTCCTTGGTTGTCATTGAATATCGTTATGATGTGTTAAGGTTCTTGCAAATCGATCAATAACTTTTTGAGGTATATAGCTTCTTTTGAAGCTTCACTAAGAGCCATATATTCAGCTTCAGTGCTGGATAATGCCACTGTCCTTTGTTTCCTAGACTCCCAACTAACTGATGTTCCCGACAACGTATAAACATAGCCGGTATAAGATCTTCGATCATCAATGGACGCTCCCCAATCTGAATCAGCATAACCAGTAAGACCATAATCGAATGTTTTCTTGAGATAGCGCAATACCCTTTTGGCTGCTATCCAATGTTCCTGTGAATGACATGTATTGAATTGGCTTAGCATACTTACGGCAATTTCTTTCCTTTTTGAAGTTTCGAGTTTGCATCTATCGGAGTTGTTACAGGTTTACAATCATTCATTCTAAAACGATTCAAAATTTCTTGAGCGTACTTCCTCTGGCACATTGTGATGGTTTTGTTATCATTGCTTTGATCAAATTCTATCCCAAGACAATTACGAATTCTGCCTAAATCCTTCATTTCAAACCTTTCCATGAGTCTATTTTTTAATTTTTCAATAGAGCTTTCATTATTTGAAATTAATAGTAGATCATCTACGTATACTGTCAATATCAATGTGTCAGAGTTTGTTTTCTGAATATAGATACAAGGATCTGCATTCGTTGCTTCTAATCCAAGTCTTTTTAATTCTTCGTCTAGCTTATGGTACCACTGATGTCCAGATGTCTTCCTCTTTTACCTGTCCTCACAAATATTGGTCTCCCCTCTTACGTTTGACCTTTGATGTTGTAGTAGAAGGTTGAACTGGGACGGTCTTTTCATTTTCATGAACAACTACTTTTTGCTGTTGTTGTTTCGAATCATGAAGCGTAATTTCAACATTTTCTCCAGGTTGATTTTCATTTTGAATAATACTGTCGAAACAATCTTCATACTTTGAGTTAAAATTAAAAATTTTAGTAAAAATCACATCTCTGCTGATAATTATTTTCCTGTCTTTATCACACCATAATCTATATGCTTTCGATTCTTTGGAGTAGCCCAAAAATGTACATTCTTTCGATCTTGAATCGAATTTCCCTTTATTTGGTCCTTTTTCTAAAACAAAAGCTTTTATTCCAAATATCTGAAAACAACTTACATTAAGACGTTTTCCTGTCCAAATTTTGAATGGTGTACTTCCATTTAGAGATTTAGTGATGCATCTATTTCTTATGTAGTTTGCGGTGTTTATGGCTTCAGCCCAAAATTCTGCTGGAGCATTTGATTGAATCATTAAACTTCTTGCAGTTTCGACCAAAGTTCTATTCTTCCTTTCCGCCGTCCCATTTTGTTGAGGAGTATATGGTACTGTCAATCTGCGTTGTATCCCATTTTGTTTCAGGAACTCATCGAATTCATTGCTGCAATATTCTAAGCCGTTATCAGATTGTAAGTATTTGATTCTTTTTTCACAGTGGTTCTCAACATAAACTTTATAGTCTTTAAATAGTCTTTTCTTTATGAAAAACACTTCACACCATCGTGAATAGTCATCAATGAAGGTGACAAAATACTTTGCACCGCTTAATGATTTCGTTCGTATAGGACCACAAATGTCGGTGTGAATGATCTCTAACAATTCTATTGTTCTTCCGGAACTAGTTTTCTGGAATTGAAATTGTATTTGCTTCGACTTAATACATACCTCACAAGTTTGATTTTTTATTTCATTTTTATTCGCCATCTTCAATCCGAGAACTTCTTTCTTTTGTGCCATCTTTATCAGGTAATCAAAGTTCACATATCCAAGTTTCTGATGCCATTGTAAAATATTTTCATTATCTCGAGTAAGTAGATTTGCAGTTTCATCCGTTTTTCTGATGTAATATAGGTCATCACGTCTATCCGCTACACAAATAACATTTTCGTCTTTATCTGTAATAAAGGCTTTATATTTAGTGAATTTTACTTTAAAACCTTTATCAGTAATCTTTGCAATAGACATTAAATTCGTGTATAAATCGGATACGAACATTACATCTTCTAATTTCAGATTTTTAGCATTTTTTCCGTCGGAAGCACTCAATTTTATTTCACCTATGCCATGAATCTCTGTAGTATCACCATTTGCTAAGTTTAATTTCTTCTTAATTTCTTTCAAGTGATAAAAATTTTCACGACATGGGCTCATGTGCGAGGTACAACCGCTATCTAAGCACCAATCGTCATTTTTATATACTCTATGCTTCATATGCAAAAGTGCTATTTCTTCTTTTATAGATTTCTTCTCTGCACATAATTTTGAGAATTCACTTCTTGGTTTTTGTTTTTCACGACATTCAACAGCTTTATGCCCGACCTTTCGACATTTGTGACACTTAAATCTAAATTTTGGTGAAGATTTACTTACAGTGGTAGCAGTAGAATTGTAGCTAGGTTTTCTGGCTTCAAATTCTTCTATGATTTTTATCTTCAAAGCATCTGGCTTTGGTAAATCATCGCGAAATTCAATCGCACATCGGAAATTCTCAAAACTATCAGGTAAGCTATATAATAAAATTATTGTTAACAAATCATCATTAATACTTATCTCCATATCTAGTAGCTTATCCACTGCGTCGAAAAATTCGTTCAAGTGTAATTTGATGTCTGTTCCATCCGCCATTTTGTGTGTGATCAACCTTTTTAATAATGTTGCTTTTCTTGCAGGACCTTTCGATGCATATATTTCATGCAATTTTAACCATACTTCATGAGAGGTTTGACAGTGTTTAATTTGTTTAAGCTCTGAAGGGTTGATTGATAGTATCAGATCCGACTTCGCTTTCCTGTCTTCTTTCAACCAATCATTAAATTTTCTTTCAGAAGCACTATCTCCAGGTTTTATTTCTGGTTTTTTATTTTCACCATTCACAAAGCACCAGGTATCATTTTTGGTTAATAACGCTTCTACTTGTACTTTCCAAGTATCGAAATTGTCCTTTCCTAAAGGTTCGATGCGCGTGGTCACGTTACTCATTTTTAATATATTTCCTTTTCTGTATTATTTCCAGAAATTTATATTTTCACCTTTAAATCACTTAAATTTATATTAATTTCAATTCCCTGGGCCCATAACCTGTTAGACATTTATTTAAAATTCTAAATATATTCGCAGATGTTTTTGATAAAATTAGATTTTAATTTATATTACAATTTATTCAATATGACCGAACATAATTCAACGAGTACCTGCTATAAGAATGCTAGTAAAGAACTGATAATAGATTATCATCATTTGTAACAAGTTATGTTACAATTAAGTATTGAATACAATTACTGTACAGTTACTGTTATAAAATACTTAATACATACAAATATAAAATTCATATTTTGTACATTGATTTTACAGGGTGATTAAGACTAATCTCTATAAATGAACTTTGAATATCTAACAAAAATCACTTTTCAAATTTGAATATTTCTGGACCCTGGGATTCCAATAACTTAAAATTTCTGTAGAATATATGTACATATATAAATTCTTTTTTAAACAAAAAAGATCCCTGTAACAGGGAACAAGCTCTAAAGAATAAAGTTACGCAGATTAATGTTAAGGAAATTTTTGCAGACCTATTCGTCCCTTTAAAAAAACATATTCCCGGTAGAGTAGAAAGTTGATATTTAACCAAGATGTTTCTTGAAGGGTTTAAATCCTTCGACTAGGGCAAATGTTATCAAATAAAATGCAAAAAAGCGTGAAATGTTTTTCAATCTAGTGCTTCTTATTTAAATCATATCGGTGCAACAGAGCCCGAGATATAATATCCCAAAGTTGACAAGTGCCACTTTTACCATACAAAAATTTTTGAAAAAATTATATGGAAAATTGAAAATAATTTTTTTATTCACAAAAATTTACATAAGTATCACTTTTTTTCTAAAAATTTTATCTTCAAATTTCAAAGTCAAATTTTTCATATTAATTGCATTAAATATGTAGGTATGTAGGTATACATAAAATAAAACTGATAGTGATATAAAAAATAAACAATGAACATAATTCATAGTTGCCAGAAAAATTTGTTATCCCATATTAATTTAAAACATTACATTACAGAACATTGCAACAACGCTGTATAATATTCATAATATGAAAGAAGTAGAAATATCTCTAAAATGTTAAAAATACACAAACAATGTATAAAAAATACAAAATGTATATTTACACATATGTATAGCTATGTATTATCATATCATAATAGAAATACCCAAATAATTATTATATTAATGCGTTTAGAAGAAAAAAATCAATAATATTCCTGTTTTTTTTTCTCTTCGCTTATAATGCATATTATAAATGAATATAATAAATGAATATGGAAATATGCGTATATGTACATAATATGGTGTGTATGAATCATACATACAATATCAAGTGTGTTCTGTGTACTGTACACATAAAAGCTTAAAAAAAAATTAATCTCTCTCTCTTCTTTTCTTTTTTTTTTATAACGATAAGGAGTGACGCCAGCGCCTCTTTTGAACAAAGATGATAATACGAAAATTCATGCGGTGTCAGCACTATATACTTTATACGCAAAGTTTCAACTATAAAAGGAATTATAGTATCGTGTTGCTGGTACTTTGCGATGCAAATTATTCTTTCACGATGGTTGACATTGGTGCATATAGGTTTCAAAATGTTAAGTGATGGCGGTATTTTGAGAGAGTCTAATTTCGGAAAACTATTATTTCAATCAAAGTTGAACTTTCCTGATGATTCATTACTGCCGAATTCTGACATAACAATACCTTATTATATAGTTGGAGATTCTGCATTTCCTCTGAGATCAAATTTAATGAGACCGTATCCTGGACTTTTATTAGACCCAGAAAAAGAAAATTTCAACAAACGTCTATCAAGAGCAAGACGTGTTATAAAAAATACATTTCGCATTCTAACAGCCAGGTGGAGAATTTAAAGAAGTACGATGCATCTCTGTGAAAAATCAGCAGAAAAAATTATCAAGGCTACGGTAATCCTTCATAATTTTGTAAAAATGAATGATGGGTCACACTGTCCACCAAATTTTGTCGACAGATATGATGGTGAAACTATTGTTGAAGGACTTTGGAGAACGGAAATCAAACCATTGCCAAGATGTGCCCATATATCATCTAACAACGCTTCAAAACATGCCTTTCAACTTAGAGACATTTAAAAAAAATATTTGTTTAAAAACAAGATTTAAAATTTTTGTTTATATTGAATATAAAAAGTCTATTTTCAAATTATATTTAAAAAGTATGAATTAAAAACTACTTATAAAATATTTTAATTTTCTTTTAAACTTTTAAATTTGTCGTGAATAAATTGAAGAACTTCAAACTTAAAATTTTATAATTCATCCTCGCTAATTTTTTCTAAATATTGTTCTATTATCTTTAGAAATGGCTCATGGTCAGATTTTTTGTTTTCACTGCCTTTCATCTTTGCCTTCATAAATTTGTCTATTTTTCCTAAAACATTAGAAAAGTAGTCGCACACTTCTATTTTCTTTTTTTTTCTTTAACACTTCCGTCTTCTACATTCGATTTTCAAATGAGCTTCCTGTTTAACTGATAGTCAGATTTATGCATACTATGGCATTTTAAATTTTGAAATAATGGAAAAACCCAATATTACGTACCATAACATATGGTACTTAAAATATTCGTAAGATTTCTATTTAACTATTCCCTAGCATATACATTCAAAGGGTTATATTTTCCTTTGTTTAAACAAGTGAAAATATTCGTGTCGCCACTTTTAAAAAAAAAAACTATTTTTCTTTAAGAATGTGAAATATGCGCCTAACAAAAAGGGTTCATCATATTTTTGTTTTTCTGTTATTTATGTATATATAATACATTTAAGGGAAACATAGAAAACTATTTTACTAAATTTTGTACCTGTAACAAATATTTAAATATTTAAATTTTTTTCCACTGCACTATTCGATTTTTTCAATGAACTGAATTTTTCAAAAAGAAAACAATTAAGAAATGACATTTCTTCGCTTCGTATGCATAAAAAGTTAAAAGTTGGTCAACTTTTGGCTTCGCTGCGCTGCGCTGCGCTTCAGCTATGTAACACCTTACAAATAAATACAAACAGTCAACTTCTACCTGTCAAAGCGCAGCGTAGCGAAGCGTGCTATGTAACTTCGCTATTAGAAAAATGAAAATTTTTTGGATGATACGATTTTCCCGCTACTGTATGAACTAGAATCCGCATATCATGTATTTAGATAATGGGAAAAAGACAAGTTTGAGAAAAAAAAACAATTACTACGTTTATACTTTCTCTTAAATCGATATAACTCATACCGATATAAGTTATATTTGTGGTATAAGTTTTTCCTTAACGGTATAAGTCTTTAAATCGTTTTAACATAAAACGATTATTAAACCAGTTTAAACAACCTTATATCGATATGAAAATAGGTATAAACACTTTATGACGGCTCGTATGATTTTAAAATTTATTAAATAAAAATTAAGTTAGTTTAATACTTCAAAACAAATATTTTTTTAAAAATTAATGAATATAATGAATGTGAATATTTGACTTAAATGTTCAAAATACAAAAAAATGTAAATTTGGCTACTTGAAAAATGAAAAATAAAAATAACAATATTATACATATTTATATTTTTATATGTGAATTTGTAACATTTTCATATAGTACAACAAAAATTTAAAAAAATTTGTATGGATTTGCAATGCCACATACGAGAACAATAATGCGTTGGAATAGCAATATTGTATTTCCAGTTGGTTTAGAGGAACATATAATCAATCTTTTGAAAGAAAAATGTCAGAAAATGACAGATTTCGAAAAAAAATGTATTTTGCTTTTCGACGAAATGTCTTGTAAGATGGAAATAGAGTATTCATCTAAAGAAGACATGGGTTTCGGTCTAAAAGACTTAGGAGGAGGGAAGAGATATCCAAAGATTTCATCATCCGTTCTACTTCTCATGATTAGAGGTTTAAATAGCAATTGGAAACAGTCCATTGCTTATTTTATCGGAAAAGTTACTGTGGATGAAATTGTCCAAATACTTAAAAATGCTGTTGAACTCCTTTCGAACATAGGTTTCAATGTAATTGCCATAACAGGGGATCAGGGAACTTCAAATCAAAGTGCTTACAAAAGACTAATTTGTAATAAGAATGAGCCATTTACCTATATAATAGATAAAAAAGTAATGTTACTTTTCGACGTACCCCATTTAATAAAAAGTGTGAGAAATAATTTGCGTAAGGCAGATATTAAGTTGGGGATAAAATTATATCGTGGACTATTTTAGAAAAAATTTTCAATACTGAGAAAAATAGTACTCTGAAAGCATGTTTCAATTTATCTGAGAAACATATTTATCCGAGTGCATTTGAAAAAATGAGCGTCAAATTAGCCACTCAAGTTTTCAGTTTGAATGTTTCTGCCGGAATAGAACTGGGTATAGCACTAAATGTATTCGAAAGGGAGGAAATTGCGAAAGCATCCTATACCGCAGAAGCATTCAGAAAACTTAATAATCTTTTCGATAATTTGAACAGCGTTGTTGCCTTATCTGAAAAAGAACCTGGAAAAAAAGTAATTGAAAATTTGATAGAGGGAAAAGCATGGATAGAAAAGTGGATTCATTTAGGAAAGTTCAAAAGACCACCATGTTTTGACGGTTTAATTCAAACAATTAATGGGGTTTTATTAATATGGTAAAGTCTGAAAAACAGTCAAACTTACTTAATCACTTCGAGATTGAACCAGGATCCTCTTGAAAATAGCATATCCATATTAAGGAGAAATAAAGGAAATTATGAGAAAAATCCTTCACCTTATAGAATTTCTAGAAATATAAGACAAATGGCATTTCAAAATTATGTACCATCTCTGCAAACTGGGTATGAGTTTTCCGATGCAGAAAATTTACTGTCAAACTCAGCAGAATTTAATTCTGACCTAACCGATGAAATAGTAACTGCTGATGAGAAAAAAAAAGAGAGAGGAAGTAGAAGAATTTTTAATGACTTTCGACGATTTAGAATCAGACGAAGAAATTGAAATTTTTGAATATGTTGAAAGTGAAGATGAAGAATCTGGAAATGAGCAAGAGATTCCAGATATAGAAAATCCTTTTTTAAGTAATGTAATTGTTTATTTCTCTGGCTATGTGGGAAAGAAAGTTTATACAAAATACAAATGCGAAGTTTGTACGAATTTTATTTTGGCAAAAGAAGAAACAATTGAAAATGACATTTTATTAAAACTGAGGGCATATAAAACCAAAAATTCGAAATCACATTATGGCAATTTAACTGTACCTTCTTCAGAGTTTGTGAAATATATGAAAAATATTTCAAAGCACTTTGAAACAAGTATAAAATCCTTAATACATGAGACTGATCTCATAAAAAAATTAATTCAATTATTTCCAAGTGGTTCAAAACAATACTTTTGTAGTCAGCATGAAATTGAAATCTTAAATTTCGTTTTCACCGTTCTTCTTCGATTTTACTCCAAAAAAATTAACCGTCTTCTTTCGAACCCATCTTCTAAACAAAGTGCAAAATTAAAAATATTGCAAGGTCTCTAAAAATAATTAAAAATTATTCCCTACAGTACTTTTTTTTTGTTAATATTTGTTAATTTTTTTATAAATATCTAAATTACAATACTCTTTTGGGGTATAAAGTGACAGCCTCCACGAACGCATAGTTTAAAAAATATGCTGGAATACCCTGGAAACCTTTATCAACAATGTACAATACATGTGGTATAGGGCTAATGTCACTAACAATTTATCAATACAATTTGAATTAAGATTCATAAAATATACCTATTAAATATTTTTTATTAGAAGCGTTTAGTTTTTTCATATTACGTATTCCAATAATTATGAATAAATGTTTTTGCAGGAAAACTATATACGTAGGTACATATTCCGTTTAAAATACATACATTGACTTGTAAAATAAAATTCCCACCTTTTTTTACAATTTCTCATCACAATGAGTAGGAATAACATTTTAGAAAAAAAAAATCTGTAATATCAATATGCAATAAAAGCTGTCAGGAAAATTAATTGTCGTACTTATTTAAACAAACGTTTAGAAAATATTCTAATAAACAGGTATTTTAGATTATTCTGAAAAGCCCCTTTTTAAACAATCCTCAACACTCGAGTCAGTTTTGGCACATTTTCGTCAAAAATTTTTAGACATTTATTTAAAATTCTAAATATATTCGCGGATGTTTTTGATAAAATTAGATTTTAATTTATATTACAATTTATTCAATATGACCGAACATAATTCAACGAGTACCTGCTATACAAAAATCAGTTTTCAAATTTGAATATATCTGGACCCTGTGATTCGAATAACTTAAAATTTCAGTAGCATGTACGTATATAAATTTTTTTTTAAACAAAAAAAATCCCTGCAATACAGAACGAGCTCCAAAGAATAAAGTAACGAAATTTTTGCAGACCTTTTCGTCCCTTTAAAAAAATATATTCCCGGTAGAGTAGAAAGTTGAGATTTAACCAAGATGTTTCTTGAAGTGTTTATTTTCAATCAAAATTTTTTTTTCCTTTTACTGCTACCCCTCTTATTTTTGAACTTATCCTGGATAAGTTCTTATTGCAATTAAATTGAAGTGTTTTCCAATCAATTACTTCTAATTTGAATCAAATCGGTGCAACAGAGCCCGAGATATAATAGCCCAAAGTTGACAAGTGCCACTTTTACCATACAAAAATTTTGAAAAAATTATATGAAAAATTGAAAATAATTTTTTTTTTACTGACAAAAATTTACATATCACTTTTTTTAAAAAAATATTTTATAACTTTTTACTCCACATACTTTTTCAAAGGATCGAAAAGGTCTACAAAAATTTTCTTTAACATTATAAAATTTAAGATAAGTACCTAGATCGGAATATTGAATAGCCTTTCAAAGTCAAATTTTCTATATTAATTGCATTAAGTATATAGGTATACATAAAATAAAACTGATAAAATCATATTTTTAAAATATAAAAACTGAAAGTGATATAAAAAATAAACAATGAGCATAATTCATAGTTGCCAGAAAAATTTGTTATCCCATATTAATTTAAAACGTAACATAAGACAACATTACAACAACGCTGTATAATATTCATAATATGAAAGAAGTAGAAATATCTCTAAAATGTTAAAAATACACAAACAATGTATACAAAATACAAAATGTATATGTACATATTTATATATCATATTGATCATATTGGAAATACCTAAATAATTATTACATACATATGTATGTACATATATTAATGCGTTTAGAAGAAAAAAATCAATAATATTCCTGTTTTTTTTCCTCTTCGCTTTACGCTTATAATGCATATTATGAATATAAATGAATATGGAAATATGCGTATATGTATACATATGGTGTGTGAATCATACATACAATATCAAGTGTGTACTGTGTACTGTACCAAAAAGCATCAAATATAGAGGTTTATTGTAGCCGTTAAATTCAAATTTTTGAATTTTCATGTCTGTATGTTTGCAAAAATAATATAAAAAGGGGAATAATTTTGCTTCGAATAAGCTCATGATATGATTGGCTGTATAAGATTTCAAGAGGAGAAATGTGAAAAGAAGAAGCATGTAAAGTAAATTTAAGAAATAAAAAATAATGAAAAACACGCCCATAATTATAATATTCATTATAAATGCTTTATTTGTTTTTGTATACCATATGATATTTTTAAATTTTGTTTTGATTCTTATTGTATACATTTTTGAATATTTATATTTTGTTTCGAAAAACAAAAATATAATAATACAACTGTGTACAATTATTGTTGATGATATTAATTATCACGTTTTTTTGTGATATGTGAAAAATGAAAAAATATTTTTAATTTTCATGTTTTTTAAAATATACTGCTTCTTGTTCATTTTCATATTGCATTTTATAGTTCTTATTAAATAATGATAATTCATTTATTCGCATGATGATTTTTTTTTTCTTTTTTGTCAAATTTCAAGATTTTTAGTTATTTGGTAACAATAAAATCTTTTTTATTTCACTTAAAATTTTTTTTAAATATTTTACAAATTTTATTTACGTAAAATAATTTGTATGGAAAATTTGTCATGTAACCCTGGGATTGGCTGATCGTACACAAATGTATACATTCGGACTTTGAGTCTTTATTTAAATATGATCCCTTCGAGCTAGGAAAACTTGAAACTTCAGCAATTCCTTCATTGGAAGGTCCTCACTATACACCCCAATTTTCAACGTCCTAGCTCAAAATTGGTAGAACAAAATATTTCTTTTTACCTATGCAAAAACACGAATTTGGTCGTGCGTATACAAATGTATACCATACATTTTATATGGAGATTTTGAAATTTTTTTTTCAAAAAACGATATCTCAGCATCCCGTGGACCAAAAACCGTAATTTTTTGACCCTAATATTTATTGAAGAGTCCTCTTTAATCAACCCATGCGATTTTGTACTATTTTTACTTTTCGAAATTTCAATACATTTACAAATTCAAACATAATTAGGACTTCAATTTGACTTTGAAGGTCTGTATCTCAGCATCCTCTGAATCAAAAACTATTATTTTTGGATTAAAATATTCAATATGAAAATATTAGTTTTTTGTCCACGGGATGCTGAGATATCGTTTTTTGAAAAAAAAAATTTCAAAATCTCCATATAAAATGTATGGTATACATTTGTATACGCACGACCAAATTCGTGTTTTTGCATAGGTAAAAAGAAATATTTTGTTCTACCAATTTTGAGCTAGGACGTTGAAAATTGGGGTGTATAGTGAGGACATTCCAATAAAGGAATTGGTGAAGTTTCAAGTTTTCCTAGCTCGAAGGGATCATATTTAAATTAAGACTCAAAGTCCGAATGTATACATTTGTATACGATCAGCCAATCCCAGGGTTACATGACAAATTTTCCATACAAATTATTTTACGTACATACATAAAATTTGTAAAATATTTAAAAAAAATTTAAAGTGAAACAAAAAAGATTTTATTGTTACCAAATAACATTTTTATGTCACGTATTTTGAAGCACAACCTTAATAACATTTCATAAAACTTGCAACAATGATTTTCAATATTCATTCAATAGAAAATAAGTAGAAATTATACCTAACAGTGTAAACTCGATAATTTGAACTAATTTAAACTGACCTTGTTAAAATTTTAGAACAGTTGAAAAAATTGCACACAAAAACAAATTTACACTTTCAACACTATTTTAAACAAAAATACCAAATAGTGTTGTAATAAATTCATTTGTATTTTTAAAAAAATAATTACAAAATTGAATATGACGATTATAAAGTGAATTTTAAATCAGGTAATATGTACATATTTAACTTGTTTTTATTTCATCCTATTTCGAAAAGTATAAATCAGAAAAACCCCTTTACAAAATTACATAACATTATTAGCTAATTTTAGAAATTTAGGCGTTGAAAATAAAAAGGTTCAAATTACTGAGCTTATACTGTATCTATATTTAAGTAAAATTAAAGTAAAAAAAAAAAATTAAAAAAAAAAGAAAAAACATTATTTCAAAAAACATTTATACAATTATAATTCATATTGATCTTCTGTCTTTGTCTATCTTCAAATGATCGATATGCGTTTATAATTTGTATTATTCTTTTTGCGTATTTTCTTAATCCTTCCTACTTTTGTTATCTACTTCGAAAATAAACCAAAGTCAGCTGATGTGCATTAGTGTATTCAAAAAAAAAAAACAATAGAAATGAAATTTTTAAGAAAAATACAATTTAAAAGAATACAAAAAAAAGAACTAGGGTAGAATACCCAGTAACGAGCACTCCGGCAGTAACGGCTTTATTTTATTCTATAACTAAGATATTTTTATAAAAATACAGGTGAATATTTGCTATATATTATGTACTTAGAAAAATATATTATCCTTGCAATGCGTGGATGGTTTATCATTACAAACTCTTATTTTAAATATAATTCTAATAAATATAAAGTGCTACTCAAAATGGCATTTTTCTTAACATTTTCGTTAAGGAGATGAATATTACGTTTTCGTTAAGGAGATGAATATTTATTTCCTTTATATTTTACTAAAAACAGCGATAAATAGCTAATTTTTTTGAAATTACATTTTAAATTAGTTAAAACTTAATTTCTAGCACTTTGTAACACGTTTATTATTAAAATATTTTATTTTTGGCACTGCTCGTTACTAGCTCTTTTCATGGGCTCGTTACTGGCGAAAAGGAGGCTCGTTACTGGTCTTCACGAATTTTGAGTTTTTTTCATAATTTTAATAATTTGACTGAAATAAAAACATATTTTTTGCGTTAAATTGCAAATCTAGACCCTTCAGAAAATTTATTTTATTCTTGATTGGAATTATTTATCAAATACTTTAACCGTGGTATAAGGAAAAAGTCCAAAATTTTCCTTAAGGGTGCTCGTTACTGGATATTTTCCCCTATTCATAATTAGTAAACAAAAACTATGGGGAAAATTAATTGTTGTATGAAAAGAACGCTTATAATATTAAATATTTTAGTTTTCTAAAAAAATTTTCTAGGCGATCCTCAAATAATTTTTATTTTTCATATAATTATTTCAAATAAATTAATAAAATATTTGAAAAAAAGTAAACAAAAATAATTCATCATTACAAAAAAAAACATTCATACAATTATAATTCATATTGATCTTCTGTCTTTGTCTTTCTTCAAATAATCGCTATGTATTTATAATTTTTATTATTCTTTTTGAGGATTTATTCTTACAGTCTACTTCGAAAATAAACAAAACAGCTGATTTATAGTACAAAATTCAAATAAAAACGGAAAATATTTAAATTGAGTTCGAATGTTTCAAAAGCTATATTTAAAAATTTTTCGAAGCAAAATATTTATGTATGTTTGCATGTTCTTGATTTTTGAAAGAGCTTGAGATTAATCCTCTATTGTATAAATTGATGCTTTTTGATTGTATAAATTGATGCTTTTTGACTGTACACATAAAAGCTTAAAAAAAAAATTAATCTCTCTCTCTTCTTTTCTTTTTTTTTATAACGATATGGAGTGACGCCAGCGCCTCTTTTGAACAAAGATGATAATACGAAAATTCTTGCGGTGTCATCACTATATACTTTATACGCAAAGAACATACCTTGATACCTAGTAGTTTATTTATATAATAAATAAAGTCAAAAATAATACAACGAAAATTGAAGTCGCTGTAAATAAAATTTAATTGAGGAGTTTTAATTAAATGTTTTCCTCAGAAAAAATTCTTTTAATTTTTTTAACTCACAAATTTTTCATGATATTTCAGAAAAAAAATTAAAGAGTAATTTTACAATACATACTCTGAAAAGTACATAAACAAATATTGCAGAGGTTAATTCTCAAGTAGCTTAATTTAAAAATTACCCAATAAATAGAAAAGTTTGATTTCTTTTTATTAGTAAACATTCACACATTCTCGCTTAATCCTGAAATTTTGAATAAAAAGCTTTCAATCGTTGATTTTTTATTCTATAACTTAAATTTTGTTTTACATTATGTTCTGAAGCTTGAATGTACACATGCAAACGAAAACAGGTTTTACATTTTGTTTATTATTCTTATCATGCATATACACAAAAAATATTAAAATATTTCTTTCTTTTCTTTTGAAGATTTTTAATGTACATATAATTGAATTAATTTGACCTTATGTACATATACATATATGTAATTATATTCAGTTTTTGAATAAATATGTTAGGTATGTATGTATATGATAGAAAAATTATTCAAAATACCTTATAGGAATTATAAATTTGAAAATATTCAGAGCTATTCTGTACACATTCTTTAGTTAGCGAATTTTTCTGCTAAAAAAGTTAGCAGGTTGAGATGGTAGCAGTTTCCTTAAAATTCGTATTCTGGTCAAAAGTATTTTTCGAAATCTTTTAGAAATTTTTTGCTTTTCTACACTAGGTAGTTAAATCAGTTTTTTTTTTGATCGTTTCAAAATATTGGAATATTTTTTTCCCAGCTCGGTATAATAATAATAATAATCATCTAAAATAACTTTACCAAGAGGATAATACACTCCCAGTCTAGTTACAATTGGTCGAGTCAACTTCAGATGTAATTTAAACCGTTATAAAAATATGTAAATAAACATGTTTACAGAAGTTGTTACAACCACCAATGCTTATACACTATCTGTTGTTTACATTTTGTAATTGAATAAATTTGTAAATAAAAATGAAAAAAAAAATGAAAATCAAGTTAATTACTTCATATTTATTTATATAGATTTGTGTAATTAACATTAAAAAAATAATCCATTTTATTATATTTAGTATTTATGTACCAAAACTTAAAAATGACAGAAGTTAGCAGAAAACTTAAACGATAACGAACTCGAAAATAGCACCTGCTAGTTAGCAGAAAAGTTAGCAGGTTTTTCTGTTAATTTTTTGATACAGAATACCAATTTTTGTCTTAGCAGATTTTTTTAAGAGCTGTCAAAATTTTCTATGAAAGTTAGCAGAATGTCAAATTAGCAGAAACACACAGAATAGCTCCCAATAGCTCCCAATAGCTCCCAATTATTTTGAAGCAAATTTTCATAAAAGTGAAAAATTCCCAATTAATTAAAATGTTTTTATATTTCTTTTTATATTTTTCTTTTTTTCTTTCTTCTAATGACAACCTTGACCTATGTCAATGCGATTTTTTGCCTTGTTTCGAAATTTATCTTGAAAACAAAAAAAAATACAAGAAAAGCGTAAAAGATCATTTTAAAGAGACCCCTTATTCCAGTTCTAAGCATTATAGGGCAAGGGCATGAACACATTACGTTGTTGTAACAACGACGCAAACCGGTTATAAAACCTGTTTTTACAACTGATCAAACTACATCTGAAGGTGGCACGACCAGTTGTAACGAGAGTATGAGTGTATTACACCCGTGAAGATAAAATAATTTTAGATGATTTCTTATTATACCAAGTTGAAAAAATTATACCATTACTGTTACTCCCAGAGCAAAATAACCGGTTCAACCACCTAATGTGTACAGGCAGATAGATTATATAAGTACACAAAATATTCATATTGATTCATACAATTTACAAATACCATCGTTAAATATTCACTTATTTCATCATTAGCATATGTTTTTTATATCTCAATTCATTCTATTGAATTCGAAAGAGCTTCAGAATAGAGCTTTCTATTGTGTTTCTGAGCTTTCTCAAGTGTGTTTTTGAGCTTTCTCAGATAAATTTTTATAAACAAGTAAAAAATGTGAATTTTTCCGTTCCTTATGAAGGAATCTCTTAATACTTAATACTTTTTGCATGCATGTGTTTTATTGGAACTGAGGAATTCAGATGTGCTCACATAGTTTTGCTCAGATCACTTATCTTCTTCTTGAGAATTACCTCATTTTAAGTGTTCAAGAAAACATGTTAAAAAATTAATGTACATACTTGAACAAATTTCAGAAAAAAATTCAACATTAATAACTAATTCAAGAAAAAATATAGAATACAAATTACAAAATATTAAAACTTAAACCGACACAGCTACTAAACTGATCTGAGAGAATAAAATGTTGGCTCATTTGAACACTAAACAGTGAGATTTCTCGTAGCGACCTCTATTGTCGACTTAAAAAAATTAGTGCGAAAAAACGCGCTTATCATATGAGGAAGTGAGAAATCTTTTCGATTCTAGATTTGGCATCTAAAACTTGCTTTTGGAATCCAAAATTCCGATCTAGCATCCAAATGATATATCCTTACTTCTTTTGTTACTCATTATTTTTGTTTAATTTTAATACTTTTTAAAAATATATCTATTTTTAATTTGAAGTATATATTTGAGAATTTGCCAAAAATCGTTTAAATTTTGTAAAAAAAAATCTCTACTTTTACTTTATTACTTTTTGTTTATTTTTTGTAAAATTTGTATTTTTTTAGAAAATGAATAAAAAAAGTTTTATGAATGAAAATATGCAGTATTAGTATTTCTAATTCTTTGAAAGGTTTCACGATTCGTTTCGTCCTATGAAATGAGGCAAGAATTTGGCATTGCTTTTCCAGTCAACTAGCATCTGTTTCAGTTTGAGAGCTGGCATCTCTGAACACAACTAATAAGTTAATAACTATGAAATATCAATTATCAGCTGTTTTAATTTGATATATACCGGGTTGCTTTGCTTTTGGTGTTCGTTGCTGTTTTTATTAAACTAGTAAGTATTAAGTAAACCTAAATTACAAAAGGAAATGGTTATTTAAGGATTATACTGCACATCAGGAATAATTATTCTAATGATTACTTATTTGATTTTAATATAGTCGGAATTATGACATCTACTGATAGATTTCAATTAGGCCCAAAGGAAGGTATTTCATATCCACTTAGTGTGCAGTATTGTGGAAATTGTTCTATGCCAATCGAGGTAAGACATTACACTTCTTACAAGGTAATTAAAATTCTAAAATTATTCCATTAGTATTGCGAATATTATCCAGACTATGAAAAATGTAAACAATGGTTGGAAAAAAACCTACCATGTGAATTTGAAAAAGTTAAATTGGAAGATGGTAGTGAAGGAGGTGCTGACGATGATAAAAAACGTCAGAAACGTGGAGGAAAAGGCATGCTCAAAACAAAAAAGAAAGACGAGGGTCCAAAGAAAATTTGTGTCGCACGAGCACCTCGTGGCAAAAAAAAGTCTGTTACAATAGTAACGGGTCTTAACTCTTTTGGTAAGTTCATGTAGGAATTTCTTTTTTTTTTTATATTCAATACTCCTGTTTAATATTTTAGATATTGATCTTAAAGTAGCCGCTAAATTTTTTGGTACAAGATTTGCCTGTGGGTCATCGGTAACTGGAGATAACGAAATTGTGATCCAAGGTGATGTTAAAGATGACTTGTTCGATGTTATACCCGAAAAATGGCCTGAAATTGACGAAGATTTTATAGAAGATTTGGGTGATCAAAAACGATAATTTAATTTCAACGTTTTCCGAGAAGCATTTCATTAACAGAGTTCATAAGTAAATTCACTGTAAATTGTTGAGAATATAGTGGAAACAAATTTGTATCAAACATAAGGAATTCATATAAAATAGTTCACATGAATAACTGTTTTCAAATATTAATTTATTTTGTTCTCTAAAATTATTTACAAATTTATTTTTTTTTTATTTGTACTGCGTGTGTTCAAATTCATTCTGAATATGATTTTGTTAATGTAGCACCAAGCGTTTTGACACAATTTCCAGTATTTGATTAACCTGCTCTTCAGAAAGACGTTCTTCACTGTCTTCAACTAGCTAAAATAGTCCAATCAAGAATATCAAAGTTTGATGTAATTTAGAATATTTTGATTTACCAATTGAATATGCAACGGCGTTGTTGGTGGATCATTCACTATCATGAGACATTCGTTTTTCGTTAAATTAAAGGGTTTGATATCTCCAAGAAATAGAATTATTGATTCACTAGATTGGTTTTTGCAAGCAGATTCTTCTAAATGCTGTAAAATCTAAAAAGAATGTAGAAATGCAATTATATTATTAAGTTTTTACATCAGCATAAAAAGTTAACTTACTTCATAACTAATAGTAGCTATATTTCTAAGTTCATATTTCTTTTTTAAATTTCCTTTTATTTTCTGTAGAGATTCATAAACCTCTAAATTAGAAAGAAGAGAAAAACATGGATTCACTCTATAAAAAAAAGATTAAATACTTGAATTATCAAAAATGAAGATGTTCGTAATCTGCCACTACGAGTAAAATTGAACATCGAATATTAAATCAAGTAAATATGAATAGAACTAATATTTCCAATGTTTAGAAAATCTGAAGAAACATATTCACTATTGAATAATAGCAGTGAACATATTTAAAAATACCCACATTTCCATTTTTAACTCTAATTGGAACCAAAGCTAGAACCGTAGACAACAATATACTATACGACATTCACTATAAATAGTATAAATATGAATGCAAAATAGCTGTCAAAATAAGGCATAGCTACATTATACATGTTTTTTATTGGAATTTGGAACTGAGGAATTCAGATGTGCTCACATCAGTTTTGTCCAGCTCACTTATCTTCTCACAATATCGAGAATCATCATTTCCTCACTTGACTTCATTCAAGTATGTAATTTAATTTTTCAACATAGTTTTTTAAACACTTAAAGTGAGCTTATTTTCAAGCTGAAGATGTGAGCACATTTTACTTTTAATAAAACACAGCTTTTCTTGAACAAATTTCAATGAAAAAATCCAACATTACAAAACAATTCAAGAAGAAATATAAAATACAAATTAAGGTAGGTATACACGACAGAAGACTTTGGTCTCTAGAGACCGAAAAGAGGTGTCTAGAGACAGAAGACTTCGTGTATACTTTGATGATATTTAGTAAGGCCTCCTCCTGCTTTAATTACGGCTTCAACAAGTCGTGCCATCAAAATTACCAAGTTTCTACAATGATCGACCGAAATGTCGATGTTTCATGCTTCTTGAATAGCATTTCGAGATTCCTACTTAGTCCCCTGGTTCCTTTGAGAGACTTGATTTCAAAATTATTCAACAGTTCTCTATTAGGCTGAGATCTAGACTGTTCACCAACCAGTCTAGAGTTCTCAATCCTTGGTCAGCAACTTTTTTTTAAAATATTAAATACAAAAGATATAATATTTTAATAAATCGGATTAATTTTGGTGCTTTTGACTCTAAAGAAAGCAAGTACTTATCTTCCGAGCCCAACGACAAAAAGATTGGGTCATAAATGACCAAGAACCGGTTCTCAATTGAAGGGATCAAGTGATCCCCTATGATGTCGATGTAGATATCGGCGTTCATAGATCTGTTCCAATACTTTAAATCTCCAGGTGCGATATATGAAATGCATCCCCACATCATAAAACTCAATAGAAATTTATTTCTATTCACTGCAGTCCTCATGAAGATCTTCTTCAGTTTGTCGACGCACGTACCGCAGACAGTCATGACTTATTTAGGTTGATTTTCATTTCGTCTGTAAAAATCTAAAACTTATGTACTTTGGCGAAATTCAACCCAGCGGTCTTCATTCGTTTTGTCAACGAAGGCTTTTTTCGAGATCTCCGGGCTAGCATTCCGATCGTTTAAAGTCTCCTCCGCACAACAGTTTTATCACCTTTTTTTGTTCCTCTTGCCTCGCTACAGCTCCTTCGAAATTTTATTTCTATCTTTTAGGCAAAGTGATTTCAAAAATCGGTCCTTCCTATAACTGGTCTTATTTTTCAGAACTGTACCTTCTTTTCTTTTTGAACAACCAGATTGTTCGATTTTTCTCAAAAACCTGAGTTTGGTCAACTCTACCGTACAATGGACAAAAGCACTAACTGCAATGTGATGTATATGGAAAAAAGGACTAACTGCCATATAACGTATATGCAGTTAGTCCTTTTTTACATATATGTATGTACATCACATTGCATTGCAGTTAGTGCTTTTGTCCATTGTACGGTAGACCTTGTTATGTCACGCACAGAAAGTCCTTTCTTCCTTACAAATGTCAAACAATCAATTTATTTTCATTTTCCGTACGAAATAAATGGAACTTCATTTATTTCGGTTGGATATGAAAATAAAAAGTCTCCACACGGACAGGCAACGCCATATGTGAAAGAGTTTTTCAACTCTTTTTTATTTTCAGCTGAGTACCACTTACGAAATCGAAACAGAAAATTTTTTCGGTTCCATTTATTTTGGTTTTTTTACATATGTAGGTTTTGTATAGGCAAAATATCTTATTTTCATCTGAATACTTTGCGTAGTACTCAGATGAAAATAAGATATTTTGCCTATACAAAACCTATGTAAAAAAAACCAAAATAAATGGAACCGAAAAAATTTTCTGTTTCGATTTCGTAAGTGGTACTCAGTTGAAAATAAATTTTATGTTGGAAAAAGTTTATTTATTTCGGAACGAAATAAAAAATCTACAAAATGGAGAAGAAATCTACATAGTTGAAAAAAACTTTAATATATATATTTTTATCTTAATTTTACTATAACTATATCAAAACAACCTAACTTTACAAATGTCAAACAATCAATTTATTTTCATTTTCCGTACGAAATAAATGGAACTTCATTTATTTGGGTTGGATATGAAAATAAATATTCTCCAACACAGACAGCCAACGCCCAACACCATATGTGAAAGAATTTTTCAACTCTTTTTTATTTTCAGCTGAGTACCACTTACGAAATCGAAACAGAAAATTTTTTCGGTTCCATTTATTTTGGTTTTTTTTACATAGGTTTTGTATAGGCAAAATATCTTATTTTCATCTGAGTACTACGCTACGCTTAAAGCAAGAATAACACTTGTCAGTGTGACATGAATTTGTAATTCGTATTTTATATTTCTTTTTTTATTGTTTTTTAGTGTTGGGTTTTTATTAGTGAAATTTGTTCAAGTATCTAATTTAATTTTTTGTCATGTTTTACTGTTTTCAAAAAGAAGATAAATGATCGAAGCAAAACTGAAGTGATGACAAATAAATTCATCAGGTCCAGAAAAACACGACACGACTATAATGTAGCAACCTTGTATTTTGAGTCTTGACAGCAGCGAAACATTTTTAGAATTTGTTTCAAAAAATGCTGTTGCTGTTAGGTTTAATTAAGCACAAAAATGGTGTTTAGCGTGTTTTCTAACCACTTTCGCTGTTACTGCGAAGTTGTATTTCTCGGGTAAAAGTTTAGGGCTCTATTATGATTTTTGATTGAAATTCAATAGAATCGAATGAAGTATTCACAATATTTTGTATCATTTTCAAACAAATTCTAATATATTCTATATGAATTTTATTTTAAATATCTAGTAATCTATGCTTTTTAATGTTTTATTCTATTGCTACTGAAAATTATTTCGACATCTTTCTTCTGATCGAATGATATTGTTAAATAAAAATTTAAAATCATAGATTACTAGATATTTTAAATTAAATTCATATAGTATATATTAGCATTTGTTTCAAAATGACACAAGATATTGTGAATATTTCATTCGATTCTATTGAACTTCAATCGAAAATCATAACAGAGCCCTTAATATTGAGCAGAAAATGTACGCTGCAAAAAATGCTGCCTTTGCTTTGGCGTTGTATGCAACAAATTTTAATTTTGACATTCGGTATTGTATTTTGTGGCTTGTGCTTTGAATATATTTTGTACGTAGGTTGTATTGAATTATCTTTCAAATAAAATATCTTCATTCCAATATTATTTGTCGTATTTGTTACTTCGCAAAATTTATAGAAAATAAATTATTAAAATGGTAAATATATATATTATTTTAAATAATAATTTTTGAAACAAACTGTAGTTCTCATAATTGAAACAGAAAAATTTTCTTTACATAAAGAGGTTATGTTATGAGTCACTTGCACATGAGGGAATAATTTTCTCGATGATTCGTTGCATATTATTTTTGCGAACCATTATATAGTGTGTTTTAAATAAAGTTTATTTTTTTATTATGTTTTATAATTTTAGGAAGTATCTTTAAATCCAGTGCGAGTTCTTAAAAGCGATGCGCAGGAAGAAAAAGGTGAAATTGCTCGTCTTTCATCTTTTATTGGAGCAATTGCAATTGGTGATTTAGTAAAAAGTACTTTGGGTCCAAAAGGTATGGATAAAATTTTAGTCTCGCATGGCCGTAATGCAGGTCAAGTTGAAATCACAAATGATGGTGCAACAATTCTTAAATCAGTCGGTGTTGACAACCCGGCTGCTAAAATCCTTGTTGATATGTCACGAGTTCAAGATGATGAAGTTGGTGATGGTACAACATCTGTTACGGTTCTGGCAGCGGAATTATTACGTGAGGCTGAAAAATTAATTGATCAAAAAATGCATCCTCAAATTATTATTGGAGGTTGGCGATTAGCAGCACAAGTTGCTCGTGAAGCATTAACTGCCATCGCGCAAGATAATTCTGCAGATGATGAGAAGTTCAAAGAAGATTTAATGAATATCGCTCGAACTACACTCAGTTCAAAGATTTTATGTCAGCATAAAGATTTCTTTGCAAAACTCTCTGTTGATGCTGTACTTCGTTTGAAAGGATCTGGCGAATTAAGTGCTATTCAAATCATTAAAAAAACTGGGGGTACTTTAGAAGATTCATTTCTTGATGAAGGTTTCTTATTAGATAAAAAGCCAGGTATTCATCAACCAAAAAAAGTTGAAAAAGCTAAAATACTTATTGCAAACACACCAATGGATACAGATAAAATCAAAGTATTTGGTAGTAAAATCAAAGTTGATTCATTAGCGAAAATCGCTGATCTAGAACTTGCTGAAAAAGAAAAAATGCGTGATAAAGTCCAAAAAATTTTAGCACATAACTGCAATGTATTTATTAACCGTCAATTGATTTACAACTATCCGGAACAATTGTTTGCAGATGCTGGCATTATGGCAATTGAACATGCCGATTTTGATGGAATCGATCGCCTTGCTCGAGTAACGGGCGGTGAGATTGTTTCCACGTTTGATAATCCATCACTTGTAAAACTAGGAGAATGTGACTTAATTGAACAAGTATTAATTGGTGAAGATACTTTACTACGTTTTAGTGGCGTTAAACTTGGTGAAGCTTGTTCAATTGTGATACGAGGTGCTACACAACAAATTATTGATGAAGCTGACCGCTCATTACATGATGCTCTTTGTGTACTCGCTGCAACTGTAAAAGAATCGAAAATTGTTTACGGCGGTGGATGTTCTGAGGCTTTAATGGCTACTGCTATTCTTAGTAAAGCATCCAAAACACCTGGAAAAGAAGCAATCGCCATGGAATCATTTGCAAGTAAGTAAAATATAATATGATCATTTGAATTTGAAAATCTTATGCTATTTTTATCAGGAGCTCTTCTTACTCTGCCAACTGCTATTGCCGATAATGCTGGATACGATTCGGCTCAACTTATTTCTGAGTTACGAGCAGCACATGCTCAAGGTAAAAATACGTATGGTCTTGATATGGAAAGTGGAAAAATTGCATGTATGCAAGAACTAGGAATTACTGAATCCTTTGCTGTTAAACGTCAAGTTTTATTATCTGCATCTGAAGCTGCTGAAATGATACTTAGGGTTGATGATATTATTAAATCTGCTCCAAGAAAACGAGTAGAAGACCGTGGATATTGCTAAATTAATAAAAATTACTTAAAATTGAAATTAACCATTTACATAATTATTCCATCGGTTTTTCTAATTTTGATTTTTATTTTCATACACTAATTTCATAATATGTATTCACATAGGTAGTTAAGGCCTTTTATATGCAATGCGTATTTAACTTTAAAAATAAATTTTCTTCATTAATAAAATAACAAAGCTAAAATTTATGCTGTTTTAAGAAACATAGATTTATATTGATTATGTAGCTAAAAAATGCAAACACGTACATTTTTTAATAATTATTTTCATTTGGAATAAATTTTCTTTAAAAAGATAAAAAGATGGATTATGATCAATTAAGTTTTTTAAAAAAATTCCACAAAATATTTCGCTATTTTATTTTGAGATATTTCAGGTTTTTATTGTAGTTTCCATATACTTCGCATTCAACAGTTTTTTTTTTACTTAATAATTTCATTCGATCAGAAAAAAGATCGAAATAATTTGTAAATATTTCATTCATTCGATTGAATTACACAATAGAGCCCCTGGGAGATGATTTTAATATTGTGAACAACTGAAAAGACATGCCAATCTTTATCTAAAATTTATTTTAAGTTATTCTACACCAGAAGTGAAATTATACCACTTTATAAATTTCTTTAAATTCACTGCATTAAGAAGTTGAGATCAAGAAAACTTCAATTCGAAGAAAAAATGTAGAAAGACCATATTTAAATTAAAAAGTAATGTTTTATTATCAATGCTCATAAAAAACAAACATAAATTGAAAAAGATATAAATTACCAGCACCATATTTTTTGTGGTTTGAAGCAATGAAAGCGAAAATTTTTTCTTGTAATTTACAATACAAATGAAAATATTTATCAACAAGACGGTTGATTTATTTTGATAAATCTGGTTTTGATAAAATTGTAAAATATAGGAAAAACTAGAATTGCTACGTAAATCAAAAATTAAATATTGTGGCTTCTGCAGCAATATTTCAGAAAAAAACTAAGTTTCGTTAAAAATAAATTTATTGTTATCAAGAAAAATCTATTTTTGTTTAAAAAGTGTACAAGAATTTCTTAAGAATTGTCAAGGTCAATTCACACACAAAATAATAAAAGTTGAGGTTTCGTATTATACTAGAAAAACATACTTACACATATGCGTCTTTGTTGTTGTACTTCTTATCTTCACCGTTCAAAGTTCACATAAAACTAGAGGCTTCAAGGAATATCCTGGCCAAATTTCAGCTTCCTAGTCCCACGGGAACATACTTTTATAAGGAGTCAAAATATGTAACATTTTGATACCTAAAATTGATTGGCGTGACTTTTTTATTTAGCACCCTGTAACTCACGCCCTGTTGCAGGGATCTTTTTGGTACCAAAGAGAGTTTTGTAGAAAATGACGACCCTAACACTGTGCAGAAATTTCAAGTCAATCGAACCACAGGGTCCCGAGATATTCAACTTTGAAAACGGATTTTTGACGAAAACGGTCAGAAATTGAATGGAGTGTTAATGTACTAAATACATTGTTCTGTAAGCGCCTACAAAAATATTCCAATTATTCGTTAAACAAAAGAAGCATTACGAAGAGAATTTATGATCTATATACTTAGAATTATGGTTTAAAGAATATTTATATTAATGTCAGTTTAATGTTTGCCTTTTTTTCTCATTTTTATTTTTTAAATACATACGCTGAAAGTAAAATTTATTTTCAACATTAATAAGTGTGTTCAATGGAATCTTTGAGACTGCTACGAGTATTTTTGCTTTCTATTTTCTGATAAAAATATACATATATTGTTTTTATTATTATACTAGTTGGTAACCCGGCTTTGCTCGGGTATTTATCCAAACCTTCCATTAGACACGAAAAGGAATGAATTCTATCTATAATGTAAAATCGCAAGTTCATACAATCCTTGTACAACTACTATATCTTCCCGTGTAGAATAACTTTCATCCCCTATTTTAAGCAGCTTCCCAGCAAAAAGCTTAGCAGAGTTGTGGCCTTGGAATTTGATCCTCTACCAAATCAATGGGATCCTTTAATAGTTTATCTTTATACAAATTTTAAACCATCTTTTAACACCCTTTTATCCTCTCTATGGACAGATTCCCAAAAAAATACAAAATATTATGTTCAATTATCTATAGTTTAGAGCACATCTACAAACTTTCAAGTCAAAGGTACCATTTCGTAATTTTTCTCCCTACAAATTTTGAACACCTTTTTAAGCCCTTTAGGGGGTAAATTTAAAAAAAAAATCACTCCGCTATGTTCGTCGGCA
Organism: Bombylius discolor; assembly: GCA_939192795.1. Classification (NCBI taxonomy): domain Eukaryota; kingdom Metazoa; phylum Arthropoda; class Insecta; order Diptera; family Bombyliidae; genus Bombylius; species Bombylius discolor. The sequence goes on along the minus strand of OW584240.1, from coordinate 30,991,315 downwards.
ACATAAAGTAAATGTAACAACAAAATTTCATGTTAATAGTTCCAGGCGTTCCTGCGTTATGCTGGAACACACACACATACATTCACTTTTATAAATGTATGTATATAGATTAAAGAAAAATAATACTGTTGCGGCATTGTTAAATTCACTTTGAAAAAATCTACATTAATTTTTTTCACATTTTTATAATTGCAGAATAATTTTCAAACATGAATACAAATATGTATTTGAATATGTTGATTACAATTACTTTTCTTATAAGTCAATAATAACTTATTTTTAAATAAAACAAAACATTTTAAACAAAAATGAACATTGCAATTATTATTTTTTTTCAACGATTTATAAATTTTTCTCTCATTATATTAAAAATATTTATATTTTTGAAATATTTCAAAATACACTTTTCGCATATGTATATATGTACATACGCATAGAGGAAAAATTGAATAATTATTGTATATAGAGAGACGAAAAAATTATTCAAAAATCTTTTAATACACTTTATGTTGAATAAAAATATAGGAAATTGAATAAGGGTATAAAACCATTCAAAAACGGCAAAAAATTATCAACTTTAACTAATAGTGCAATCACCGTCACCATTTTTCGGAACATTCTCAAGTACCATAGCAACTGCACGAGCCATGTACGTCATAGTTCCATAACTTCCACTAGGAGCACTAAAATGTAACATAAATAAGTTTTTTTTTTTGTCATTAGAGTATTGATTTGCCGTATAGGTTATTGATTTCTGTAGCGTTTACGACAAACCAATTCTTGAGCAACAATATCTAATTAACAGTGTTACCTGTCATATAAATGTTGACAAATATATGCTGCTCCACCACATAATAACATTCCAGAAGGTGTAGTTTCTTTTCCATCTTTTGCACAACATAATGTAGCATCGCCTTGTACTTTTCGTTGATCTTCCAGAAATAATTGATTTGCTCTATGAACTAAATGTTCAACACAAATAATTCCGCCTAAACTAGGGACCATATTATGTTCAGTAACAAGTGTTAAAACCATTAAAGCTTCTACAACAAGTTGACGATACTCAGGTTGTGGTATCGTATTTAATGCAGTTTCAACTTCTAGTGCAAACTTTAACTCTCCCGGAGTCATTTCTTGTGTCAAACTTTGAGGCAATACACGACCTTCAATTGCTATGCCTTGACACTTTATAATGGAAAAACAAAATATAGTTTATGATTTTATTGATAAATGTACAAAAGAAAACAAATTACTTTCTCTAGAACAGTCCAAACTCTCGAATAAAAATCTCTAGGAACTCTATTCAAGGCACCATCTAATCGTCTTCGTCTGAGCCATTGACCTTGTCTATCATCGATTGTTGGTACACGTTCATCATTTGTATCTATATCACTTAATCCAATTTGACTTTTTTTGCTGACACGATTTGATTTGCAACTAACAATTGATAAATTACCACGTGCAACTAAAAAAAAAATATATAGTTCAAAACATCGTTTAAAAAAAAAGTGCTCGTTTTAAAATTCAACATTGTTGAACACAACACTCTATGGTGAATCCACCTTGGTTGCAGATTTTGTTTATTAGTGTTTTGTTCCTGTGATTATTGAAACATCGAAATGAGGTTTTAATGGAAAGGTTGTGCAACCTGTTGAATTTTGAGACGATCCCAAAGTCAACAACATACCACTACTAACAGCAAATTCTTTTCCACTCAGAATATGATACAATAAATTCTTCATTTCAAATGGGGATAAATTAAGAAGATGTTCAGATGCTTGTTCTCCATCACAATTTAATGTTCGAGACAATTCCTTAGCCATAACTTGAATAATTAAGCCAACACGTAAACGTAACATCTCATGAAATAATTGAGGTTCAGTACGAATGAACATTGCTAAATAAACTAATAATTCTTGAGTTAACATTGCTGTACTTTCATCATCTCCATAAGCCTATAAAAAATGTAAATTAAAAAAAGAACTGGCCTAAAAAGTTTCCTTTCATCATTTACCTCGTGAATAAGCTGCCTTAATTCTTGTTCCGGAAGAGGAGCTGTAATAGTGTTTTCATTATTTGGAGGCATACCAACAGTGACCTAGAATTGTAAATCAGATAAAGTAGCTTAAAAATCAATTATACATGATTTTTTTAAACGAAGAATTGTGTGTCTTTGTCCCTGACATTAAAACTAACAATACACGATCAATATTTTAATAAAAAATTTCAAATTTTTTCATAATCGAGAACTCGCGAGAATTTTAGGGGTCTTAATTATACATGAATAATTAAAATTCTCGTAAAACTTTTAGAGGGAGATTAATATTAGAATAAGTTCAATCTCATGATGCATGTCGTTTTTTTTTTTTGATAATTTGACATAATTACATACTATATAAAAAATAAACTCACCTGTTTTTGTCTTACTAATAAATCTGTAACAGCTTTTGCTAAATCTTCAACACGTTTACCAAGCATACCGGCTGTATGACGAACAAGTCCCCATAATTTTTGTTGACATGCTTTTTCGTATAATCCTTTAAGTAAACCACGCACTGTAACCACTTTTCCCTCTTCGAGCATCCCTTCATATTGAGAACAACCATTATCATTTTGATTTGTATCTAAAGCATCTTCAGAATCAGAACGATCTATTTCTGATTATGATATAAGCATTTGTAGTAACCAAGCCATACAACCAATATAAGTGCGTTCATAAACCAAATGTAATTGAAGCAGTATATTATAAAGCAAAGATAATAAATAATAAAGTAATGAATGATAATGAAAAATAAAAGTTTAAAAAATTAATAATTCTGTTTTTTTTTTTTCAATTTCATTAAATTATATGAAATTTATATATGCAAATAATATTTAATTTTAATAATATAAATAAGCATGACGATTATATTAGAATTTAAAATCAAATTTTAAATACATATTTTAATTTTGTAAATGAGATTTATTTAAAAAAAAAAAATCGTTTAAATGATATTCCCAATTTCTTTTGAATGAAAGAAAAAAAAATTTAGAAATCTAAAAATGAAATTCGAAGGAAAAAAGTCAAAAATTCCACCGACACCAATAAAGTCCTTTTATTTTGTGTTTAGATATTCTTCGAATTTATGTGATTTTTCATGATAACAGAATAATAAAAGTGATTTTGGCGTAATAAAGTGTACAACAAAAATAACATTTAAAAATATGTATACATAATATACATATAAGTAAATCTACTCAAACGTATGTTTTTAAATTGTAAACCAAAAAAATAACTTACCCGCCTCTTTATTTTTTATACCCAAGCCGGCTACACATTGATGTACAAATACACATAAAAATATTTAATTTTTCATATTTTATTTTTAAAAAAATAATTGAATACTCTAAAAGATAAATAAAAACGTAAATTCTAACTTTTATATTTTATGTAAAATGAATTTTTGATACTATTGAATTATTAGTTCTTTTTACTTTTTTAAAAATTTTCAAAAATATCTTTTTAATGATGAATCCTTTTTATAAAAATAATTTTTATTTTATTTTTTTCAAATAAAACATTTCAAAATCACATAATTAATTAATATGTGAATTACAATTAAATGTTTGTAGATATTCAAGGAATTATTCTTCTTCGGCATTAATTTTGCAAGTATAGAAAAGAAAAAGAAAATAGAAGTTGGATTGGACATGCAATGCATTTTTTATCTTTTTCATATTAAATGATAATTTTCAAAGTGAAGAATTTTAAAAAATTAATTTCTCAATTCTGATTGTTTAGAATTTTAAAAATCCAATTTAGATTCAATTAATTTGAAAAAGATCCTTTTTTTAAATTTTTTTGTCAACTTTTTGGTAAATCTTATGTAAATGTGTTTAATAATTACACTCAAACATATAACATATGTTTTGTATGTTGTTTTTACAATGAAATATAAAATGTATTTGAATTATCATTGAATTTTAAAATCTAAAACGATTAGTAAATTTTAACGATAACATTTTCATCTTTTTACTATACACATACATAATTATATTAAAAATCTTCAGGCATGTAATATATAAATGTTAAATATTTAATGTTTGTGAATTGATTTGTTAAAAAAATAACCACAGAACTTAAGATGTTGGTGCAAAAAAAAGAAAACGATGCCAAAGAGTGATGCCAAAGAAACAATGTAGTTTTTAATATGTACGTCTGTATTTTATTGGGTATCACTGTTTGCACATTAGGTGGTTAAACCGGTTATTTTGGCGCTGGTTGTAACAATAATGGTGTAATATTTTCCAACTAGGTATAATACGAATCATCCAAAATAATTTTAGCTTCACGGTTGTAAATTGTAATACACTCATACTCTCGTTACAACTGGTCGTGCTCGTGCCACCTTCAGATGTAGTTTGAGCAGTTGTAAAAACAGGTTTTATAACCGGTTTGCGTCGTTGTAACAACAACCTAATGTGTACAGGCTCTATAACACGGTCTCGCATAATGCGGCATATTTTAGGAACCTATAACGACCGCGTTATCTCTATATACTCCTATATGTATATAAATGTGATATATGAATGGTTATTTGATTTTTTTAGACTGAAATGTCTGGGATCGTTCATAATAATTAATAAAATTAGTAATAGTTTACTAGGCATACGATTAGTCGTTTTGGTATAAATAAGCTTTAAAAATTGGAAAATATGTTTTTGAACACCTTAAAATAGCCTTTAAAAAGTCAATGAATAATATCAGTGTATTGAAGTGTTTCTTAAATAATAATTTCGATTTCTTAAAAATTATTCATAAAATCTTTTTAGAAAGTATATTTTTCAATAATATTTTTATATTTGAGATTATTTTTCAAATTCTTGAAGAAAAAAAAAATTCATTACTCATTTTTTACTAAGGACCCTTAAAATTTATGTTAAAAGAAATAAACTATATACATCCATACATAAAATATGCGTATAATATTCGCAGATGGATAAAAAAAAATATCAATGAAAAATTATGATCACGCCAGATATTTATTAAAAATCAGAAATTAGAAATTTTAAAAATCACAAAACTTTTAAAAACAATAAAAAATTATGATACATGCAAATATGTATATGAAAATAATTGTATGTGTAATTTCGATTGATATCTAAACATTATTATTAATTTTCAAAGTAAGTACATATATATATATTCATTGAAAACTGTTTCATTGTTTATGAATTTTTGTAATTTATTCTTTTATTAATAATAATTAAAAAATATTTATAACTATGTAAATAATAGTCTAATATATAATATACTTATAATAAGTAATACTCCATTTTTTTTTTTTTTTTGCATACCTGTGTTAAAATCCAATCCTTGTGTATCGACTAAATACTGAAGGATGTCACCTTGTTCTTCAAGATTTTCTGTTTCACGCAGCATTGCAATCAACTCCTCAACTTCTGTATCAGCAAAATTACTTGTTTCATAACGATGTCGTTGTACTAATATTTTTGGTACTATTTTTTTTTTACAAGTTAAATTTCAAACATGCATGCAATGTCCAAGTAAAAAAAAAGAGGTGAAAATGAAACAAAAAATAAAACAAAATAAAAAAAAGCTTAAAGGAAAACTGAATAAAAAATTAATGATAAATTAAAAATTCGAATTATTTGAAAATTAAGAGCAGTTGAGAAAGTTTTAAATAGAAAAAGAAAAAATTTTATAAACAAAACAAAACCGAAACTATAGAATTTCTCGAATTTATTTCGAGTTTGAAAATTGAAATAAATATTTTAATAATTTTTGCAAATTTTAAACGTTTAGTGTTAAAGAAAAAATATAGAAAAAGAAAACTAAAATGATAATAAGTAGTTATAAATAAAATAAAGTCCCAAAAAAAAAGTACTTTAATTTTTATATTTAAAAATTAAAATACTTGCAAAAACAAAATACAGTTACAAAACTCATTGACTGTTTTTAATGATTACTTTGATAACCAATAGAATCTGTTTAAATGTACATAATATTCAAGAATTTGTCATCTTTGGGACATTATGTCATTTTCACTTGAACGTCATTATTTAATTCGGTATTATTTCATATAATTCTAAAACCTTATCAATAAATCTTCTTTTTAAAATCAACTATTATTTTGAACACATAAGGCTTACTTTCAAGTAAATTTTTATTCTGAATAAAAAATTCTTGTGAATTATCATGATTATCATGATAATGTACTTGTTCTTCAGGTGTAGTTGAAAATACACTTTGTGTAACTTTATTTGGTTCAAGCCATGGCGGTGGTACTGCAGATGATAATCGTCTTTCATTTAATTGACTATCAACTCCAACATTTTCAGCTAAAAATAAAAAACATTTGAATTATTATTATTATTATTTTTCTAATACATTCACATACAATCAACATTAATTGATCTAGTTTTTTTAATTGCTCCTTTGCATGACATTCTTCTACGTAAATGACGTGGACGAAGTGCACCTGAACGTAAATTCATTGTTCCTTTATGACTAAATGAACGTAATAAATGTTCATCTAAATAAACTTGAACATCTGGATGTAATTGATCTGGATAACCATCCTCTTGACTTCCAAGAAAACTTAAATCTGTTATTGCTGATGTATTCAGGAAATCTCCTAAATTTCCAAGCATTACACGCGTACCATTGATATAACCAGATTTTAATTTTCTCATTGTTTGTACCATCGCTAATGGCACTTTGTTTTGATCTAATTTATTAAATAAATTGAAAAAAAAAAAAAAAAAATACATACATGTATATGTATTTTAATAAAAGAATTATTAATGTTAAAAAAATAAAATTTGTAAAAATAAAACCAATTTCATATAAAATTCATAGGCAATCCAAATATCATGCAATTCAAAAGTTTTAAATAATTATTATTGACTTGAAAGCCATTAGTTGAAAATTATTCGATTCATATTAAATGATTCATTGTCACTTTTTTTTTAATTTATTTTATTTTACATTGCAAGTCATACTTTGAAATAGTAATTTATGAAATTTATTAGATAACTAACTTATTTTCTTATTCTATCTTTTATTATTTAGCGTTAGTTACATATATTCGTTAAAGTACTTTGAATCTGTCTGGAAAAGTCATTGCATTATATGTATCATTTTCGATAAAATTTACACAACTGTTTTTAGCTTTTGTGAAACAAATAGAAGCAAATGAGAAACAAACAACGGTGGTTCAATTGCTAAAATTCTCACTAAGCCACTAATTGTTTATCTTCTTTTGTTTTAATGCTTGTTTAAAAAAAAAATTCATACAAAAGTAAACCCTCCGGTTGTAGTTCTATAAAAGTAACCAAGTCAAATAATCCTAATACCAGGACACTTTTTGTGCAAGCCGCAAGATTTAATATGATACTTTTTATGAATTTGTTTAAACGGTGTTAAGTAAATAACTATTAAAATAATCTTCGTATACAGACACCTTGGAACTAAAATTTTAAACCTATTTTATCAAATTTGAAATTGGCTTTTTTTCGTTGAACATAACTTTTACTCAATTGAAAATTTTTATTGAATATAATCAAAAATAAATTTCAGTTGAAAAAAGTTTTATTGTAAATCCAAATAATTTAAAATTAATAATTGTTTTGTGATTTTTAAAATAAGTGTATTGAAGATTTTTATAAACATTATAGAATCAGGAAATTCAAGAAACCTCTTAAAATATAATAAAAGGAATTATTTAACTGTAAGTTGTTGATTTTAAATTATTTTTTTCCTAATAGGTATTTAAATATGAGCAATGTCACATACGAGTCAAATAAATCATTTTATGAATCTGATTTTTCTCATTTTAATTTTAAAACTATAAAAACAAAAATAAAAAGCTTTAACTACACACAACACATAATCACATTCACATTTAAAAAAAAAAAAAAAAACATTCAAAATCAATGAATAAATGTTATGTGAATTTTAAATTATATATACATACGTATATATATGTATATATATATATGTACATATATTTATATTTTTATATTTTTAATTGAAAAAAAAAAAATACGCGAAAAACATTACCTAAAAGATATTGAGTTGCCATTAAAGTTATTGTTGGCCTACCTAACATATGACGCCAATTATTTGTTAGGAAGGCCAAATTTGTTGTAAAATTGCTGGCTAATAAATCTGGATCGCGAGTTGTGTAGTATTCTTCAAAGTCAAAATTCTGCGGTTGTTTGTATGTAATGATATATAATTTAATTATGTTTGTAATGAATGGCATTTTAAATTTCGAATTACAAATAAAATAATAAAAACATGTCTTTAAACTCAATATATTACTTATGTAAGTGCATATGTACATATGTATATAAATATATATTTTTTTAAATCGTTTCTTAAAAAAAACAAATGAGATATTGTTTTTGAATTTAAAAAAATTGAATTTTTAAAATCATATCCCCTATATGCACACCAAATTCATTAGAAAAACAAATTTAAGTAAAATAATGATGATAATAATCAAAATTTAAAAGATTCCTATATAATATTCATAAACAGAATTTAAAGACACGTTACATAAATATATGTTTACTATAATCTCTGAAAAAGAAATTTGAAAAAAAATTAAGTATATACATATGAATGATTTACAAAAAAAACAAATTATTATTAAATTGATAATAACGATGACGGAGAATGAACTGAAATGTGTTGAAATTAAACAAATACAAAATAAATAAAATTAACGATATTAAACAAACCATTAAAAAAAAAACTCTTGCTGTTAATTACGATAAAAATTGAAATTATGTAGGTATGTATGTCAATTACATAAAAGCATTCAATCTTCAAATAAATTTTGAAGAAAAAATAAAAAACAACAATGTTACTTTATAGACTTATTATAATTTTGAATTTATTGTTTATTGAGTAAATGTACCTTCACAAATTCTTATTCTATCAATTATTTCTAATTGTATTTTCTTTATTAACATTTTTTTTTTCTAATCAACTCGCCATGCAGTAAATTTAATGAAAGCGAAACTTGTTGAGAAATTCATATTGATTTGAAAAATACAAAATACTATGTTAATTAGTTTGAATATAAATTTTAAACACTCAATTTTTTTTTTTATGTCGAAAATAAATTTTATTTTAAATTTTCTATTTTGTGTGATTTTTTTATGACATAATAAATAAAAAAATTAAACAAAATCTTCAACGATATATGTATGTATGTACATTTATGTGAAAAATTTATCACTTTAATTCTTAATTGAGATTATATAAAATTTAAATATAAAACAGTTCCGCTTTCATTTATTTGATAATCATTAGAAAAAAATAATAATAGTGAAGTAAAGAAAATAAATTTTTAAATAAAAACAAAGTATCATGTTGTTTTTTTTTTTTTTTTTTTTTTCTTGATATAGAATAACCGACCTAAATGAATACTTTTAAACACCAGTGTGATCAACGGTCGTCCTAGTAAATTCTGCCACGCTGACTTCAAAAAGTTTATTTCACCTTTTAAAATATCAATCAGTAATTCGTTGTCAGATGCGATGTAAAAGCGTGTTAAATCGACGAACTATACATAATTTTAGTATGATATTTTTCAATAAAATTGACCACAACATTTTTTAAATAATGTATAAACTTTAAATAGAAATTATTTTATTCTACTACAGAGAAACTTATCTAAAACAAAACAGATAAATTTTAAAACCGAAAGTGTAAAAACCAATTTCTCCCCAACTTTGTAAAATGATTTATGTGAACTTTTTTGATCTTCCGAATGATAATAATCCAAAATAAAAAAAGTCAAAAAATTTTGTTTTCCAGAATTTAGTAAATTTCAATGTATATGTACTATGCATAATGTATATACAATATATACATAAAACATACATGTATACATTTGTATATTCATATTGAACAGGAAGAGTAGTTTATAATATAAAAATAATAAGGCTTTTTTACCTGTGGAGTGAAAGCAAATATTCTGTCTTTAAGTGAATATAATTTGCTAGTGCTAAGTATACCAACATCACGTGACTTCCGGCCAGATAATCCTAGTTTACGGTTTCTCCCTAAATATGTATATAAATGGCTTAATACTCGAGCAGGTTGGATTTCAATTGGTGCTACTTCAGCTATAGTTTGAACATGCAAACTATGTTCAGCTAATTTATCACGTATTTCATTATCTTCAGCAATAATAACAACTTGCACAACAACATCTGGCTTCTTTTGAGCACCAAGTCGTCGATTTAGTGGATCTAATTCACCAACAGCTAAAAAACCCTACAAAAAAAAAATTGTTGAAATGATTTGAATTTTCCACATTAAATCAAAAAAGTACATTTATATTATTTATTCAAAATAAATACATAATATAAATAGGTTCTTTAACATATTGAATTCTGAATTTAATTTCCAATTTATGACTTGAAAATTATAAGATTTTTATTTTACCTCTTGTAACAATTTCCCGAGTATAAAAAGTGATTGACCCCATAGAAATGGACATCTTCCGACTACTTCTCGCGGCTGTGATCCGGGTCTTTCGTATTCTGCTGAAACCGAATCTTGTGGGACTGCATAACTTTCAGGTACTAAGGAAATTCCATCTTCTCCTCTAATAAGAACAGCCTTAAAAATTCAATATTTTCAATTCAAATAAAACAATTTCTTATATGTATATGTATTCAAAGTTAGCTGTTCTACTTTCATAAAAATAGTTAAAATTAATTCATAGCAATTAACATTTTATTCTCATAATTTTCCAATGAGAAGAAATAACTTAATATGTAATTACTGTTAATTACCTCTAATTTATCTGAATATTCCTTAATTGCATTTTTATCATTATGAAATAAACTGAATAAAATTAAATATGAAAAAAATAATGGCCATTCACATTCAATATTTTCAAACATCCGCAATTCCCATCTTTCATAATACAAGCGAGATGGATCTTCACGTGGTGTTCGATAGCCATCACGTAAGAATCGTTTACAACCATATTTTCCTTGTAAACGACTAATAATTGTTTCTTTGGTTGCAGTAATTAATTGCGGGTCATCTACTGCAAAGGCTGGAAATCCAATTACGGATAATAAGCCGGAATCTAATTCTTTACTATTTGATTCTCTTGGTAGCATTGACTGTAATACAGCTTGACATTTATGTGCCTCATCAGCTAATACATGAATAACACTAGCTGGTCCACCGCGTGCACCAAATAAATCTAATTCACTCATAGATTCAAGAGCGGCTTTGGCCATTCCAATTGAGCTCGCATTAAGCTCAGGCATACCGTGATTTGTCTTATCACCACGTTCCCAAATGCCATAATCCTAAAAGATTGAAAATTGTTAAGGTAATAAGTTATACAGCAAATAAGTTATACAGGGTGTTTCACGGATCGTGTGCCAAACTGAACACGGCGGTAGATCTCGATGAGAAATGAAAAAAATCGTATGGAAAATTGTCTGATCTTGAATATCTCGGTAACCATTGATAATAGACCCCCCCACTCCTTCCATACGATTTTTTTCATTTCTCATCGAGATCTACCGCCGTGTTCAGTTTGGCACACGATCCATGAAACACCCTGTATGTGTATTTAATTTCTTAACAAACCGGAATACAATATGCATTTTCTATGTAAAATACAAGATTTTGAACAAATGCGACTTCATCTAATGAGAATATAATTTGTAAGCCAGATGCGGTCATTTGTGCAAGAATCAATAGATATAATGAAATGGCATCAATCTGAAAATAGAAAAATTTATATAAACTATTTAATTTTATAATTGTAATTTTGTATTTGCATATAAATTTACTTGTAAATGACCCCATTCATGATCACCAACAACATTCTGTCCATTCTTACTTGAAAATTTTGCATGAATTGAATCCAAAGGATTTTGTGTTATTTTAAATTTTTCAACTTTATCTTTTTGTTGCATCATACACATAAGTAATCCGCGCATTAATTTGACACAACTTTGTTCTAATTCATAGGCTTTTGCACGATCCTCGTCAACGTCAGCAATCTTTTTATATGCCATAGATAAACCCCAAACAGCCAATATACAATATACATTATCTCTAATCCATGCATGATGATTTGTTGTACTAGCTGGAAATAATCCAGTAACTGGCTCTTGATGTGTCATGATTAGACGATGAACAATTCTTTGATAATAATCCAATCGGACGCCAGAATTACTACGACTCCGCATGGTTGAAAAATAATTTATGTTTTTCTTTATTTAACTATGAGGCACCTTTTTTTTACTAATTTTATATCAATGAGAAAGGAAAATAAAATATATAAAAGCCACAGCAGAATTGTTACAGACAAGAGTGCACAAATAAGAAATGTCACGTCAATGTCAAAAGTGTCAACGTTAAAATAAAGTTAGTGCATAGATCTATAGTCATTCTTAGATCACCAGCATTATAAATGGACTTTTTTATTTAATCACAGAATTTTCTCGGCGAGATAATCAAAAAATTATTTGGCAAACAAGCTGGGTTCGCTGGTACGGGGTAGAGAGAGATTTCATGCACTTTATTCGAAAATCACTCTGCACTTCTTGCCCTTTTCCTGCAGAAGTTACGACTTGTCAAATTCAAAATTTTATCATTTTTAACTCGTTTTTTAAGAAAAGAAAACACACATTTTTCTCAGAAAATGCTTAAAATTAAACACATTTTTCTGTTTCGGAAAAAAAAATTGTCAGAACCTAAATTCTAAACGTTATTATTTTATATCTAATTATGTGACGAAATGAGAAATCTCGGAATTCTCATTTCCTCAGTACTCAGTAGTCAGTTCCAATAAAACACAGCATACAGAGAGAATGTAATAGTGCTGGTGGTCTAACTAAAATATAAGTCTATGCGATTTTGCTTTTTGAGAGAATTAATTCTTTTGTTTGACACTTTGACCATCTTGAGGAGACTTGTGGACTATTTGTTTTTTAAGGGGTTGTTTAACGTTTTTATTACCCCGTGTTTCCGTTTGAACGTTAGTTTAATTGAGACTAGAGTAGACTAGTACTTAGTAGTTCTTTTGTGCCAATGTTAATAAAAAGAATTTTGTTTATATCTTAAATTCTTGCAAAAAATTAATAATAAACTTATTACAACAATAAGATATGAATAATCACAATATTCATAAAGAAACCTATACTTTACTTGAAATTCTTTGTCAAAATTTAGCTGGAAGTGGAGGTGAAAAACATAGTGGGTTATAATTTATTTTTCAGTATAATATATATAATTCAACCAACCTTTTGTGGTCATTAAAATACATACATATAATGTAATCAATATAGGAATAGGAATTAAATATTAGGTTCAAAAACATAATAAGATATAACATAAAAATAGCGGTACAACATTAGAAACTGTACTGTAAACAGGACCATTTATTAAATTTATACTCATTTTATGAACACGAATTTCATATATAGAACAAACATGTTGATTATTTGATAAATCGTTTTATTATTTTCAAAATATAAATGAATACATATTTTCTTTTGTTTTTCTAATACGCTGAAGTCAATTCTTTCGTTTGATCAAAATCAAATATGGATCTACTTTTTTACATCCTTTTTTTTTTTTCACTTTTTATAGAAAATATTAAAACATGTAACACAGTATGTATCAAATAATTCAACAACATTTAGTACAATATTACCATACGACGAAACAATGCTGATTCGAAAAATTAAAAATCACATTCAAATAAACTCATCTTCATCTCAAAATGATATCATACTATTTACAAATTTAAACGATAAATTAAAAGCGTGTGTAAGTATGTATTTTGTTATAAATATATACTTTTATAGGTATAGTCTTTTTGTAATTATACTTAAATTACATACATTTACATATGTACATATTCAAATCTGATTTTTACGCTCTATTTAATTCAGTTTTTATATATGAAACTTATATATTGTAATAAGTGTTTTACCTAGTTTTTAAATTATTATCACTTTTTATATCAAGAAAAAAAATTCGACAATACATTACCCTTTTTTTTTTATAGCAAAGTGAAGTACATAAAAAGAATGGAATATTAACATTTCTTCTTTTACTCTCGAATAACTTAAATATTGTCCCAGAAATGGCATCAAACGGTTATGATTTAAAGGCTTCAACATCAAAAAATGTGGATCGATATAATATTGGAAGTGCAAATTTGAATTCAGCATTGAATTCAGTACGTTCAGAACTATTTTCTGCTTTCACTGGTGGTTATTATGGAAGTGGTGTCGATGGAAGTGGTGAGAACAGCAAAAAAAACAAAGACACAGTGCCATTTGATAAAATATATACTCGAAGAGATAAAAACGTAAAAAAAAACGACGTGAATTCTGGTTTTTCTTTCTATTTTTTATAATCTTTAATTTCTTTTTGTAGGCTATATCAACATCTTCATCAGATAGTAATTTAAAAATTGCTCCTTTACGAAAATCATCATCGTCTCAGTTTGTAACACAATTTGAAAGTAATTGCAATATCAACTCTAAAGATTGCTTATCAACCAATATAAATGAAGATTTAGTTCAAAATATTATATATGCATTCACTGGAATTGAAGGAAAATATTTGAAAAAAGATATAATTTCTGGTGGATTCAAATTAAATCCAAAGGCAAGAACTTTGAATATTGTTCAAGCTGGAATGTTATTACGTCTTTCAGAACTTGGGTATGTAAACTTTTTTAGTGTATGTGTAAATTTATAAATATAAAATCTACTTCAAAGCTATTATCATGATCAAGTTTACTCATTTACTGATCAAAAAAGTGGTAAATGTGCTTTAGGATTGATGGGACAAGGTTTTGTATCCGTATTAAAAAACGAATTAACAAAATATTATGGAATGGTTGCAATGTTGCAAGAACAAGTAAGCATTTATCTTAATTTTCCTTCGCTTGATTCTAAATAAAGAATATAAATAAATAAAACTTTCTTCTTAATTTATTTTCAAGCTAAATAATCAACGAAAGAAAAATCCAGATTTATCTGACAATATTACATTAATGAAAGTAATGGTTTGGGCTGTTGATCCACTACATCGATTAGAATGGATTGCAGCAATAGCAGAAAAATGTCAAGAGAAAAAAGGTGGAGCATTAGCATCAACTGTATACGAATTTTTAAATAATGGTGATCCACTAGTAAAATCATTAGCACGAGAACTGTTGTTGGCAATTTGTGCACCACTTATGCAAATGTTGTCACGCTGGATATTAGAAGGTGAAATAACTGACCCCTATGGTGAATTCTTTATTGAATGTTTAGATGAAGTTGGGCCGGATCGCTTATGGCATGATAAATATCGTGTACGTACAAATATGTTACCAACTTTTATTTCAACAGATTTTGCAAATAAAATTCTTGTTACGGGAAAAAGTATAAATTTTTTACGTGAAATATGTCAAGATAAAACACCAGTTAAAGAAAGAGATGAATTAAAAGAATGTTTTCAAACAAATGGTGAGATTTAACTTAAATAAAATTGAAAATTTAAGTTTTAGTTTATTTGTTTAGGTGAAAGCATTTTCTCAAACACTGAAGATACAAAATTTCATTCGATTATTGACACAATCTATTTGAGTACATCAAAAAAAGTGTTAGATATTGTTAAAGGTCCTCATAAACTCCTTGAACATTTACATGCAATGAGGAAATATTTACTACTTGGTCAGGGAGATTTCATCGGTACACTAATGCAAAATTTAAAGTAATAAAAGAATGCAAAATATTTCTTAAACATTTATTTGAAAGATTTTTCTCTTTAGGTCCGAACTAGATAAACCAGGAAAAGAACTTTATTGTTATGACTTATCATCGATTATGGATGCAGCAATACGTTCAACAAATGCACAATATGATGATCCAGAAATTATAAATCATTTAGATATTCGATTGTTTCAACCATATGATGGTGATACTGGCTGGGATATTTTATGTTTACAGTACACAGTACGTGGTCCGTTAGCTACAATTTTAGAGCCGTCAATGCATAATTATCAAATACTCTTCAAACCATTATGGAAAATGAAACATATTGAATTCTTATTGTCATCAAAAATATGGACAGAGCAAATGTGTAATGTTAAAGTAAGTACATCATTGTTTATTGTTTTAATTTTAGATTATTATTTTACCTACCTTCTAATAAGGAGTAATTCAGAACTATTTGAAAATGATTTTTCCATACCTTCACAATTTTTTACATGTCTAGGCCTAAATTTCTAATAAAAATTCAGAAAAATATTAAAAAAGATTTTTGCAAGAATATATGCATATAAAATATTCGATTACTGTGCATTTAAATTAAATGTAGCTTTTTTAAACATTTATTATTTTTATTCTCTTACGGTCAGTGAGTGAAAAAATAGAATACTGGTATGTAGTTCTTCAGGTTCAAATTCGTTTAAGTTCATATAGCTTTGAACTAGTACCTACCAATTTATTGAATTAGATACAAATGCTTGGTACTGAAGTATGTTGGTGGCTCTGCTAACTGGCTTCAAGGAAGTATCCAGAACAAAGTGGTACACATCTTACTTAAAATTGTAAGTGCCTATATGTAAAAAAAAACTAGTCGCAGAAACTCAAATTAACTTAGACAGGTCCTAGGTCGCATCAGTAATTTTTTATTGGAAAACTCCAACTTCTCTTTCTATCGAACGTAAAGTATTGAAATTTAAAAAAGAAAAAAAAAACGTTCAAATTGAGAAAGTTGTGAAATTTACTTTTCATAAAATTATCACTGTCCACTGACCTCTGTTCCATAAAAAAAAGAAAAAAGTAAATAAAAGCTACTTGTATATAATTTGATCTATTACTATTTAAAAAAGTAAAAAAATTCCAATTACATAAAAATGTGTTGTGGTAACACAATTCAGTATCGAACAATTTAGTGAACATTAAAACACAAAGTTAAAAATTCCTTATTCTAAACTATTTTATGGATTTTAAACAAATACACTGAATATAATTATTTAATCAATCAAAGAATAAGTTTTCTAAAAGAATAAAGAAATCAATCCCATTAATTTAAAGCATTAAACCCCATATGATAATTTCCATTTTTTCTCTCAGTTTTTTTATGAAAAGTTTTATTTAAAGTTTAGCTTGTTCCTTTAAGATTGGGATCAATTTTTGTGTTAACATAATATTTCCAGTAATTTTAAGTTTTCCTTTCATAAATGCTGCTTGAGGGTTTAATTTTCCAATTGAAATATCAACCATATCATCATCATTAATTGTTAATGTTGTATCAACTTTTACATCT
This sequence comes from Bombylius discolor, assembly GCA_939192795.1. Taxonomy (NCBI): domain Eukaryota; kingdom Metazoa; phylum Arthropoda; class Insecta; order Diptera; family Bombyliidae; genus Bombylius; species Bombylius discolor. Next base: position 30,973,980 of record OW584240.1, on the reverse strand, counting down.
TTAGCGGGGCCTTCATACACATTCATGTTTTTCAAATCGACAGCTTAAAAAAAAAAGAATTTTAGTTACCATCTAATCTATCATGTTACTCATTCATAAGAAAAAAATGTATACTTACTCCATTCTTTAACAACTTTTCCATTTTGTGTTATTTTATATGAAAATACTCCATTTACACTTTTTGCTTTTGCCTCGTGTATTTTAATACCTTCTTTGATTCTTTGAAAAACTGCATCACTTTTTAATTGTGACATTTTTTATGTTTTACTTAAATGAAGTGTAAAAATTTAATAATCCACTCTAAAAATAACTGAAATTATTGTAGAAAAACAATTTATGTTAATATTTCTGTTGAATGAACTTTAACCGAAAAAACATGCAATTCATACAATCACTAATTTATTCCGTAAAAGTCGAGGGTCGTACTTACTCGCGATTAATAAAAACTAAATTAAAAAGAAAAGAAATCATAAAGTTGTCTGAGACAAACAGGTTTGCGTCATAGTTGAAATAAAATTCACTGAGGTATGGGTTTGGATTAATTTAATCATTTGGATTGACAAAACAAATGTCACTTTGCTTCTCTGTTTTTTTTTCATTGATACCAGTTTTCATACGTATTAAGGCTATATTCACACTAATGAGCAAATGCCTTGCCATACATTTTTAAACCTGGGCTTATCATGGCAAGACATTTATCGTCGTCGTTTCGAGTATATATGTACCGAGTAATTAACTGCAATTCGTTTTATTGTCTCATTCCGAGTCATTTTCCACTCAGCTATTTTTAAATTAAATTCAATAAAAAATACACACTAACTAATACCTTTTTCTTTTCTTTTTATAAATTATTTTATTTTAAAAAAATCCGAAAGACGTCAATAAAAAAGTATTCAATTATGAAAACAATATATTTATGTACGTATATATAAACTTAATTCACTTTTTCGAAATTGAGTTCAAATAAATCAAAGGTGACAATTTATTGCCGCATTTATGGCTGCCATTGATGATGCCATATGTCTTTCCATGAAAATGCAACAACAACAATGAACATTTATCTCATGGCAGGTTTAGACATTACATTGTATTTTTACACATGTGTTTGGTACTACCAAAAAATATATAGACAGAAAGAATTCTTATGTAGTATCAAAATGTCTCATACAAAAATTTTTGTTCTGGGGTTCCAACATTGGAACCCCATTAGTGAAATAGCTTTGAATGTACATCAGCATATTTCAGTTTTGTTAAAAAAGCTTTTACTTCTGCATAGAAATACATATGTATGTACATGCGAATACGACAATTACCTTGTTTATGCACAAAAATTAAAACGTATTAACGATAAAACGTTTTGAACATCGTTTTTTTTTTGTTTTGAAATTTTAAATTCGGATTTATAGTGTATTCACTCAAAACGAAATAAAGTTTCAATGCGTTTTAAAATTTGGTTTATGCATCCGTATTTAGTCAAAACAGCATGAGTTAATGCGAATTAAAGCTTCGCATAAACAAGGTAATTGATGGTGTCGGTGTGACTCATTTTATTCACATATGTTTCACCATTTGAAATTTTTTTTATATTCTATTTAACACACAAGAGTAAAATTTTTTTTTATTTTTCATTCAACTTGATCATGTTAAAAACAAAACTTAAATTTCAAAGCGCTTTAAAGCATAGTTAAAAAAGCTTTCACTTCCTTCCTTCTCTTACCGTACTGTTCTATAGTCTAATTTAATAATTACAATTTTTAGTCGATACTACATAAGAATTCTTTCTGTCTATATATTTTTTGGTACTACTTTCATGTGGTAATGCTTTTTGTTCGAAACGATAGAGATGAACAGTACCAAACTTACTTCTACACGTTTTTTCCTCACGACCGAATTTTTCACATTCGTTAGCCAGGGGAGTAGTGCGGTTGTCTCATCTTTCTTCACTTTTTCAACCAAACTGATTTCTATTTAACGAGGTGAAGATACTAACATTTATACAAAAGACATTTATACTACATGAAATTGGGAGTAAACTAAAATCCGTATTAAAAGTGAATTACGCATAAACTGTTAAATAGATGGTTAGACATCGATGTCAAGATTTGTCTGTGTCAAAAGTAATCAGAATGCCCGTATAACACATGATCTCTGTCCATACCTTAGGTCTGTTCCCGTACTTCAGCCAGCTGTAATTTTCTGTAATTTGATTATTTCTGATTACACTGGGGAACAGTGATTTTGCGGCACGGGATTTCGGAGTCGATCTTAGGTAAATGTAGTCTCCTGAACACGAAATCAATATTAGATTTGCCAAATTGACTTTGGTTTTTGAGATAAAGACAATCCACTTATAATGAGAATACAATAAAATGAACTAAATAAAATCACAAGAAAATTTAATATAATTTTTCAAACTTTTATTTTTTAACAGCAATTGCTTAATTTAAATTAAATTAATCAAATAAAAGCAAAAAAAGAAAAATTAAAATCAAGAAAAACGTTTTCTATGTGATCGTCTGGCGTGTTTCTGGTCAGGGTAATCTCTTTGTAAGGTGCAGCTGTAATTCGTCATCATATGGCGGTCCCACCGGCAATAATACCTTTCCTCCATTGTCTTGATATCCTGGTGGAACCGCTGCCATTGTTCCTCGCTATAATCTCCCAGGAATTTATTCAAATAAATATGCAAAAAATGAATTTTAATACTCATATAAGCCCCCAATTTTTCAAAATTCCCAAGCATTTTGTTGACTATTTTAGAATAATTTGCTGCTTTGTGGTTCCCCAAAAAGTTTTTCACAACTGACACAAAGCTTGTCCATGCTTCCAATTCGACCGGAGTCATGTGGTTTGTAAAATCATTGTCGTTTATAAGAGTTCGAATTTGTGGTCCATCAAAGACGCCTGCTTTTAATTTTTCTATACTGAGGCCAGGAAATGTTTGGCAAATATATTTGAAACAATCACCACTCTTATCCAAGGCTTTTACAAACTGTTTTATAAGTCCAAGCTTAATATGGAGTGGCGGAAGAATAATTTTTTCCCGACCTATAAGCGGTTCATGAATATAATTAGCTTCTCCACGGTCATATTTTCTCTCGACGGCCAGTTTTTTCTCATTTTCATTGTTTTATACATACCTGACACAAGAATTAGGTATTAAACATTCAATTGTAATTATTGTCCTCACATTTTATCGCTATTGTCTTACGTGTTATTGCATTTTTTTTCAATACAGGTAATTTTTTTTTGTACATAATATTAAACATAGGAATTGTACTTTATTTGGGTATCTTATTGATGTCAAAGGGTTATATTTTGTATATATATTTCTAGAAAAATATAAAAAATAACAGACTACCAAATAGATTCATAAACAAAGAAATAACAATAAATATTTGTTAAATTATACCAAGAAAAAAACAGTTAAAGAAGGTAGATTAGTGGAAATTTTACTTTTTTCTTAAATCTGGAAAATACAGTTTATCTTGAGAACTAGAGTCAATTTAAATAAAGTAACTATAGGCAAATTAATTACTATGTTAGTATACAATAAATTTAATATTAAAACTTAAGCCGCATAAAAAAAAAAATTTTTTTTGTTCCCCAGTGTTATTTATGGAGTAGAGATAAATTTTTAAACGTACAGGAACGACTTAGCTGTGGTTTTCTGAAAATCAAGAAGAAGACTGGAATTTGACACTTTTGGTTTTTATTGAACTCTCTATTTTCTTCTTTTATAGTTAGTTTTTAATTCTTCAAAAAACAATTTTTTTTTCCCTATAAAAATTTGTTTTAAAATAATTAATGAAATATCTTTCCACTTATTTAATTTCACACTACTAACTTTTTTCGACAACTGACAATTCAAAATTTAAATGACAGAAAACCGGTTTTTTCATGTTCTACAAAGGGTAAAAAAGTGACCGTATAAACTCGGTCATATGATTATAAATCTTACAGTAAGACCGGGTGTATACGTACGGTTTTTTGCACGACCTTATCATCCATTACGCTTTGATAAATTACGAAAATGACGTACGTACGTTTACATGGTCACTTTTTTACCCTATCTAAAATTCTCTTCATTCTCTTTTATACTTATTTCTTGCTTGGTAATTGGTATGGTAATAAGGTTATATACTCATATGTTTAACTGAAGAAATTGCGATAATATGAAAAAAAATATCAAAGTAACGAATATAGCACAAAAAGGAACAGCCGTGATCGAAGAAAAAGATTGATTAACCTGTGACTTCCCACCGCATACTTCCTACTTCTTTTCCATATAAAACCGGTTTTTACGTTCTACCAAAAAATATATAGACAGAAAGAATTCTCATGTAGTATCGACTAAAAATTGTAATTATTAAATTAGACTATAGAACAGTACGGTAAGAGAAGGAAGGAAGTGAAAGCTTTTTTAACTATGCTTTAAAGCGCTTTGAAATTTAAGTTTTGTTTTTAACATGATCAAGATGAATGAAAAATAAAAAAAAAATTTTACTCTTGTGTGTTAAATAGAATATAAAAAAAATTTCAAATGGTGAAACATATGTGAATAAAATGAGTCACACCGACACCATCAATTACCTTGTTTATGTGAAGCTTTAATTCGCATTAACTCATGCCGTTTTGACTAAATACGGATGCATAAACCAAATTTTAAAACGCATTGAAACTTTATTTCGTTTTGGTAACATACTAAACATCAATATGAACTTTTAGAGTAGTATTAGTTTATTACTCAAAACGTTTTAAGTGAGAATGAAATGTTGTACTACGCATAAACACAAATTAAAATGTATTATCTCAAAACGATGTTCAAAACGTTTTATCGTTAATACGTTTTAATTTTTGTGCATAAACAAGGTAATTGTCGTATTCGCATGTACATATGTATTTCTATGCAGAAGTAAAAGCTTTTTTAACAAAACTGAAATATGCTGATGTACATTCAAAGCTATTTCACTAATGGGGTTCCAACATTGGAACCCCAGAACAAAAATTTTTATATGAGACATTTTTATACTACATAAGAATTCTTTCTGTCTATATATTTTTTGGTTCTACATAGGGTAAAAAAGTGACCGTATAAATCCTGTCTAAAACTTGTACGGGAACAGCAATTCTGTAATTTTCTATAATCGCTATAATAGCGAAGTTACATAGCACGCTTCGCCACGCTGCGGTTTGACAGATAGAAGTTGACTGTTTGTATTTATTTGTAAGGTGTTACATAGCTGAAACGCAGCAAAAGTTGACCTTAACTTTTTATGCATACGAAGCGAAGCGCAGCGTAGCGAAGCGTGCTGCGTGCTGTGTAAGAGCATGAACACATTTAGTTGTTGTTACAACGTCGCAAACCGGTTATAAAACCTGTTTTTACAACTGCTCAAGCCACATCTAAAGGTGGCACGACCAGTTGTAACGAGAGTATGTGTATTACAACCGTGAAGCTGAAATTATTTTGGATGATTTCTTACTATACCAAGTTGGAAAAAATTATACCATTATGTTACTCCCAGCGCAACAATAACTGGTTTAACCACCAAGTGTGCAAAGGGTGTAACTTCGCTATTAAGGTTCAGTAAAGTTCTGAAGGTATGGGAACAGAGCTCTTATTAGTTCTTGTACCATGTCTTATTGTGCAAATCTCAAAGAACTTCGAATTGTTATTATGAGTAAATAATTTATTTTTGCTTTCAGCCACTTCGCCTATTGGGTAATATCTTGAATCCAATTATGTATCGATTGCATTTATATACCTCTGAAATGGTACATTTTATACATCAAATGCAGTATTTTATATTATTCGAAGTAATTGAATGCTCATGGGCAACATTTTTTGAAAAAATTCAGAATGCAAAAACTTTAGATGACATATTACATGCACATAATGAATTTCTAGAAACAATTAAAATTGGTGCATTTCTAGATCCACGTTCAAATGATTTACATGTACATATGGAAGAAGTTTACTTATGTATTACAAGATTAGAAGTATGGCAAGATAAATTTTTTGATCATTGTTTTAAAGAATTGAATGCTAAAAAACTATTTAATGAAAATATCAAAAAAAGTGAAAACGATGGAAAATATGGTGTTACAACTGAAAAACGTTTAGAACGCGATGAAGAAATTAAAATATTTGAACAATATTTAATGAAATGTCAAAGAAATTTGGAACAAATTGGTAACGAATATGAAATTGCTGTTAGACAATTTTTATTAACGTTAAATTCAAGTAATGATTTAAATCTACAATTATTCGGAATGCGTTTAGACTTTAATGAATATTATAAAAAACGTGACCAAAGATTAGGTGTGCCATTAACGTTCGAACATATGAGAATGAGTAATATTTTTTGCAATAGTAAAAATGCCATGAATACAAGTCGTTACAATTGACAAAAACTTAATAATGAGAATGTTGTTCTTCAAGTAAATCCGTTACAAAAAACCACATCAATTGATCAAAGTTATACAAATAAAAGTACATCTAACAAGGATTCTACTGAAGTAAATTTAGAAAAAAAAGAAATATTTCACTATCCATTTGGTAGTACAAATTTGAGTGATAGGCAGTATAGAATTTGTGAAAAAAATATAAATTCTAAACTTCCTATAATAATCAGTGAAAAAAGGATAACATATATTGACTGTTGTCGAATTATTTAATACGAAAAACTGAAATAAAATAAACAATAATTTTGAAAGTTATGAATAAATAAATTGTAATTAAAAATGTTTTGCTTTATAAAAAATACTGTTTTTTTAAATAAAAATCATTGAAAAATGTTTTTTAAATTTTATTTCGCAAAAAAAGGTGAAACAGTTGAAAATTGCTTTTCAAATGCAATTGAAGCCATAACCACAATTAAGGCGATTTTCGCTGGCGATGGCGACTGTCGAAATTTATCTCATTTTTGAATTTCATTTAAAAGATCTAGTAATCTATGCTTTTTAATGTTTTATTCGATTGCAATAGAAAATTATTTCGACATCTTTCTTCTGATCGAATGATATTGTTAAATAAAAATTTAAAATCATAGATCACTAGATATTTTAAATGAAATTCATATAGCATATACTAGCATATATTTGAAAATGACACAAAATATTGTGAATATTTCATTCGATTCTATTGCATTTCATTTCAATAGAAAATCATAATAGAGCCCTTAATCTATCTGGGTACTAATTGCACAAGGCGATCAAATTGAATGAAATATTCACAATATTTTATGTCATTACAAACAAATTCTAATATACGCTATATGAATTTCATTTAAAACATCTAGTAATCTATGCTTTTAAATGATTTATTCGTTTTGCTATCGAAAATTATTTCGATATCTTTTTTCTGATCGATTGACATAATAAAAATTTAAAATCATTGATTACTATTTACTATACCTAAAAGACAAATTTGACAGCAAAAATGGCGTCAAATTACTATTACTATACAGGGTAATTCAGTTTAGGGGTCCGACCCGGAAACTACAGATAAATCTCGGCAAATGAACAAAAAATCGTATGGAAAAAAATCCTTGTTTTACCCTATAACTTTTTACAAGGGCAAGCACGCTTTTTTTGCAAAATTGTAGAGAACCCCTGTTTTTTTCCAACAACATCTTACATGCCTCTGAATCTCTTACCGTTCAAAAGTTATGAGGCCTAGACTTTTACCAACATAAAATTTATTTTCATCTGAGTACTACGCTTTAGATAATAAAATATTTTTTCATCGAATTTTTGATAGAAGTTCGATCGATCGAATTACGATATTCATAATAGCACCCATAGATTTACGTTACATACTTCGATTATTAGCATAGTGTGTGCTTGAGTTTTTATATTTTTATGAGAAATTTGATTTTATGTGCTTTATTAACTCAGTTTGCAATCGCAACTTTTGACAACTAATGTGCTTACGGTTACGACTCTTACGAGATCGAAAACAATCGAGGACAAGGATATAATTTATGTCATTTCAGCTAGCAAAGTAGCAAATCTTGCTTTCTTACTTTCTAGTTATACAGGGTGAAAATTTGTAGTGCACCTACTGTCCCTGCTAGAGGGCGTTTAAAATTTTGAGTTTTGTGCAAGACCTCCAAACACAAAATCGTCTGTAACTCTTTACTCACCCCATTCTCACTGGGGAAGTGAGATTTTTCGTAGCTACCTCTATTGTCGACTCAAGAAAATCAGTGCGAAAACACATCATATGAAGAAGTGAGAAATCTCTGAATTCTCAGTTCCAATAAAACACTGCTAATACTAATAGCTATAAATACAGTAGATGATACGTGTAGACTACGGGAAAGGTTCTAGAATTGACACTGCCAGTGACAACTGACAACATAAATAAATTGGTGTTTATTGTTTTAAATATTAATCAATTTCTATTAGTATTTTTTAATATGGAAGACGAATATGGAGCTGTTGCTCCAGGAAAACTCAAATTGAAAAAAGACGCAGAAATTTCAAAAAAGAAGAAAAAAAAGAAGAGAAAGGATGAAAGTAAGGAAAAGAAAAAAATGGAAAAACTTCTCAAAGAAAGTGTGAGTAATAATACTTGCAATAATTCTGGGCAACAACAACAGACCAGTGGAAGACGACTTACAAAAGCAGAGCTGTCTTTTAAACAAATGCAAGACAAAATGGTAAGATTTTTGATAAATTCTATTTAAAAAAAAATAATTTTCTTTTTAATTTTTAGCAAAAAAAGCGTATATTAGAAAAAGCTGTATTGACTCATAAACAGAGGGTTGAGAAATTCAATGAACACCTTGATGGATTGACAGAACACTTTGATATTCCAAAAGTATCATGGACAAAATGATGTCTATATTATTGTTTTATTACTTACCGAAAATATCTGTATTTTATTTAAATGAAATAATGAAAACGTTCTTATTCTCTTTCTAAGTTTTGATTTAACATATGTATGTATGTATATAATTTGTACTAAACTTTTTCAATAAAAATACGAAGTCTGTACCATTATCTGCTCTTACTTCTGAATAACACTATATTTTTTGAAATTTTAGAAATATTTTCAAGCACATTGAATTAAATTAGTAGACTGAACCAATTCTTACAAAAATTACTGCAGTTTTGGGAAAATACTCTCCTAAAGTCAAGCTGTCCTCAAATATGTAGCTGCAGCCTGCACGAAGAAAGATTCTACTTTTGGATGCCTTTTCTGAGGGGCAGGAGATTATTTAATGATTGATTCATTTAAAGAAAACCAACTTCCAGTTTCTATACAAAGACATTGAGCTCGTTTTCAATGTTCAACATTGAATAAGTTGAACAACGCCACATACTGACACTACCTACATAGTGAATCTCTAAGGAGTCTCAGGCTTGGTATTTTCAGAGAATAAAAAATGAATACAAAAATACAAAGCACCAAGTAAAATTCTGCAATAAGTGAGAGCGAAGTGGTGATTATTAAAACATCGGAATAATATTTCGGTGGTAGTGGAGTGTTAGATGTTGTCATCACATTGGAACGAACACGTACCTTTTCTTTCTTTTAAATTCACAGCGCTCTATTAGGATTTGGGATGAAGATGGGTCCCCTCTCCTTTCATATAATTTCAGTCTTAAAATTAAACGATTCAACTGAAGGATTAGAATTTAAAAAACCGGAACACGCTGAACAGCAAATTATACATATGTATGTACATATGTAGTTAGATCAATAAAATTTTATACGAATATAAAAATAACAAATTTAATGAAACTAATTATTATTGGTTAACTAAATAAATAAGTAAAAAACATATTTAAGATTAAATATTATTTAAAAATAGTTTATTGCTTCTAATAAAAAAAAAAAAAAAAACAGGAAAAACAATAAATACTTAATGTATTCTGAAAAAGCACATATTAGATGATTTATATTAATTTTTTAACATTATTTTTTTCTTATTTCTGTCTCTAAATTTGTGTAAAATTACTTTACATTTACATATCTGTTGTACCAAGGAGAATAATAATTATACGTAATTATTTTTGCATGTTTTTATAATTTTTTTTTATATAAAACAAAATGTTAAATTTTAATACGTATTGCGGTATGTATTTTTTTGTTTTTGCAATATAACTTATAATTCTTCAAAAAAAAAAAAATATATATATATATATATATGTACATATATATATATAACAAAATGTGAGCGAATAAGAATGATGGTTTTTTATGAATTTTATTACGGTTATTGTTTTCGTAATTTTTTTTTTTTTTTTTTCGTTTGAAAGAAAAACTATATTATTCACAAACAATACACATTTTCCTTAACTGCATTTTTTCACTTTTTTTGTTGTTGCCTAATGTATTTTTCAATACTTATTGAATATATGTTATTAGTTTAAATATTTCTAGTCAGTTTAATGATGGTATTCGACCACAGTGCCAATTTACTTCAATATTGGGCCATTTTGTTTGAAGGCATGTTAACATTGGGTTGGAAGCACTTGTCATCAATTTTAAATCACTTTCTAGAAGTATTGCAGATCCTTTATTATATTTAACCTACACATATAGAAGAAAAAAAAACATATATATTTAGTTATAAGGTGTAAAACTCGATAATTTTTTATTGTGGAAAAGGAATAAGCATCAGTTACAAGTAAACTTTTATAGATATACAGTCGAAAATATGTAAGTGAGAAAATCGCCTAAAAGAAAAGAATTTTGTGTGCATGATTTTTTCCATGGTCTTTTTATAAGTGAAATAGGTACAAAATACGATTAATTGAATGAAACACATTTCTAAAATTTGTTCTATAAAAAATAGTCTATGATAAAAATCGTGCAAGTGAAAAAGTGTTTTGAAATGAAAATTAATTTAAGATTAAAAATGAATGATTGGTAGCACTACTTATTTATTATTTTGTTAGTTTCTTTTAAAATCTAAAATAAAATTAATTTACAATAAAAATGTGTTTTTATTAACAAATTTTCACGTTTTTGAAAAAATTTTCATGTACTTACGCTTATTTGCAGTGTCGTAAGGTCGTATTGAAAAAAGTTTCAATTATGCGAAACATTTTGCATTTACAGATAAGTGAAAAAAAATAAACGATATGCAAAACAAGAACGATATGCTCAAAAAATTTTCTACTCATCCAATTTCGACTGTATTTTAAGTTTAAAAAAGAAAAAAATTGAAATAAAATCTAAATTCGTACCTTATTGTTAATATTTGATCCTGGTATTCCATTATAATGCATTAAATCAAATGTATCTGGGACTGATCTTTTATCTTCTGGGAAGAATTCATCCATAAATGCATTTAGAAGTATAATTTCTAAATTTTCTGGATCAAGTTTTTTCTTCATAATATCAACACTAAAATTATACAATACATAATTTTATGTTTTACTTTATCAAAATATAAAATAATTTTTAATATATATATTACTATTCAGGGTCGCTGACTAAATCGAGAGCATGTAAAACATCTTGCAAAACAGCAGCTGGTATGAAATTATTTCCATCTGGATCGTATGATTTAAATACTCTTCTTGCAACTTCACATGGAGTTTCCGGTGATACCAGCCTTTTTTCATTGCTAAATAAAACTAAAAATTTATTTAATTTTTTTTTATTCTCACCAAAAGTTTGGTGTTTTTTATGCTATTATTTTTAAATTTGAGCGTTTATTTTAATAATAGTTTTTTTTTATATTCATATTTGATTCTTATCTGGCAGTCCTATCTGTTAAGACAAAATTGTGATTAGACATACACGCATTCATTAATGTAAGTATGTTCAATATTAATACATATGAAGAAATTAACATATTTTATTTTGGATTAATTTATTGTGTTTTTATTTTTACCGAAGTTGCTTATTCTTACCTGTTAAATGTGTTTCTGAACCCATAACCCATACAGGATTTTTAGGATTTTTATAAAATGATCCAACTGTGCAATAACGCATTTGTTCCATAAGTGTTATAAAGCCTACATCACTTTGTTGATTAATTCCAAGTAGTTCTTTGAAAATAAAGAAATATTTTCTTTTTTAAATTTAAAAAAAAAAAAGAATATAATAAATTTATTTAAAATCTTACTTAAGCCTCCAACATCTTGGTCATTATCCCAAACATGCGCCACGGCTCTTCCAGTAAGCATTAAATTTATAAGTGCTTGTGAGCCATAACCATACGTGTTATGTATAAGAGGTTCTGATGTATCCGATAATTCATTTGTAACATTATTTATGCCCTTCAAATAAATATGTACTAATTTTTTATCTACTTATAAGTCAAGCAAATAAACTGATTTTACTAACCTTAGTTAATAACACCGTGTACATAAATAACAAAACACCATAATTTCCGTTCAGTATACTAAAATTTTCTGTATAATATTTATCTACTTCATCAATTGTTTCTAAACTAAGAACAAATAATCTATTATGAAATTCATCTGGTGAAATCTCTTCAATTTGGTTTCTAAGGGTATTTTTCTATGAAAAATAATTGAAGAAATATTTATTTATTTAATTTGTTTTTTATGTTTGAAGATAATTTTAATGTACTTACAGTTTCAAACGTTTCATTCGGCACATCAGATTCATTTATTGCTGATATTGATGATTTTATATTACCCTCAGTATCTTCTTCTTCTTCAGCTTCCGTTGTTTCACTGTTAATACTTTCTTTGGCTCTCATACATATTTCAGGTAGTGCAACAATACGATATCTTGTTTCTTTACATTTCATTAAGATATTACAAAGTGCTTGTATTAACAAACGCTTACATTTTTCTTCAGTTAACTATAACACAATAACCAAAATTATATGGAGTAAATAAACTTTAGGTATTTATAATTGCTTTTATATTATTTTATAAATTACATCATTCAAACTATAACCAGGTGTTTCCATTAATAAAATTTTTAATAGAAATGCTTGAACTGGAGCTATCACAGCACAAGGACCACCTTGTTTTTGAACTAAAGCTGAAGGTTCAACATCACTGAATATAAAACCTAGATGTAAATGTATATGTATTAAAAGATTTCAAATGTAAAAATATTGGAAAATATAATTTTATTTTCATTAAAAAAGTACAAAAAGGATTTCAAGGAAATTATTCACAGATACATTAGACAAACACCTAATAGTATGATTAATTTATCATTCGATGGCGATTTACATATTTTAACTTTTTTTTTAAAATAAATTTCCTTCTATGTACCAGAACATTTTCTGTATCAGTTAAAAAATCAAAGTATCAAGACTGAGATTAATATTGAAATAACTATTTATTGCATTTGCTATGAAATATATGGTTATATCTCTTATAACAAATAAATCATTGAAATAGCATACAATAGATAAATTTAAAGGTATCTAAAAAGGCGTCATTTCTACATTAATAATGATGACACATACGAATATAGTCATTCGACATAACTTTTTAACCAAAATCAAAAAAAAACTTAGATGACTTGTTTGTTGTTTGTTTATTCTATTATATTTTTTTGTGGAAATCAATAGCATGACATTTTATGATTAAAATTTTATCAAACCTTGAGACCATCGTGTAAAAACATCCAATCTTATGTTTGGACCCCAAAGTAAATTTCTAATTTCTTTTAGTTCATAATCATCGTTCGATGTAGAGGCACTGGAATTGTCACCCATTATTTTATTACTTTTAAAATTTATCACTAAAAAAAAACACTAATAGAACTTCGAATAACACTTGAAATAATTAATTTTTAATCCAGTAGATATTAAGAAACTACTGAATAAAGAAAATTAACTACATAGGTACAGAAATTTTGATGAGGTTATTTGATGACAAAAAAAGAAAAAAAGTAATTTGTCAAACAATTTTGAAAATTTAAGTATGTTTACTACACTACCATTAAGCTTTTAGCTTTGTAAGCATAATTCCAAATCTACATTGTGAATATTGTGAGTGTGAATTTCTATGATTTATTTTAGTGAGCAAATGAGCCAAAATTTTATAAGCTCACTCGCTCAGATCAGTTTACCAGCTGTTTTGATCGGAAAGTATAGTATAAATTGAAGTTTTGGGTTATGATGTGATATTGTAATTTGTATTTTATATTTATTTTTGATCTGTTTCGTAATGTTGGATTTTTTTCAGTGTAATTTGTTCAAGTATGTAATTTAATTTTGTAACATGTTTTTTTGGACACTTAAAGTGAGGCTATTTTCAACAAGAAGATAAGCGAGCTGAGCAAAACTGAAATGAGCACATCTCATTTCTTCAGTTCCATTCCAATAAAACACAGCAATTGAAAAAATATATAATTGGCGGCTCCATATAAACGTAACAGAAGATATGTTCAGTGAGATACTTAAACATTGCCTGTTATTTCATTTCAAATCTTTACTTTTTAACTACAGTACTGAGTACATTCATTTATTAAGTGGAATGCTGTTTTATCATTTTCTTGATTTATGTATCTTGCCGATTTTAAGTAGATGAGCCTTCTTGGGTGTCATATAAACAGGCCAGTTATTTCTTTAATGCTTTCCTTTCATAATTTAAATTCTGTATTATAAGCTTTCTACTAAAATCCAGTCCATATTATATGTTACTTCCTTTGCCATTTTTTCAATCCTATAAAATGCATATACGAGCCTGTTTTGAATAGACTACATATCATCTTTTTCATTGCCTTTTATTCGTTTGTGGTCTTAAATCCTATTTCAAAATGAAAAAATTCATTAAAATTTATACTTTGTGTTTGCGTAAATACATAGTCGTGTTTTACTGGACCTGATGAGCTAATAATTCTAATATTTTTCACTTCCTCACTGAGTACACACGTTTTTTTGGGACTCACCATTTCTATTCGACAATAGCTAACGCTATGAAAAATTCGGTTCATCATTGATGAGCTGATGAACAATTTTCTTTCGTTATTCATCAGTTTCAGTTTTCCAGCTGTTTCTAGTGTCAAAGTATCATAAAAACGAAGTTTGGGGTTGTGACTTACATTTGTAATTCGTATTTCATATTACTTCTTTTATTGTTTGTTAATGTTGGATTTTTATTAGTGAAATTTGTTCAAGTATGTAATTTAATTTTTTATCATATTTTACTGGGCACTGAAAGTGAAGCTATTTTAAAGAAGAAGATAAGTGAGCTGAGTAAAATTGAAGTGATGAGAAATTAATTCATCAGGTTCAGTAAAACACGACTAATGTGATTGAGCATGAACACATTTAGTTGTTGTTACAACGTCGCAAACCGGTTATAAAACCTGTTTTTACAACTGCTCAAGCCACATCTAAAGGTGGCACGACCAGTTGTAACGAGAGTATGTGTATTACAACCGTGAAGCTGAAATTATTTTGGATGATTTCTTACTATACCAAGTTGAAAAAAATTATACCATTATGTTACTCCCAGCGCAACAATAACCGGTTTAACCACCAAGTGTGCAAAGGGTGATTGTGGGCGAATTTTTGATTTTCGTTTCACAAAAAAATAAGGCTTCTAATTCTTTGCAATATTACAACATGAGAATTTTTTCATTTTAATGATGAAACGGAATTGAACATTTGGAACTAGAACCTATTTTAGAAAAACTTCAAATATTTCATTTTTGATGGTTTGGGGAGTAAGACACCTAAATAAATTAATGTTTTTTTTCATGTCGAGACAAAGTGTATTTTTATCACATTATCAAATATCGAAAAGCTGTCACATGCAGACTGCAAAACGAATATTATTTCGATACTCGAAAGGTTTTACTATAAAATGAAGTCTACCTGACGTCATACAACTGTCAGCATGCCTCGACAATGACAGTGACTTTCATTTGTTACGCGACACAACTATCAGCATGAGGGTGCAAAAATATATTTTTGTTATAATAACAATTTGAAACAAATAATAATTGTTTAATATTTCTTAATCCATTTTCTTTTTGTCAGAGGTTTTATGGAAATTTTTTCATTAAAAGTAACACATTAAATTGATGGCCTCTAGCTGGCGACTTAGCAAGAGGGGCTTTCGTCCCAAAGGTAAACAAAATATATCTTTACACCAAATAAATATTTTTGTGAGTTTTTCCTTTATAATTTGTTATTATTATAATATTTGATAAATATTATCTAGTTATTCATCTAAAATTTATCCCAGTTAATATTTTGAGATTGAAAATAATATAATTTTTGGTAACTTCAGTTTTTCGTAAACAATAACAAGCCACAATCTGAATCACTAATTTTCGTTTCATTAAATGTTAATTTAGTGAATTTATATATCGAAGGTTATTTTTAGACTGGCATAAATTATATATAGATTTTCATATTTTACCAAAGAAAAATGTTTAGATTTAAATTATTACGTATTTCTTAATTTAAAAGAGGTAAGTGACCTAATATATTCAATATATAAAATCTCTGAAAGATGTGAAAGGTGTAATTTAACGAGAAAAAGTAGTTCTTACTAAGTAAAGAGATATAGTTGTGTACCTTATATAAACAATTTCTAATTATTCATACGTTTTTTTTCAGATAGACACCGCTTTCATATTTGTAAAAAATATGAATACTTTTAAATTTTAGTTACATATATCATTTAAAAAAAAAAACGATTTAATAACAAAAGATGATTTTGTTTTCATTGACATTATTTATATTCCTTGACCTTACATATTTCGGTACTGCTTTTAAATCATGTTTTTTGTATGTATAGAATCATTTCTGTTCTAAAGCAAAGCTTTATTGATTTGAATTAAGTACATTATGTTAAGGTCAACCATTTTTTAATTTAACATGAAAAAAATTACACATAGGTAATCCCATTTAAGCAAACTAAATATCGAACATTTTATCAATATTTGAAAAAATGTTCAGCTTATAAAAAAAAGAAAGTTATTTTCCAAAGAAATTTTATTTGATTTGTATTTTTTATATTTGAATTCTTAGTTTTACTTATTTTACGGTTTAGTTACTTTAGTATTTCAATTCTATCACCATTTCCGCTATTTTGTTTTCGTTTCAATGGGAAGTCTCACTCACTTTTTAATAACGTAAAAATTTGAAATTCGTGTATTCTTGAAATGTAATACTTTTGTTGCTGACTCTTTTATGGGATAAAAGCTTGGAGTGCAAAGGGTCAAAAAAAGTTTGAAAAATCTCAACCACTAATAAAAATTCTCGAAAAACATTATTAGTTTCTTCCTACATTACATAAAAGACGTATTAATTTGGTTTTTTAAAATTTATTTTTAGAGCAGCAGTGTAGTTTAAATAATAATATGAGCCAAAGCTGTGGTGAATTCGTTTTTAATACATTTCAAAAATTTTTAAATTACATGAATAAAGTAAATCAAGTATGTTAACACAGTAACAAAATCAAAAATCGACTCAGAGCAAAAACTCAATAAAAAAACTGTCATTTTCGAAAGTTAATCTTACAGAGATTTGTAATTTTAATCTAATTGATTTTAATAATCTCAATTTTTTTTATTCATTTATTTGCATGTCTTAAGTATAAAAATTTTAATCGTTTTAAACTTTTGTATTATTTATTTAATATTTTACGTCTGAAGCATCAGTGTCATTTATGATTTCTTCTTTTTTTTAGCTTCCACATCACCAGAAGATTATTATCGCATCGATTCGAAAAAATCTCCAGCAGAAAATGCATACGATATTTATAAAGCGTTATGTTCGAAAGAAATTAACGAAAATAAACGTTTAAGTTTATTAAATGCTTTTACGACATTATTTCAACAGGGAAAAGATTCGATTGGATTCACAACCGAAGAACTTTTGTACTGGTAAATATTATTTCAGTATGTAATTTATTTAATAGCTCGAATAATAGATAAAAATTACAATATATCAACATAAGGCCGACAATAACTTAACTTATACATATAATCAATTTTACAATTTAAATAATTAAAAGCAGTAAAATCATACACATTTTTTTTTCAGTTTAAGTGCGTCTCTTGTACATTCTTTCACGCAAGTTCGTGCAGCCGCACTTCGAGCTATTCGTTATTTAATAAATACATCGAAAGATATTCAGTTATTTAATTCTTTGCAGTTACAACATTTAGTTTGTAGAAGCCTTGATATTTTGCTAAAGAATGAAGATGAAAGAGTACAGGCTCTTAAATTGGTAGTTTTTAAATTTATATAATTGTTATTTTTATATTTAAATCATTTTTTTTTTAAGATACGTAAAATGTTAGCTGTATCACCAGAGTTTATAAGTCCTGTATTAGTGCGCTGTTTAGTATCTTTAGGTGATAGTGGTATACAGGATGGTGATCGTATGTTACGTGCTTGTTTAGCAACATTGTGCGAATTTGGTGTATTAAATCCTATTTTGTTAATTGTGTGTGGTGGTGTTACAGCGATAACACGTAATGTTTTAGAATGTCATAGTCCAAGGATAGCTGAAAGTTTATGTGGAGTTTTGTTACATTTATTAGAATGGCCTCATACACGAAATATAGCTGGTGTACGTTTAGATTGTTTAGCAGCACCCTACTGTGATTTTACGTATCGCCTTGGAATTATGGATAAAAATAAGTAAACATTTTATCGAAAAAAAATATATAATTTAAATTTATTTCAATATTTTTTTCGCTGTTTTTTTTTTTTTTAGAGATGCTAGAGAATTAAGATATACTAGCAGCCGACTAGCTTTACTTTCTGTTTTGCGAAGTTGGGCTGGAACAATTGAGTTTTGTGACCCAAATAAACCATCAGGACTGAAAGCAATAGTCGATGTTCTTTATCTCAATCAATTAGAAGTTAGGGTAATAATTGAATGAAATAATTTGATTTTCTAAGAAATCTTAAATAATAAAAATTCTTTGTTGTAGAAAGCAATTCTTGATCTTCTATACGAGTTATTAGGACTTCCACAACCAATTTGGACTGATGAATACTCAGTAGCTTTATCTGCAGTTGATCCATCTGATTTTCATGTAATTTTCTTAAAGTGCTTTATACATATATGTATATTTATATAACTGCCCTAAGCAAAAAATTTAAAAATATTTCATCTAATTTTTAATATAATATTTAGGATTCATGGCTTCTAACAAATGGTTTTGTAGCAATGGAAGGACGCTGTATTCTTCCAAGTTTATCAAGCAAAGTGCCGAATGTATGTGAACAACATTTAGCCTTATTATTATATTGTTTTTTAGAAACTGGATTATTAAATGCATTAGTAGAAGTTGTTGTTTCGAGTGACACATTTCTTTCAGTTCGTGCGACAATTTTAATCGGTAATAATTTAATAATATACATAAAATCAACTATGTAACTTTTTCCTTTTTTTTTCATAATTCCAAATAGGTAAACTTTTACAACTTATACATACTCACTTACCTGCAGACATTTGTAGTATCAGTCCAGCACTACCAACATTAATTTCACATGCAACACGTGGTAATCATCAAGCTAATTCAGCTGTGTCAGCTCTTCAGAATTTACACCAAATGCTAAAAAATCGACCAGCATCATATAGCTTATTTCTCGATAACATCATTCAAGGAGGAGGTAAAAATACAATTTACATACTAAATTGTTAAAAACTTTTTATGTTTTTATATACGTTTTTTTTAATAGCATTAATAAACTCTGGGGTTTTCAAAAGGGAAATAAATACTCAAGAAACATCAAATTTACCGCCACCACCTTTATTAGGTACAGTTGAACGAAGACGCCATGATTCAGTTTCATCAAGTATTAGTGGAAGTGGCGGTGGTGGTGAAGAAACTTCAACTTTACCAACAACATCATCAAAACGTTCAAGTTTACGTGTGAAACGTAAAAAATTATTTCAATTTTTCGAAAGCTTAAAAGAAGTTGAACGTTTAATGAAGGAATCAAATGTTTTATCAAATCAAGACGCAAACACCTGGGATTGGGAAGTTATAATTGCAATTTTACGAGTAAGTAAATGTGTTAGAAATAAATGTAGATTTAGTAGATAGTAGTTTTTGAAATTACTTTTTTTTATATAACTTTTAATTATTTTATTTTGTTTAAAATAAAGCTAACAATTTTATTTATTTAAGTAAATATTAATATTGGAAATTTTCTTTCATTTTTAGTCCGACGCTATTGGAAAATTAGATGATTTAAAATTACGTTTTATTCGACGTTTAGTTCATTATTTTAAGCCAAGTAGTAATCGTTTTTCACATCAAGATTTATCACATGGAAGAAATATTCCATCGTATGTTACAGCTGGATTAGATTTAATTGACTGGTTATTACAGAGTCCAGATGTAATTATTGTTTTGAAAAATTTTTAGAATCTACACTTTTGTTGTCAATTTCAATAATTTTTTAAAATATTTATTTACAGTTTGAAAGTGTAAGACTACTCACAGACTTATTCTCAGATGTTAGTCAGCAACTTTTAGCAATAAGCACATCGAGCAGAGCTCATGATTGTTTATTTAGTCCTCAGCATATGAGTAGTACAATGTGTCAACAGTATTTTTTATTTATTGGTCGTATGTGTCGATGTGAGAAAGGTCTAAATATTTTAATTAATACAACTGTATTTACGCAGTAAGTTTTCTTCATATTTTTTCAATTATCTCAAACAGCAATAATTTGTTCCATGCTTTTTCATATTTTCATAGATTACAAAATCTTGTTACAAGTACAGATCATGTTTGTTATGTTAAATTAATTGTTTCTGGTTTGGATTACGGTCTGGAATCGTATCCAAGAAAAATATTAGGCAAGTAGTATCAAAATATTTTTTACTAGATTACATTTAATTAAACAATTTTTTTTAAACAGAAAAAGCTTTAACAGCCTCAAAAACGCGTAATGGACGTTTATATGCAACACAATTTATGTTAGTTTTATTACGAGCAAAAATACCAAATTTTGAGGTATGGGGAATACCAATGTTAATAAATCAAACAAAAGATCCAGAAAGAAGTGTTGTTCTTGCAGCAATGGAGATCCTGGATGAAGCATGTCATGACAGAGTAAGTAATGCGATCTAAGCCAAAAACCGTTACTCTTTCAAATATCGTTTAGAAATAGAAAATAAATCTATTGTTATATTTTTTTTTTGTCTCTCTAAATAGATTTATTTAGAAGAATTAGTAAGTACATGGCCAGACTTCAAATCAGTAGGTGATGTTGGAAAACTTCTTATGGCACGATATTACTCAATACCTCGCGGATTAAATCATCAGAATGCAAGAATCGCTGATGAAATTGAATCATGGAAAAATTGTTATAATAAAAGGTTATTTGTTTTAATTTTAATTAGATCTGAATCAATAAAATAATAATATTACTCCTCTTTTTATTAGATATGTTTTAGTTTTAGAAGCCGACACTCATGCAAGCTTAACACTACATATAAAAAATGAAAATGGCCTGTATAGTAAGCGTAGCTGTTCAACACGTCCAATTATAATACCACCCAATATACCACCACATTTATATGGTCAATTGATTCAAACCGAACAAGGGACCAAACAATTACATAAACACGGTAATTTATTACATTTAATTGATGTACTAACAATAGCTAAGTGTTCAGATGAGAACGAAAGTTTAGAATTAAAAGCAGCATTATGGGCAATAGGACATGTATCGACAAATACGGATGGTGTGAAATATTTATGCAGTGATAAAAGTTTTAGGTGAGTACGAGAAAATTAAGATTTTTTTTTTTTTACATTTTTTTACAATAATTTTTTTTTTCTCAAGCAGAATATACGAAAAAATTATTTATCTTGCAAGATATTGTGAGGTTTACTCAGTACGTTCAACTGCACTTAGTGTTCTTGGGTTAGTTGGTTGCACTAATGCTGGGGCAAATATGTTATTTAAATTAGGTAAAGAAAAATTTATAATTATTATTAAGTGGTTTTTTTTCTTAACATAAATTATTTTTTCAGATTGGTTTTGTGTACGTCATGATCGTAACACTTTATGGCCAGTTTGTGAACCAGAAGATTGGCTTTCAAATAATTTAACACCAGTTCGACATCCGTATGAAGATATGCCACCTTACAATTATACTGGGATAGATGAAAATATAAATGGTTTCAATACAAGCAGTGATTCGAATTCTTTTTTTTTAGATGAAAATGGAAGTAGAGCCAGCAGTAAAGATGAAGTAAGATTTAATCATATTTATCATTATCAATACGTTTTTTAAATCAACTTCCTATAAATTTTGAAATTAATAATTTTTTTTCTTCAATTTTTAAAATAGTGTGATGGCCAACTTGGTATAGCAGCACGTTCAAGAACATTACCAGAAAGTAATTCAACACGTTATATAAAACATACACGTTCATTATCTGAATCAAAAACAACAGACGTTTTAAGTTTAATATCAGGCGGTACACAACAACAACAATATCATAGAACACGATTTAATTCCGGAACTGATTCAAATACGTCTGGCGTAAGCAGTTGTGAATCGGTTTTTGGCAAAAATATTATCGGGTACGTAATATTTTTTTCTTTTAAAATAATTTAAAATTTGAATTCTCAAAAGTCAATATTTTTTATGAATAATTTTAGTGAAATACAACAAACACAATTAAGTCCGATACCAAGTACATCAAATTTGTTAGAATTGCCATCATCGAAAGATCGGTTTAGACGTGTTTCATTAATTGGTACCTCATTAAGAGAGAATTCATTAAGCCCACAAGATATTCAAGGTTATGCTACATTGCGTTCATTAAGAAAATACAGTAGACCTGTATTGTCTGAATCAGCTGCAGATGAACTTGCAGAAATTATTGATCGTGATTCATCATCAACATCAATATTAAGAACACGTAAATTATCAATTGGTGAATCACAAAGAAAATTAAAAGTTCAAAGTTTAGACCGACATTCAACACAATTTATCTCGTAAGTATAGAATTTAAATTGTAATATGTATATAATATTTTTATATTAATTATAGACATTTAGAAGAATTCCAAGTTCCTTTACCAACGCTTACAACTCCAAAGTTCCTCTCACAAAATGACTCGAAAGGGCCATGTTACTCAGGTATGTTGATAAGATTTTCATAAAATTAACTCGATTCAAATAGTTGAATTTTTAAGTAAATTATAATTTTCTTAAAGGTATTTGTCTTCCTAAAAATATTTTGGATTTATTTCCCGTTCGTAACCTCGCCCGAACTTATGTATCACGTGACATGGATATAATTGATTATGATTTAATTAATGCAAAACATTTACAAAATTTAAATGATTCAATAAATGAATGCGATGAAATATCAATAAGTAGTCTATCAGATATATCATCATCAACAGTAACAGCTCCAGTTGTTACTAATAAAAGAACAACAGTAATGAAGTGGGTCGGTAAGCATAATCGTTCAAATTGTCTCTATTGTTCTAGATTACGAACAAATCGATTACAAAAGCAACAATATTTAACGACACGAAGCGATAATAACGACTTAACAAATTTAAGTAACAAACGAAAGCAAAAAATTATAAATGAAAATTTACAATCTTCAGAATCAGTAACAGCAACAACTGAATTAGATTCAGCTTTGGAAATTTCAATATTTGATTCACCAGAAAAAATGATTTTAGATGGAACAATTGCTGATATCGTTACTGGAGGTAGCATTAATTTATCCGATAAAATTACATCGAATATATTACATCATGTACAGCGGATGTCGAATCCAATATCAAGCAGACAAGCAAAAATTTCATTACTCGAATTAAAGCAGAAACACCCACAATCATTCCAAGATATATGTCTTTATTCAGAAGTATGTAAAACATTAGGACGTAATACATACAGAATGCATTCAAGACGATTTTTACAAGAATTATTTCTTGATTTAAATTTTGAATGCTTTTATAATGAACCGAATGAAATAGTTAATCGCAAAAATCAATTGCAAAAAAATGAAATAAAAAATTTATCAAATATTGCAAAAAATATTAATAAATCTAATCATGATGACGATAACAACGAATTGCGAAGACGAGATTTCGATATATCAACTACACAATCATTGCAAAACCGTCATCAATCCCATCATCATCACCAAAATATTTTATCATCATCATCGTCATCATCAATAGGTAGTGGCAATGTTACCGGTGTAATGTTTCTAAAAACAACACTTCATCACCTCAAATCACCACCACCCCTCGAAAGTGTTTACGAAACAAGTTATGAGAATTTAAGTGATTCATCCTTAAATAATTCAAAAATAATTAGTAATAATAATAAAAATAATAATTTAACAACACTAAGTAATAACAGTAAAATGAATGATAATAAAAAATTATTTATAACACCAACATCAATGACAACAACAATATTACGAAGGCGAAGAGCTAGTGATTATGATTGTAATATTTCAAAAACAGATGAAAATTTTTTATTTACAACTGTTTCAACACCTCTAATAACAACCAAAATTTTTCATAATGATAATTGCATAGACGGTACAAAAACAACGTCATTATCATCATCATCATCATCATCATCATCGTCAAATATAAAACCAATTGAAAATGAGAATAAAAAATATACTCGAGGCCGATTTTATACCCTCGAATTAGATTTAAGTTGTACAAAGAACAAATTTCCAATAACTGATCGAAGGAAAAAAGATTTTTCATCAACAACGACAGCAGCAACTACTGCAACAATAATTACATCATCATCATCATTAAATTCTGCTGATACAAATTTAACAACATCAACAATAACTACTATAACAAATACATCAAATACTGGTATTATATATCCACAAATAATATTTACGAAAAGTCTTTCATCATCGATAGCGACACCAATTGGTAGTTTATATTGTGAAAAACGTTTACAATCTTCAAAATCAGAGGCTGTTCTCTCAAAGACTAAACAAAATTAAATTTTTTTTAAATATTACGTTATAAAACACTACAATATCTTTTCACTTTTTATTTTAAATATTATATTTTCATATTAAAAAGAAAAAGAAAGAGTAAAATATAAAAAAAAATAGTGTTTTTTCTTATAATTTAAAATGAAACATTACATCTTATCTTATAAATTTCGCATTAATATACAATAGAAAAAAACTATATAAATAAGCAAATGTAAATTAAAAGATATATATACATATATATATATATATATATATATTTCATCATTATCATCATCATTTCGTAAATAATAAACAGTTCAACACATTTTTTAATCGTTTTTAATTTTTTTTTTTAAGTTAAATGTTCATCATATACATTTAAAAAAAAAAAATCATTTAACTTCTTTCATTTTATGTTTTTTTTTTATTAAATTGAAGATCAGGATTTTTTTTATTATTGGCCTTTTTTAAATAAGTATATATTAAATTTATATTAAAAAAAAAAAGAAATAATTTAATTTAAATGAAAAATAAATTTTGTTTATAAAATTATTATTTGTCTAAAATTAAGAATTGTTTTGGCAATATTAAAAAAAGTTTTTTAAATAAATTAGTTAAAAATAAAATATTCTTTTATAGTTTATCTTTTTTAATCATAGTTAAAAAATTCCTATGTTCCAGTATTTTAGTATAAAAATTACTTAATTGAAATTCAATCTATGTTAAAATGATTCTAAATTCGTCGATTCATGATTTTATTTTCACTTTTACATTGATAAAACGTATTTTTGTGATATTAAAACAATATGTACATATACATATATTATTGTATTTTGTTTTGTTTTCGAAATTTTTGTTATTGTGCGAGATTAGTTTCGAGTTTTTTTATATTTTTTATAAGTTTCATTTTCACTAAGAAATAAAATTTTGTATAGAAGAAAAAAATTATTCATGTTGATCTACTAAATCAATAATTCAGTCACGTACAACTAAATAGAAACACCTTAATATTGTGAAAATCATGTTTTGATTTTTCAAATTTTTACAGTATTCCGATTATTTTAGAATTTGGTATGGAATATTATGTTATTGTGTTGTGTCTTAATGAATCAATCATATCTATTGTCTCTCAGAGTAGGAGTGCCAGCACGTGAGTTGCTTCAATCGACTTGTTAATAGCTAAATTGATTATTCAGTCATTGCTGAGTTGAGCTATGCAAATATAAAGATTCTTCCTTCGTGCAGCTAATTAAAAACGGCTTGACTTCTTAGGAGAAATTTTTTTTTATAGTTAGATAATAAGCAACAAACGAAAAATTATATCCGGTAATTTTTGTCCACTTTAAATGTATTTAATTTCCCATTTGATTTTATTTTGTATAGGGTGTCTACATTTAAATTTAATTTATTTATCTGCCGATGAAAGCCATAGGTATCTTTTAATTTTATTTGATGAATTACTATGTAACTTGTTATTTTCAATGTAACTGCGAATATTCTTTTATCGTTTTCAAAATATTTTGTCTTGATTCAATTCTTTAGGGGGGAATTCATTCATTTTAAAATTCTCAGTTTATTCCTTATAACAAATGTCTATGTACACTTTAACAAAATTTATTTAGCTTAAATGTTATTTTTTAATAAAGTTTTTTCACATTCGAACAAACAAAAAAATGAAATACTTCAAACTCATAATTTTTACTGCAAAATTGCGATATTTTAAAGTAAAACATAATATTTATTGATTTTCTTCTTTTTAAATTTATTTAGTTTATGATAACAATAAAATTTATTATAAGTATTTTTTTATTAATTTAACTTAAAAACATAAATTTGCATAACAAAATAATTTTCTATATTTGTGTATAAAAAAAGAAAACTTTTAAACAAATAACAATCAAAAACTGAAAATAATATTGTTTGGCACAATAGAATTAAAACTAAAGAATCTTGTGTATATTTATATTTTCATATTTTTAAAGTGACTAGTATATTCGACGAAAACTACCAATATAAGCGGTATGTAAATTACTTACGTATATTATTAAAATTTAAATAGAAATATAAATATTTCTGTGATTTTTGTGAAAATCATGTGAAATTTTATCGCTTTTTTCCTTTTTTTATATTTTTAAATAACCCATTCAATAATTAAAACAAAAAAATTAAGTATCTTGTATTTTCAATTTTATATGTCACTAAATTTAATTTGTATAGAGCGCTCATACATATATGTAAGTTTATTTGTGTAAGAGAATATGTTATATAAGAGGCAAATATTCTGACTCTGTTTTTACGCTTTTCTAAATTACAACTTTTTTTTTTTAATATTTCTACATAATAGAAATGCGTTGCAGAATGTTTTGTTTTTCCTAATTTAGGTTTGAAAAAAGTATATGGGAAATTAATAAATTAAAAACTTTAAAAAACTATTCAAACTCTAATACTATTAAATTATATTATATAAAATGTTCTGATTTATTGTTAGATAATTTTATAAAACTTGAAATATCCCGCAATTAATAATTTTGAATTTAATCGATTTGGTTTCTAAAGTCGTCATATATATTTATATAGAATTTATCAATTGTGGGCATTGTATTGTTTACTTAAATAATTTTGAACTGTTATAAAATACTTAAATTTGAGAAAAATTTTTCCATTCAACGAAATTACATTAATAAACATTATCAAATTATTGAAATAACGTTTTTTGGGGAAACATTTTTTTTTAATGAAACTGAATTGATTGTCATTAAGAAAAAAATAGCAAAAAAATTTTGTTTCAGTATTTGCATACATATTCATATACATTCACACAATAACGCCACAAGTTTAAATAGGAATTTTTTTTTTGCAAAAATTTTATAAAAAATTCATTACAGATATGCATTTTTATATGTAATTTTTTTGTTTGTTGCTTTTTAATATCTGTTTCATATTTTTACTCAGTTGGTTTGTTTTTATTTTGTTAATTCAAAAAAATAATATTTATTATTTTAAACATTTTAAATAATCGCTATTTATAGTCAGGTACAAGCTTCTCCCTATCATAAAAGCAAGCTCAAAAATTTTAAATATTTATATTTTTTTAGTTTTTATGTTGTGTATAATTTGATCTGTATAATATATTGTGTTTTATTATTGTAAGATTCACAAGCATTGTAATAGAATTACCATTAATGATATATAAATATTTTTTAAATTGACCTAGATTGTAGATTAAGCTAATTTGGGAAAGAAATATTCTAACATAAAAAGGATAAAAGATAAAAAATAAATGTCTTTAATACTAAAAATTCTGGCTTGCATGAAAAATGTCAAGATTTTTTTTTTTAAATTTATCTTATGTACAAAGAACTTTCTAAATGAAAATTTGAAAGATATATTCATGGTTGATTTAGTGTGAGAAAAATTTATTTTAATAATATATTTTTATTATATTAGTTGTGAAATTCCGTATTTTAGATATTAATTGGATTTCTTTAATGAACATTATTGACATTATTGAAATTTTGATATAATACTAAATAAATCGAGATTTTATGCTCTGTTCAAAAATTTTCAAATTTTACATTTTACTTAACGCAAATTGATTAATACTGGAATAAAGCACAAAAAGTATTACTATGAATTTTGAATTATCATTAATGGTGATTTATTGTTTTTGGCAATTCATTATATGAATTATAAAATATATTGCAGATCTAATTTGAAATCTTAGTAACTTTATTCATAAGAATCTTCGGAATGTTTTAATTAAATTTTAAAAATATTTTATCTTTCGATGTTATTAAACAAAATTGAATATACTTTACGAACTAAGGGGAATGTTTGATTTAATTGGATCTTATCATTAATATTATTTTTAGTATTATCATTTCTTTTTGAAACACAATATAAATTATGATCATCTGTGTTCAATGAAAATATCATTGCACCACCATAACCATTTACTTTAATAAATTCTGTTTTACATTCTAGACTTTTCTCATCATCATATGATATCCATTCTAAACCTGAATACAAATATGGTGAACATGTTTCAACATCGAAAACAGCATTAACATAAATATTATTCTGTCGAAACCAACATAATTCTGAATATGATACAAATCCTTGTGCTCCTAGTCTACCGTTACTTTGCGCTGGACTACCAATTCCATTATTATATGGATTAACAAGTCTATTAATTTTATAATAATCATTTTAAAATAATTGAATAAGAGGAGAAAAATTAAATAAAATTCTAACCTGAAAGAATGTCCATACGTTGGAAGTCCTACTATTATTTTACTTTTATTAAGGCCATTTGTTTCCCAGTAATTAATTGAATAATTTATATTTATTGTCCCTAATATAGAATTTTCATTATGACGAGCATAAAGTGGTGCATTTAAACCTAAAAAAAAAAAAATTTATACAAATATTTAAAAATTATAATGAAGATAAAATACGATAAAATAAAACAAAATTTACCTGTAAATGGGGCACCTTTTGAATAAAAATGATAATCATATGTCATAATATTCACATAATCGGCATGATAATCAATTTCTTTGATATCATATGCAAAATATATAATACCCTCTGATGCAGCAACAGCAACACTTAATAAATATGTACGATGTTCACGTTGATATTCTCTCCTAATTTCATGTAATAACTGAGAAAAATGTTGTCTTTCTAAATTATAGGCAGTAGGAAATTCCCAATCTAAATCAATGCCATCTAATTGATATTTCTCAAGAACAAATTTTAATGATTGAATAAATAATTTACGATTTGCATGATTTTTTACCATTTCCGAGAAACCATTTGAATTTGAACCACCACCAACCCAAATAAGAATTTTTAAATTACGATTTTTAATTTTTAATTCTTTTGTTTCTTTAAATAAATTATCTAAATTACTGTTGATGTACAATTGATTTTTCACGACACTAACAAGGCCAATATTTAAATGTGTACATAAATTTGGATCAATATTTTTTAAATATAAATTATTAATATTATCTTCTGAGTTTGGTGCAGAATAATAGCATACTAATTTAAATTTATTTTGTTCGTTATTAAATTCTGATTTGTATATAAAATTTCCTAATTTTGATGGATATATTCTTTCATCTTCAATTTGCTTAAAATTCACTTTTTGATGAGAGTTTTTAGAAATTGAATTATAATTTATTATTCTATTATTATTTGTCGAATATTTTAAAGTATTATTGTTAATAATGTAATTTGAATAGGTCTCAATTCGGTTGATCCACCAATATGGTACATCTATGGAAAAAGGTAAATAAATGAAAAGAAAAAAGTATATATGTATAATATATAAGTATGTAAGTATACCAATTACCTTTAAAAATAAATTCATTTGATAGTTAGATAATTACAGTTTGATATTAGTTATTTTCTTTATTAAAACCAACACAGACAGTTAAAAATGGTAAACTTTTGATTTTGAAAAAATTGGGTACTAACTACTATTTATATCATTAGATCCCTCCCTTTAGATCCTTATGATTTGTTACGGTAATATTCAACATATAAATTCCCCAAAACAGAACTTTGAGTTATTAGTTTTTGTAATTTTATTACACATACATATGACAAAGATATGTACATAGTTTTAAACTAAAAAATACTTTTCAATTTTACAAGGATAGTGATCTAAATTTGGTTTTTGCAGGCTTTAGAATAAAAAGTTATATACATGTTTCTACAAAACTGCATGTGTTGGGGTAATGAAATTTTATTAAAACGTAAATAAATCAGTGTTTTCCACTTATTTTTGGAATTATGGCTTATTCAAATACTTTTTTGAGTCAGTGTTAGTATGAGTATACATATACATATATTTTGGATTACCAACGTACGAACATGTTCGATTAATATTTTAAGAAAATAATTACCTATAAGTTTATGAGGAAAAATTAAAGATTGTCTGTAAATAGTACTCCATATAGAAAAAACAGCAATACTTGAAGCAACGCATAAAAGAATTAAAATTGATAACCTGAACCAAGTGTAATTATTTCTGTAATAATAAACAATCATGTTACAATTTCATAAATCACAAACAAAAGTTAGAAATATAAATACTACCTAAAACTACCATGCTTCTTTAAAAGTTCATATTTTGCTTGATTATTCATTTTTAATTAATTTGAAGTTTAATTTTCTCGATTTCAAATAAACCCTTATTTACGATTTTACGACACAATTCATTGAAAAATTCCGGCTGTTTGATTTGATTGACAACTAAATTTATGTACATATGTATATAGATTCTAAACTGACAACTTTTTTCTTACCATGGGTCTCTATTATATACTTACAAGAAATTCTTGCAAGACAGTTATTATTGCAATAAAATGGTTCGTGTAAATCGAAAATGTCTGCAAGAAATTTGTAACGAATCTTGCAAGACATTTTTGATTACAAGTTTAGTTGCAAGAAATTTGAGTAATCAATATCAAATATAGCGTCGATAGGAATTTCTTTCTGATGGTTGAAGTTGAAGTCACTTTTTTTGTTTGTGTACGAGAATTAACAAATCGGTCTATGAAGTACTTTTTATTTTATTTTTTTAAAATAAATATAAACTTTTAGTAGACTAAGAAAAGAAAAACGACATTCGATCAGACCGGGAATCGAACCCAAGACCTTTGCCTTTCCGGGCAATGCTTGTACCAATGAGCTATCAGATACCATGTCCATCGCTGTTCTTACCCAGCGGCTTAATATTCTAGCGCTTCAAAAAGAAGCGTATTTGAACTTGAAGCGCTTCTTCGTCATAGTTTTTTAGGACCTCTTTTGAAGCTCTTATAATTTGTACACTAAATACACATTTATGAAGTTTTTTTTATTACGCAGACGTATAAGATATTACGAAATAATCTCATTCTTTTGTGTGGGGTAATTAGTTCATTAAAATAACTAAATATTTTTTTTTTATTAAAGTTAAAAAAAAAACTATAAAAAATTAATGAATTAATAAAAGTTATTTATTTACGTTATACATATTAGAAATTGAAAAATAAATGTTGATTTTTAAAAGAATAAAAAGCATTTTATTAATTAAAAAAACCACAGAAATTTCAGAAAAGCTTTAAAAGCATCTAAAAATATGAAGTGCTTCTAAAGCGCTTTCATCTGAACAGAGATGAAGCGCATATAAAGCGCTTTTATGGGAGCAAAAATGAAGTGCTTGCTTCTGCGGACATCTAATGCTAAAAAAGAAATGAAGCATCATACAAAGAGTAAGCGCTTAATGCTACAGAAGAAGTGTTACTAGTTACTAGTTAGTAGTTTCTACTAAAGAAATTATAGACAGAAAGAAGTCTTATGTAGTATCGACTAAAACTTTTAATTGCTACATTAGACTATAGAACAGTATGGTAAGAGAAGGAAGGATGTAAAAGCTTTCTTAAGCTATTTCAATAATGAGGTTCCAATTTTGGAACCCCAGAACAAAAATGTTTGTATGATACATTTTTATACTACATAAGAATTCTTTTGTTACTACTTAATCATTGATGAAGAATCCTCAAATCTCCTACAAATTTTTAATTTGAAAATTTTAAATAATCAGGAAAATGAGTGGGGAAGAGAAATTGCATGCATGCAGGAAATTTATCTTCGTATAGACCCATGCCATGGTTACCCTGACTCTCCGTTATTCAGTAACAAAGATTATTGATAAAGATTGGTGATTTCATACATGAAACTGATAATAAAACTTAGAAATTGCGTCTTATTTTATTCAATACATAAACATTTTTTACAAAAATTGCTAGGAATAGCAAAACTTAAATATTAACTAAGCGGAATCACTTTCGTCTAGCGGTACAGCATAAAAAATCTCCTATAGGGTGTTTAAAAAGCAATTAAATCATTTCCCCAAATCCAAAAGTGACATCAAAAATATCCATTTGTCCAAAAATGACATTTCTATGAACCACCTTTCTAATCTAAAATTAAATGCGACAACATGTGTTTAAAACTGCACACAATTTTATTCGATTTCTTCAGTATATACCGTACCGACTACCGACATGATTTGAAAATTGTATGTTTTTTTATACACGGGAAAGGGAGAATATATACTATTCAAGTGAGGCAGTCATTGCAAATGTATGTGTGTGGTTTCAAGTTTGATATATTTACATATGTTAACTTTTATAACGTAAAAAAATAGTGAATAAAGTGATTGATTAATTAAATTTTTGAAATTATTTATTGTTGAAATTATTAGTTAAATAAAAAATCGATAAGTAAGATACTCTATATGTAAAGTGTTTAAGTATTTAATAAATACAACATGTAATTTGTTTGTTTTAAATAAAAAAATCGTAGTGAAAAGTACATACATAAGTCTTTACATTTTGTATACATATGTGAATTTGAAAACAAATTACGTTTTCTTAATATAAAATATGTATTAGATTGCTAATTATAATAATATTTAAAATTTGTAAACGATGAAATACAGTTCTAGATTATAAAGCATTTAAATTATGTAATAAATTTTTAAATGAGTATGTGAGATCTAGAAACGATAATAATTCAACAACTAATGCCCGAAAACTAAGAAATTTCCTATGAATTCCTTTAAAATATTTTATTTTATTAAAATTATATACATACATATGTGAAAATATTCAACTCATGAATCGTGAATCGTGATATATTTAGTTTCTCTTATTTCTTTGAATTGAATTCATTTTAATTTTATTATTATTTTACTTTTTGATTTTAAATAAAAAAAAAATATATGAAAATGTTCATGTTAGCTTTTCATTTCCTATTTTGTTTGTTTTTTTTTTTTTTATAAAAAAATGTATCTTATTAATATATTTTTGTGGTTTCACTAATGTTTGAAAATTTCTCTTTTCTATTTTCTTAGAAAAAAAGACCATTTTCATCATATTTTTCTCAAAAATTACTTTTTAATGTAAAATCCGCATTTTTGGTATATAATCACGTTAAAGCACTACGACTTCTTTGGCTTATTGAGTAAAGTTGTATTACTTCAGGGCTTGAATAGTATTTTCTCTCGGAGGTTTTGACTCAGCTCATTTATCTTCTTCTCAGTGCTGCCACTCGTCAATTTTTTTCCGTATCCAAATGGAGACCAAAAGAGTATTCAATCCAAGAAAAAAGTATCCACAAAGATAAAAGTGTTATTTTTCCAGTTTTTATATGCTACAATTCTAATTCTATTATTTTCTTTTTTACCATTTCCAATTCCATTACTTCCATTTTTTAGTATATACATAGATGAGATAAATGAATTTTAGAACATGAAAATTGAGACAAATAGTGTTTGTAACGTAGTTTTCTTACAATCAGTGTCAAAATTGAAATTTTACTATTCAAAGTCTAGGTTTTATCGAAAAAGTATCCAAATGAAAAAAAAAGTATCTTTCGTATCCACTGCTAAAATTTTGAAAAATCGTAGCCAATTTGATACGATTGTATCCATTTGGCAGCACTGCTTCTTCTACTAGTTCTACGTAACTACTCCTACTCATATTTTCAAAGTTCCAGCTCAAAATCGATAGAAAGAAATATCCTTTTTTATAAAAAAATACAAAATTAGCAGTGCGTATACAAATGTGTACCATACAATTTTGATGTAAATTTTGAAATTTTTTTTTTTCAAAAAGCTATATTTCAGCTACCTGCAGGCTGCATCCCGTGAATATTAATAAAGTGTTCTCATCGTTTTTTCTGAGCGATTCTTTTGTACTATTTTTACTTTTTGGATAAAGTGCAAAAACAAGGTAAAGTGACCAAAAATTTCCATATTATAAGTCCAAACATAAATTCAACTTAAATTTTAAATTCAAAGATATGTAGGTATCTCAGCTTTCCGTAGACTGAAAGTGAAAACTAATTTATTTATACCAAAATATTTAATAAAATGTTATTTTTAATTGTGTCTTTTATAGTATTGTATTACTTTTTTTTAGTTTTCAAGATATAATAAGAACAATATCAAAAACGTTAACCAAGATATTCAAAGTCAAAGAAATTTGTTTTTGAAAATGACTCCACTTTTTGCAGCCTAGTCCAAAGCTTTGCGTTTAAAGTATATAGTGGTGACACCGCAAGAATTTTCGTATTATCATCTTTGTTCAAAAGAGGCGCTGGTGTCACTCCATATCGTTATAAAAAAAAGAAAAGAAGAGAGAGAGATAAATTTTTTTCTTAGCTTTTATGTGTACAGTACACAGTATACACTTGATATTGTATGTATGATTCATACACACCATATATTATGTACATATACGCATATTTCCATATTCATTTATTATATTCATTCATAATATGGATTATAAGCGAAGAGGAAAAAAAACAGGAATATTATTGATTTTTTTCTTCTAAACGCATTAATATATGTAATAATTATTTAGGTATTTCTATTATGATATGATATTTGAATATGTACATATACATTTTGTATTTGTTTGTGTATTTTTAACATTTTAGAGATATTTCTACTTCTTTCATATTATGAATATTTTACAGCGTTGTTGCAATGTTCTCTTATGTAATGTTTTAAATTTGAATTATTTAAATATTAATTATGTTCATTGTTTATTTTTTATATCACTTTCAGTTTTAATATTTAAAAAATATGATTTTATCAGTTTTATTTTATGTATACCTACATATTTAATGCAATTAATATGAAAAATTTGACTTTGAAAGGCTATATTCAATATTCCGATCTACTTATCTTAAATTTTATAGTGTTAAAGACCTTTGTAGACCTTTTCGTTCCTTTGAAAAAGTATGTGAAGTAGAAAGTTGAAATTTGGCCAAGAAGATAAAATATTTTAAAAATAAAGTGATACATATGTAAATTTTTGTCAATAAAAAAAAAATTATTTTCAATTTTTCATATAATTTTTTCAAAATTTTTGTATGGTAAAAGTGGCACTTGTCAACTTTGGGCTATTATGTATATCTCGGGCTCTGTTGCACCGATTTGATTCAAATAAGAAGCAGTAGATTGAAAAATACTTCAATTTAATTGCAATGGGAATTTGTCTAGGATAATTTCAAAAATAAGAGGGGTAGCAGTAAAAGGAAAAAAAATTTTCCCTTCAAGAAACATCTTAGTTAAATCTCAACTTTCTACTCTAGCGGGAATATATTTGTTTAAAGGGACAAAAAGATCTGCAAAAATTTCGTTATTTTATTCTTTGGAGCTCGTTCTGTATTGCAGAGATTTTTTTTGTTTAAAAAAGAATTTATATACGTATATGCTACTGAAATTTTAAGTTATTCGAATCACAGGATCTAGAGATATTCAAATTTGAAAACTGATTTTTGTCGAAAATGTGCCAAAATTGACTCGAATGTTGAGGATTGCTTAAAAAAGTATTTTTTCAGAATAATCTAAAATACCGATTTATATACACTGCCTTGGTTATTATGTATTATAGTACATATAATTCAAAATATTAAAACCAAGCAAAGAAGCAAAAGGTGAAGAATAAAAGTCAGTTTTCATGCATTTTTAAAATACTGATTTTTCTACCCATTTCGTTCTTTGAACATGAGAAACATATTGTTATTATTTGAAATGTGTTTTGTTGTGAAACCTCCATAGCGTATCCTGGTCAAGTTTTAATTTTCTTTTCCCACGATAACATACTTCTTTAACACTCGTTTCTATGTTATGACATTTTCGTCAAAAATCCGTTTTAAAATTTAAATGTCTGAACCTTGTGATTTGATTGATTTAAAATTTTTGTACAGTATTTTCTACAGAACTTCTTTTGACACCAAAAAGATCCCTGCAATAGAACGCGAGTTACAGGGTATCAAACATAAAACCACCCAAATTAATTTTAATGTAACAAAATATAACATTTTTTGCTCAGTACAACAATACTGTTAAAGACAATACTAAAGAGAATACTTCAATAAAGATTTTAATATAAAAATATTAGTTTTTGGTTCACCGGATGCTGAAATACAGACCTTTAAAGTCAAATTTAGCTCTTAATTATGCTTGAACTTGTGAATGTATGAAAATTTAACGTTTTTCACCCTGTTTTGCATTTTATCTTGAAAAGTAATAAAAATAAAAGAAAACTATACACGGCAATTTTAAAGAAGATACTTCAACAAATATTAGTGTAAAAAAATTACGGTTTTTGGTCCACGGGATGCTGAGATATCGTTTTTTGAAAAAAA
The DNA here is from genome assembly GCA_939192795.1 of Bombylius discolor. Taxonomy (NCBI): domain Eukaryota; kingdom Metazoa; phylum Arthropoda; class Insecta; order Diptera; family Bombyliidae; genus Bombylius; species Bombylius discolor. The sequence goes on along the minus strand of OW584240.1, from coordinate 30,936,876 downwards.
AATTTCAAAATTTTCATATAAAATGTATGGTATACATTTGTATACGCACGATCAAATTTGTGTTTTTGCATAAAAAAGGATATTTTGTTCTACAGATTTTGAGCTAGGACTTTGAAAATTGGGATGTGTACGTAGGACCCTCCAATAGAGGAATTGGTGAAGTTTCAAGGTTCTATCTCAAATTGATCATATTTTAATTAAGGCTCAAATTTTATAAATTTAAAAAAAAATTTATACCTATACGTACATGCATGGGAAATTATTCAAAATTAAAAATAAGTTTTTCATACATTTCATATAAAGTTCACATCCATATGTACATATGTATTATACCCATTCTGGTATATACATATATATAATTATGTACATATAGATATCCAACCAATGAAAACGTTAAACGACATTAAAAAAATATCAAAATGTTAAAAATAACATACATACATTCATTTCACTTCGTTAGCATGCACATTACACATGTATGTATATGTATAAGTATTATGGTAATTATAATTCTATTTCATTGTTGTGTATACCTACCTATGTATGTATTAAATATTTATCCTTTAAAAATTATTTCTAGCAAAATATGAATGGACCTGCACACACCTAGATTGATTAGGCCAGCTTGAAACCTGTTTCATTCTAGTTACTTTGAATCCACACACAGCACTAATAAGCTAAGACTGATTTTTATGTAATACACTAAAATTTCATTGTATGTGTGCACTGCAAATCATTTTGTAAGAAATAAATGCATTTGTATTGGTGTGAAAGAAATTTTCAATCTCGTTAGTCCAGGTACTTTTTGGTTTAACGAGATTGACGAGCATGACGAGGTAAACTGACTACCTCTTCATCCCGCTCATCAAAAAAACCTGTTTCAAGCTGGCCTAATCAATCTATTATCTAGATGTGTGGAGACTCAATGAGAATTGAGAAACCGAAACAACGTAAAAAAAAGTCATTCATGAATCATGAACATATGGATATGATGAATAATAGTTTTTTTCTTACTCTCAAAAGTTCTCATTTATTTCTCAGAAAAAAAAGAACAGAAATTCAAAGTTAAAAAACTAAATTTAAAATTTATATGAAAAAGTACAAAAGTGAATGGTGGAGACACCTATTGAATAAAGATGATCGAATCTTTGTCACCACTATTTAAGTTTAAACACAATGTCCAAAGTTTACTCAACGTAGAGGGCCAATTGAGAATACATTTGAAAGAGAACCTTTAGACCTTTCAAAAAATGTTTTTTTATCAAGTTGTGCGTCAATTAGGAAGTTCAAAATTTTTTGCAACTCAAAATCAGAAAATTTTGAAAAAAACGCCATATTTTTATGTTCAAGTTCGAATATCTCGAAAGTTTGCGATGTTATTTCGTTAGTTTAAATGAAAGATTGTTTTGTCAGTTTCAAGATGGTTTTTGTTTTATGTTAAGTTATGAGCCATAATTCCAGAGCACTTTCTTGAAAAACATTTAAATTTGTAAAAAAATAAAAATACTTCAGTTAATTACAACTGGAAAGATGCTAAATTATTTCCAAAAATTAATTACTATAACATGATTTCAGTTGTTGCAGGAAAGCTATTGAAATTTTATACAATAGAGTTGAATCTAATAACATGTGGTAACGAAGAAGACATCATTTAAAATGTTTTATAAAATATTTAGTAAAGAATATTTCAAATTCATACATGGAATAAATATAGAGACGAAAAACTAAAATAGTGGCGCTCTTCCAAAACGCTAAAATTAACACAGTGGACGGAATATGACTACTTTTGTGATGCACATTTCTGTAACTATAATAATTATTACTGTGTTAAGGTGGAGTTATAATGGACATACCTAGATTGACACATGAAACGACATGTGTAGAATTCGAATCAATTATATTAATTGCGACCGCTTATAATAGACATACATGCCAGAACATTTTCCTTTTTTTAACTTTCATTAAACATTCGTCAAACATTCGTTTAACATATGTTGCGATTTTGACGTTTTCCCATGCCAACACTCGTTATTTTTTCTATGCCGACACATGTCCATTATAATTCCACCTTTAGTTTACTTTTGACCTTTTGAAATACTTTTCCGCGGCGCAAAATAGACAAAGTTTTTAATAACTTTTCAATGAATAATTAAATTGATTTTCTTGCTTTAATTGGGTTATTGAGTTAAATTATTATAAAAACGTAGAAAAAATAGAAAAATAACGCTTGTAAAAATATTTAAGAAAAAATTTAGAAGAAGCATTTTGAAGAGCCTGAAGTTTTTTTCTCTTTTCCTTTCCTTATTATTTTTTTTTTCGTTGCTTTATTTATTTCTTTTATTTTCTATTATTTCCTTTCTTTTTTTCTAATATTGTAATGTTGTATCCAGAAAATTTTCACCGCACTGTTTGCTCTAATGACTGCACGAATTTGATTTTGATGTTTTAGAATTCGATACATTGTAGTCAATACGTAGTTACGGCGTTTTAGAAGAGGGCCAGTATTTGAAATACTGCAAGTTCTGTGCTTTTTAAAAAAATTCTATTCAACCTTTTCTACTTATGGGCATGAACACATTAGGTTGTTATTACAACGACGCAAACCGGTTATAAAATCTGTTTTTACAACTGCTCAAACTACATCTGAAGGTGGCACGACCAGTTGTAACGAGAGTATAAGTGTATTACAACCGTGAAGCTAAAATTATTTTGGATGATTCTTACTATACCAAGTTGGAAAAAATTATACCATGATTGTTACTCCCAGCGCAACAATAACCGGTTTAATCACCAAGTGTGCGAAGGGTGTTTGAAGGTAACGGAAAAGACAATTGGAGCTTTTTAATGTCTTCATTTTTTAAAATGCTTTTACAGATTTGAATTACTATTTTATACTTTACATTTATAAAAATACTTTTTACAAAAAAAAAATTATACATATTGTCTATATCAATATGGCCTTTCAGGAGTAAATTTTAGTTTTCATTTCTTATAATTTATTAAAATTCAAACTGTAGATATTACAATTGTATGAATACCGATTTTGTAAAAATTTGTAAAAAGTTTTAAATAATGAAAAAAAAATTTTTTTTTTGTTTTTATTCTTTAGTGTGAGAATTTTTAGTAGTGATTTTTTTTATTTTACTTATTTATAACAGTCAAATAAAAAGCACAAGATCAGAAAATACTTCAACTTAATCGCAAACTAAAATTTTTCTGAAAAAGTGCAAAAATAAGGGGGTCGCAGTAGAGGAGAAAAAAACTTCAATATTTCGAAAAATGGCGATGTTTTGCATTTTACCCTATAATTTTTGCTGTAGTTGATGGATTTCTTTTGTTCAAAGTTTGTTTGGAAGAGAACTCTTAAAGAAATATCCTGATGGCCAAATTTCAGCTTACTACTTTTCCTGAGACATATCTACTCTTTTAAAGGGATAAAAATGTATACAAAAATTTCCTTAACATTGATCCGCGTATGTAAAATTAAACATACTTAGATCGGAGTGTTAAATAAAAATATGAAAATTCCGCTAGTGTATGATTATTAAAAAAAAATTGAGTCACTTTTATTAAAAAATATTCAAAATTTTAAATACACATTTTACTCTCAGAATGGTTGAAAAAGTGAAAAGAGGAAAAAATAAAAAAATAAAAATATAAACAACAAATATACAATCGCTAAAAACATGTAAAGCTGCATTTTTAAAAATCGTTTTATTGACTTTATTATAGTTATTCACATCTTTATTCTATATCCCACCTTGCATATGTGAATTATATGCTTATACAATTATAGAATTTCTTATTTTTCTTAATTCAAAGAAGGAAAATAAGTTTAAAACCGTTTTCTTTGGCGTTTGTTTATGCTTGTATGTGTATATTGTATATTTTAAGTTATTTAATTTGACTTTTTCTGTTTTAATGCTCGGTTTCGTATATTAAGTAATTGTTTAAAAGAAATATCGTAAGCTTTCGATAATGGTAGAACAAATTTTGCTGTATCTATCATTAATTTCATTAAAACGTGTGGAAAATACCCATAAGTATGTGCATCAATGCCTAATACTTGTAATGCTGATTCAACGTATGTGTCTGCTGAAGGTGACATAAAAGTTGGTTTTTTAATCTTTGACATATTCGTTGCTACAAATCCAGGCATTACTGATTGAACAATTATTCCATGTTGTTTATATTCTATTCCAAGATCTTCAGAGAATTTATCAACAAAAGCCTAGAAAAAATTTTTTTTAATAATCATTTTTAAATTAAATTTCAATTGTGAAAAGTGTTTTTACCTTTGTGCCTGAATATACACATAAAAGTGGATTTGGTATTTTAGCTGACATGGATGACACATTTATAACTACACCTTTTTTCCTTTCAACCATTTGTGGTAGAATCATACTTGTCATGTGTGTAACTGAATGAATATTACATGAAACAATATTTTGTAGAAATTTATTTATATCTGGAATTTCCAAAAAATACTGTGGATATGGATAGCTGATACCAACATTATTAACAAGAACACCAATTTCAAGATTTTGAATTTCATTTTGTATAGTTTTATAAATTTCCGTACCATGAGTAAAATCAATGGCAATAGTTTTTACTTTAATTCCATGTGAATTTTCTGAAAAAGGAGAAAAAAGATCATTTTTGCTATTACTTTTGGAAAGTAGATATGGGTAGGTACTGTGAAACGTAAAACAAAATAGTTTTTATTTATAAAAACGTAAATAAAAACTCATCAAAATATCAAACTTTTACCTCACGCGAATTTATAATTTCTGGTAAGCAAATAATTATCAAATAAAAAGAAGAAATATCTTTGAAATCTATGTAGGTTTATATGATGAGGACAAGTAGGTAGAACTTTTTCACCGTGGACAATGCGCCACTATATGTATGTCCTATAATATGTATACGAGAGTGAAAATAGGGCAATACAAAATAAACAAAAGAATAATATTGCAATAATAATAATAGTAAAATTCATTTAAGTATTTGTACATTTCAAAATAAAGTCTTAATTAGGAAAGTAGTTCTTATTATTGGAAAAAATATTTTCAAAGATTAAAAATCAATTTAAAAAAAAAAAAGTTTACGGAAATTTATTATTATTGTTATTCTAAATTTAGGTGTTAATGAAAATCATGTTTTCATAACACACCTACCCAATTCTTTTGCAGCATTATCTAACTTTTCTGAAGATCTGCTTATAAGAATAATGTTAAGTCCTTTTTGAGCCAACTGAAAAAATAGAAATATATGTTATATATTTTAAAAATATGTATTTTTATATTATAAAGTTTATTTTATTGGGCCTTACTTATAAACATTTTTTAGTTTTCAAACTAAAATAGTTTCGACTTGAAAACCAGAGTGTGTTTTGAAAATATGTTAAGTTATAATATTATTTCGTCATTTTATAAAGAATTTGAAAGCATACTCTGATTTTCAAGTACTCAAACTGGAGACATCTACGAGCAATTTTTATACCAAAGGCTGGAGTAAGAGGCCATGAATCCGCGAAGGACTTCAGATCTATCAGTCTCACCTCCTTCGTGCTGAAGACTCTGGAGAGACTTCTTGACATCCATCTTAGGCAGAAGATGGAGGAAAGAGGGTTTTCTCAGTCTCAGCATGCATATATTAAAGGTAGACATCGAAGGTGCTTTTAATAATGTTCACACGGAAGCTATTCTAGACTCTCTAACTAAGTTGGAGGTAGAACAGGGTCTTAGAGAATGGCTGATCTCAATGTTGAGATCTAGAGAAATCCGGGCGGATATAGGCGAATGTCAAGTAACCAAATATGCGAATAGGGGCACTCCACAAGAAAGAGTTATATCACCTCGACTGTGGCTATTTGTAATTAACAAAATTCTATCGAGACTTGACAGGGACAAAGTCAAGACCGTCGCGTATGTAGACGACCTAGTTATACTAATTTCGGGATTGTTTCCTTCTGAGATCAGCAAGATCATCAGCAAGGAACCTGGGTAAGGTAAGCGCTTGGGCAGAAAGTTGCGGCCTGAGTGTTAATCCAGGCAAAACAAAACTGATGCTTTTCACTACCAAAACCAAGGAGCCTATTTTTAACTTACTAAAGTTAAATAAAGTAACCTTGTCTTCAACTTCCAGCGCAATATATTTAGGCGTAATCCTAGACCATAAACTTAGCCTGAAGAGCATGTAAGGAAGGCATGCACTGCCTTCTACGCATACTAGAAAACTTTTAGAAAAAGGTGGGGCATAAAATCACATATGTTACTGTGGATGTACACAGCAGTAGTACGTCCAATCCTTAATTATGGGGCACTCGTGTGATGGCCGGCCCTACCTAAGCAAAAAGTATAATCTCTCTAAACTCAGTATAGAGTACAGAGGACGGCGGCAGGAGGTCGTGTCCGATGGATGCACTGAATGTGATCCTGCATTTTCTGCTTCCAGATCTTCATATTAGATTATTTTTTCATTTTATAAAGAATTTGAAAGCATACTTTGATTTTCAAGTCGAAACTATTTTAGTTTTAAAACTAAAAAATGTTTATAGCTAAAGCCCCAATTGTCTTCAAAACAAATCTGTGCTTTTCAATTTCAATGAAAAATAAATTATAAACTTATGTTTTGTAAAGTTAAACCGCAAAATTCTTAAATAAATTAAATATGTAATTGTGTAATTTGTTTATTTTACTTAATTTTCATTTATCAATGTCAGGGAACAAAAGTGTTTTCATTTTACTTAAAGTTTATTAATAAGCAATTACTATACTTATTTTCACTAATATAGGTACTTGTTGTGAAAATATTAAGTAAATATGTATGGAATATTAACATTTTAGTGCATTATTGAATTGTCGGAAATAATAATAAATTATCGTGATGAATAAAGAAATAACATAAATGTCATAGCTTTTTTTATTATATATTTTACTTCACAGACAATGTTTTATGTCAATATTTTGATTGAAAATTTTTATTAACATTAGATTTTTAAAATAGAAGAAAATCAATAAGAAGAAAATAATTGAACTTTGATGCATATTTATTTATTCATTAAAATTTATGTGCTTAAATATTTACCATATAAAATTATACAGGGTAAATATTATATACATAGTTTCTACGTTTAATGTAGAAAAGATTTTAAAGAATTATTAGATTTTTATTAGATTAGAATTATTAAATCAATCACATAAATAAAAGAAAAATGATTGTGAGAAAGCCTCAAAATTAAATTTGTCCATTAATTTATAATTAAAACTAGTTGAAATTATTAATCACTCATAACAATTATTTATTTTTAAAAGTTTAGTTTAAACTTTTAACACCATATTTCAGTCACTATCACAATTTTTCATAGTATTTTCAAAAAAAAAAAAAAAAGTATGTATTGTTAAATGTGTGTGAGCTTTTTTTTGTCCACTGATTTTATATTGTCACCTGTAAAGTTTATAAAATGCACTCTTATGCAATCTAACATAAATCTAACAAAACTTTCAATATAATTAAACAGTTTATTTATTTTATTTTTCAAATACTTGTATTTTTCAAAATAAGTTGCATTATATAATGACAAGTCCTTTATACATATGTACATGTCTTACTCTTAAATAACATTTAATAATTTTCGACATATGTAATTTAGATAAAAATTTGTTAAAAATTCAAGAATTATGTATGCAGAAAAACCTAATAATTACTGAGGAGAAAAAACTAACATAGTTTTACTATTCTTGAAGTTATTTTCATTCAATTAAAGAAATCATGATTAAAGAATACATGATTAGGAAATTTTAATATTTATACAGACATATACATATGTACATAAGTATTATATTTCAAAGATATGAAAGTAATAATCTAAAAATTATTTTTGGCTGTTTAAAAGCATATGTAGCTACTTTATCTGCAGACAAGTTATCAGAAAATAAATTTAGAAAAAGGATAATTTTAATTATACATATCATTATACTAGATTAACTTCTTCTTTGTAGTACATAGACTAAGAAAAGAAAAACGACATTCGATCAAACTGGGAATCGAACTCAAGACCTTTGCCTTTCCGGGACAATGTTCTTTCATTAAACTATCGGATGCCATGTCGTTTGCCGTTCTTGGTTACTACTTAATCATTGATGAAGAATACTCGAACCTTCTACATCTTAAGCATAATAATTTTGTTCACCTATACTGAGTTTGAGTACAATCAGTTTTTTCACTTAAAATACATACGTACCTACCTATGTTTGTATGTATGTACATATATTAGTTTTGAGCTAAACTGAACAGATGCAAATTATGCATTATTATTACAACGTGGTTACAACGTATTATTATTTTAAAAAAATTGGCAAAAGATAAATACGTTGCTGAAAAAATGAGAGTTAAAGCAATATTTTAGAAAAGACATGATTTTTTTAAATGCAAAACTAGTATAATTCTTTTTTTATTTTTAAGTTTTTAAACCAATATTTCTTTATAATTGGTCCATTAAAAGGAGAAAAATAGACATTTGCAATTAAATGTGTACATTTACAATTTATTTATATGATAGAATTTCGAACATCAACAAATAAAATAAAGGTAATTAGAAAATGCATCAAATGCAAGTTCAAAATCAAATTGAAAAAGTACTTATTATGCAAGGTGACTTTCGATCATCGTATGAAAAGGTCAGGTATTATGTTGGAAATATCTGTGTACATTATACATATAGGTATGTACTTTTTTTTTGATGACTTTGATTATTTATTGTATGCGCCAAGTACTTCAAACGTAAGAGTATGTAAATAATGAGTACATACGTATAGGTATATATAATACATTTTATAATTTTTTTATGTTGCTTTAGAAATCTTTATTTAATTAGTTAATTTGTGAATATTTTTAATACATAGCATTTAAAAAAATTCAGGAAATTGAATATTTTGTAAATGATTCTTTGTTTTAAATTTTCAAGAGTTTAAATTTATTTATTTTAATTATACGAATAAGTATCTGTTCCTTTATAAAAACTTAAATTTAATTTACATTATTGTGACCTATTAATTGACCTAAAACAATAAATAATTCAACATTACGATTTCTTTTTACGTCAGTCTTCAATACATATCACATTTTTAATTTTTTAAAAGCATTTTTATTATAGGTAGAATAGAAATAAATTAAAAATGAAAAAAAAGTAAAAATAGTGTATGTATAGAAATGATGAAATTTTTTAAAAATATAATTGTGTTCATTTAAGTATTGTAAAAATTGTTCTTATTTTGTGCATTTAGTGCTAACGAGAATTAAAAAAGAATAAACTATACACACCGCTTTTGCATATGCTTTTCCAATGCCATCTGTAGCTCCTGTCACCACTGTAATAAACAAGAAAATTTTTTTTTTTAGATTTTTTTAAACTGTGTAGGTGCATACATATTATATTTTAAATTTCATTCCATTTTCGATTATAATCACGATTTGATAAAAATTATCAAATTAAAAAATTTCACACCACTACTTTTTAAAAAAAATTTTTATAAAAGATATTTTTTATTTTATGCATTTGACTTTTTTTTACTTCAAAATTTCTATCATTTATTACATATACATACGTAGATATTTATTTAGAGACATAACATGTATTTTAGAATTCACTTACATGCCCATTCACCCATTTTACGTACATCAACACTTGAACCAAACAATTTTGGACCAATTAAATTTTTATATAACCATGGTAAAACAATTTTAAAAATTTGAAATAGTACAATAAATGAAAAAACACAACTAATAGCACAACAACCCATTATTAAAAATATCTATTAATAATAGATATTATTAATTTTTTTTGTGTTCACTAAATCCTTATATCGATTTTTTTTTAAATTAAAATTTTTATTCTTATGTTTTATGTAACATAAATTAATATGTACATATATTTTTTCTAAACTTTTATTCTTATTAAACAAATTATGAAGAAATATAAAATATTATAGGTATTATTTACCGGTATTACAAAATAGTATAAAAAATAAACACTTAATAAGCGACAAGTAATATGGTTTGATATAGAATGAAGAAAATATTCTTTAATATATTTTTTCACAAATATGTAAGTACCTATAACATAATTTAGTGACAGAGAAAATGCTTGTCAGACAGAATTTTCTTTGTATTAAATTTTAATAGCTGATAAGAGTATATTTCTCCAGATATTTGTTCAAGGGGTCGTACTGTTACTTCGTTTTTAAGTAATTGAATATTCTGAAAACGAAATTAAGATTCTTTGTATTCTTATCGTCAACTATGTATGTACATATAAATGAATGTATAAATTCGAAATTTATAATAAATTATAATATTATAATTCAGGGACGGTTCAAATGTATCAAAATGATAATTAGAAAATGGTTATTATACAATATGATTTGAAATTTTATTTGAAATTGAGTTGACTCAGCAATGAAATTAAATTTGATGAATATTTTAATTCATTAACTGAGAAATTAATTTTTTTATTTGAAATTGAAATCGATTTAAAATAAACTTTTAAACAATAGTATGTACATGTGTTTTGAATTAAAATTCGAGTAAATACGATAAGCGCTTGTTGTACGCCAATGTACAAACTTAATTTTAAATATACGCATGCGTCTAATTATTCAATTTATTTTTTTAATCTAAAAATATAAAGTTTATTGAAGGGGAAATATGGTTTATAGTATTTATTGCCTTCTTATCAGCTATTTTTAAATATGTAGGTACGTTTAAACAATATTGAGCGATTTTTTGGAACTTTTTGTTATGTAGTTGCTGAATGAAAGGGATTGACGAGTAAAATGGCAAGAGTATGTTAAGGATTAGAATAATTGAATCATTTATTTTGAAATAACAGTAGATTTAAGTCCACTCTATATGTCTTTAAGATATTTAAGATTTTTCAACTCATGTTGTACACCATAATGTGTAAATTCATATCAACAATTTTACACAGATATTGTAATATTTTTTTTTTTCAGTTAATATTTGAAAGAATACATAAATTTTCGTCTTTTACATTTTTAAATTCATTTTTTCTATACCATATGAATTACACAGATAATCTGTCTAAAATATGTTTTCTTTTGTCAATCGAATAGAAATGAACGGTCGCTATTAGGTACACGTAAAAATACCTTTGCAGTCATTTTACAAATATGCCATTTTCTTATAATAATAAGAAGCATCTTTTTAGAAAGTTGCTGTGTTTTATTGGAACTGAGGAAGTGAGAATTCTTAGATTTCTCATGTCCTCGCTTGATAAGCGCTTACCTAAAATAAGTAGTATTTATTTATAACATACCGAGATCTACTTTGAAAAACATTGATGATAGCAGGGTACTAATTGCACAAGTCGATCGAATCGAATGAAATATTCACAATATTTGGTGTCATTCTCAAACAAATGCTAATATACGCTATTTGAATTTCATTTAAAATATCTAGTAATTTTTAACTTTTGTTTTCAAATTACTTTTCATTGAATTAATTTAATTTTTAAATAGGAGTATAAATTGTGTACAAACAAGTAATTTGGAAACAAAAGTTAAAAATTACACTTTCTTTCTTATTTGTATTTTTTCTTATTTAAATAATAATTGATTTACTGGGTCTGAGGTGGAATTCAGTTTCTATGTAAAATTTTTTACAAGTCACCCAGAAACAGATGTAATGTAAGCGTGTGAAAAACTTTACACAGTAACAGAACTCCGCACCAGTATTATGCACATTAGGGGCCGGTAATGCGTAGTTTTTAATTAATTTTCAATTTTTTAAAATTTATTTATTTAGAATGCTCAAAATAATTATTCAGTGCAAAAGTGAAGAAATGTAGAAATCATTTAAAATAATTTCCACAGCTTCTTGTTGGTGTTAGAGAAGAACAAAAACTTAAAAAATTCATGCTACCGGCTATTAGTACGCCTACCCTCTACATAGAATTTAATTTTTGTGAACCTTTTTGATTGGAAAATACAGTCGAAGTCGAGAGTGGCTACATACATATACATACATGTACATATGTATATGTATATGTATGTATACTTGTGCAAATAAAGTGATTGTTGAGTTTTGTAATTTGAAGAATAATGTCCAATGTACATACTTATTCACTTATAAAAATTATTAGTTCATGGAAAAACATGATTTAAATCAGATAGGTACATATACATATATATATTTTTTTTTTATATATAATAGTTGTACATTTAATTTTTAAAAAAATTATTACAATTCAATTTTATATTTTGAAAGTTATATCTTTCTTATAGGTTAGGTATATATTTATTTAAATCAAACGGTTCTTTTTCCATTTTTAAAAACTTTTTGAATATTAGTACCGAAATATATGTACATATGTATATGTACTATGTGTGCAATGTGCATTGTGAAGCAAACTTCTTTTTTCAATACGATTTGAGATGGAAAAAACGCTGAATGATTTAAATTTACATTACACTTTTAAATACTTACACACAATCAAATTTTTAAAAATGTCAAAATAAAATGTGTTATATAATATTTTCATTCTTATCATCATTATTGCCACTTTTATTTTCAGCATTTTTATCTGGAACAGTTATTAACGAAGGCAAGTAATTGTCAGCTCTTGTCTTTGGATCGAGGTTTTCTTTAAAGAAAAATAAAAATAAGAATAAATAGTAATTCATGATTTATTCTATAGAAAAGTATAGAATTTCTCATTTATCATAAAAAACATATTCATAACACTAAAAATGAAAAAAAACCATGCATACTTGTATGTACATACATACTCGTACATATGTATGTATGTACCTATACATATACATTTAATTTCGAAATATTTAAAGTTTTTCGGAAAAAACCAGGTGGGTTGGGTACATATATCATTCTGCATAACAAAATTCTGTATACAAAATTCTATAATCAAAATTCTGGGGCGCGCTTGAATTGAATTACAGAATTTTGAAATACAGTAATTTGAAGTTCGGAATTCTGAAATACAGAATCTTTAAAATCAGGATTTTTCAAAAATACAGAATTGTGTAATTCCAGTATTATATACCAACATAATACAGTGCAGAATTTCGATACGATCCCAAATATGGTCAAAACATTTTTCCACATTTGAAAGAATAGCATTTAAAATTAGAACATTTCTTTGTAAAAACAAATATTTTTCTCAATTTTATTACATTATTAAAAGACTTCAGTTTAAATTCAAGACAAAAGTATTGTATGACGACAAATGTTTTTTGCCTTTCTCTGTTGATATTACTTCTACACATATTAGCTTTCATGAGAAAGGGTAAAAAACATTTGTCGAGACACAATTCTTTTGCCAAATCGAGAATCTTCTAAATGATTTCATACTATTACACTCGTGACAATCGAAACAGATTATTTCATGCGATAGTACAAAATTGGATACTTTGAATTTGTCTATTTCACAATTCAATTGAAAGATGAAGATGAAAAACGTATAAAGTGGTTTATATATATTCTAAATCTATCACTTTGTCACCAACGGACGTCGAAAATTTATACACACTTATTTTCCTTAATTATTTTTTTCATGTAACAAATCAGATTTGTTTTTCACATACATACATACATATACATACTTGTTTTACTTATATTGTGCATTTTACCACTATTACTTACTTATAATTTTTTCACTGATAAGATTCACATTTAAAAGTTCTTTCTTTAAGATTTCACATATCGGAGATTTTTCTTGATATTTATGAATCATAAACTGATGCCTGAATCCATTTGATGTAATTTGTAAACGATAGAATTCAAATAATTCATTTTTGGTTTTTTTAAATCCAGTATAAAGTAATTTTCTACTAGATTCCTTATCGGAGCTAAATAACCGTTTTGATATTTTCATAGTCTTAGAATCGTCAATTTCCTTTTCTAATATTGAAGTATTTAAATAAATTGTGGAAATATATTTAGACATATTTGTAAAATTCTTATTTTTTAAACTTTGAGCATTTTGTAAAATTATATAGTATTTTGCCACTGATAATGGAAAAGCAGTTATTGCTGTACAAAATTATAGGTAAGTACATATGTATGTACATATATTATACATATTATTATATATTTTGTTTTCAAATATTGAAATTTAAATATTACCTCTGTAATTTATGCTCCAATACATCATTTGGATTTTATTTCAATTTATTTCTTTTTAAAGTGAAAGTTTAAAATTGATAAAACTAATTAAATAAAAGTACAAAAAATATATAAATTTGATGTTTCCCAATTGAAAATATATTTTAATTATGTTCAATGGGAAAAAACAACGGAATTGTAAATGCTATCAAAATTTATGAGTTAAAACTGTGTTTTTATTTGGAACGTAAAAAGTAATAAATAATGAGGAAACAAACAACACCATGTGAATTGTTTCAAGTTCTTAAAGATTATTATTTTACATGAAAATTTACAGCACCCGGTCTAGAAATACTTTTTTTTGTAACAAATTTTAACTTATTATGTACTTGAATCATATAAATCAATTTGACTGAACATATTATTTTTTCAAAAATGCTGAAAATTTATGTGTACTATGTTCACTTCACACAGCGATTTTCCATTCAAATAATATGAAATACTTGATTAAGACTACACTAATGTGCTGTTTTTCGATGACGACATTATATCGAGATTTTAAAAATGAGACAACTCCTTTTGAATATTACTGTCCTAATATGTTAGTAGTAGAAATTTATTTCATAGTGAAAAATTAAATTATTAAAATATATAATAAAGTTTTTCTTGTAAATTTTTCGTAGACTCGTATTAAAAGAAAAATCTCATACAATATTCATCGCAAGCCATACGCAGTTCCATTTCTACAGAAAAATTAAGGCCGGATATAAATAACAGTGCCCTACTATAGATTGCTAAAACTCATGAAAATATCGAATACTTGTACGCATTAAATGCTATTAACACTACAAAAAATAGAAAATAGAAGAAAATGCTGTAAATTTCACCTTTGTCCAAAAAATAAAATAAAAAGGATAACCCCAGGGTAATCCAATACAATTTAAACATCATTATAATTAATGTAGGTTTATTGCACATTGCACCACTGGCACTAGTCACTGCTAGCTTCTTTATTTCAATACTGAAATCTCTAAAGAATTGTTTCGCTTTTTGGGAAACCTAAAAAGGATTTTAAAAAATTTAAGGGTTTTAGCTGGTATCAGTATCATAAGTGAGTTATTATAGCATATACCTTACAATATCAAATGATATAAAACTGATAATAAAAAAAGTAAAAACTGAAATGAACGACAGATTCTGGTTCAATGATAGATATTTTTTAGCAAAAAAATATATACCTACATATATAGTACTTGGTTTATAAATCGAAGTCAGTATTGTGCTTAAGGAGGCAGTACCCGATTAGTTCCTGATAACTTAAAATATAAATGTTTTTGATAAATTATAAACTGAAATTGAGATCTGATCACCCCACACAAGAGACAGATTTATACAAACGCAATGTAAAAGAATATAGAAAAGTATGCTTATGATTCCTGTACTGACTTCGATTTATAAACCGAGTATAGTTCGAAGTATTGAGACATACGAGTACAGCCATAAGGTGAAGACATATTATTATTATTATTGTAGCACTAGCATTGTTGAAATTTTTTTATCTGTAGAAAATGCTTCATGAACTGGAGCCAAGTCAGAAGAATGGTGGTGGTGGCTGTGGCATTACTCAAGCTGAAACTAAAGAAGCGTTAGATATTAGATGTCCAACATGTTATTTCTTTTTAATAGACATGTTTATTTGGTAAAACTTGAATAAAACGTGATTGACAAATTGTACATATATGATATATGTACATATTATGTATGTAATTAGATATAAGACTCTTAAGTTCCTTGTGTGAAGTTTAACTTTGATAATAATAAAATTTAAATCTTTCTAAAATATTTGCTTTTATTTACAATACAGATAATAATCCTAATTGTAAAAAAGAAAATAAATAAAATGAAATAAAATTTAAAAAAAATAATAAAAATTATAATAAAGTATAATAATTCAACATATTTTACATACATATAACTAAATATCTTTTTTCTTTATTTTAACTTAATCTAAAAAAATTTAAAATTTTGTTTTCTTTAAATTTTGTTTTCAAAAATTTTAAAATGTGTAAGAATTTAAATTAAATTAGGTGAATTGTTTTTTTTTGTTGTTTTAATGATATGAATTTGAAATACAATATGTGCACAATAAATAAGACAATGATTATACGTCAATAAAAAAATGTGTAAGCAGAATACAATATGGGTGACACAAAGAAAGTATAAATACTGGCTAAGAAAAAAAAGCTGGTAATGACTTTTTGAATCAATTTAATGTTGCATTTGGATTTGTATACGAAAATCCTTGAAATTGTTCTTGATCCATTGATTGAAGTATTTCTTTATCAATTGGCGTCAAACGAACTCTTTCTCTAGTGAAAGCTTTATCAAAGTATTGTGTGTCTAAAGGATGTTTCTAAAAATGAGATACAAAAAATTTATACATACATAAAATACATATATTAAATTCTTTGAAGTGGAGAACTATAAAAATTCTACTTACCACTTGGGGTTTAAAAGGGGGTTCTAATTCTCGTCTTTCTAATCGACACCAATCTATTTCACGGAAAAAATGATGACCACAAATATCACCGGCAGGACTATATTGTGAACCAATTCGAAAATTAGAGTCTTTTTCCAATAACTAAAAAGTAATATAAATCAATAATTGAAAGGAAAAAACAATAGGAGAAAAAATTTTGTTTTCCTAACATACTCCTTTTAATATACTGGTAGCCTCTTTTGATAAAAATATTGGGAACCAAGGAAGCTCATTACAAATTGACCAAAATAATTCATCTTCATCACAACCGCTAAATGGTGATTGACCGATTAACATTTCATATAGTAAAACACCAAATGACCACCAATCGACATTTTGATTATATTTTTCACCCTAAAAATTAAATTATAAATTTGAAAAAAAAATTGAAACAACGATTGTTTTTATTCTTACTTTAATAATTTCTGGTGCCATATAATCCGGAGTACCACAGAAAGTGTCAGCAGTTCTATCTAAATAAATTTGTAGTTTACACATTCCAAAATCAGCTATTCGAACGTGTCCATCAAAATCTAATAAAACGTTATCTAATTTGAGATCTCTGAAAATTTTAGGCATTATATATTATTTTTAAATTGATTATTTAAATTTCAAATTCACCTATAAATAATTCCTTTTTTATGTAAAAATTTTAATCCAGAAATTATTTCAGCTCCATAAAATCTAGCACGAGCTTCCGGAAATCTTCCACTTTGCTGTATATGAAACATAAGATCACCTCCGTTCAGGTACTCCATTACAAAGAAAAGATGACTCTGTATTGGGTTTGATTACCATTAAAAAATTAATGAATTCTGCGTTCATATAAGTTCGAAATATGTACAAATATATTCATACAAATTTTTAAAAATAATAATCATTAGTAGACATTATTATTACATATGTTATGCCCATTAAAACTCGAAGTGAACTGCGAAGAATATTATTTCTTGTCATTGCATTGAGAATGCAAGAATGCTATTGAGCAAAAATTTAGAACTTTATGTTAGAATCTGAATATCTACATTATCTTACGACTGTTATTTATAGACAGTAACATAGTTTTATTTTATACTAAATTTCAAAAAAATCGGAACACTCTAAATGTTGGAAAATCGAAATAAAATTGTACTATACCTGGATGTTTTTAAAGAATTGGCATATGTACCTCCAGAGTAATTTATCATTCTTTTCAAATCTTTTATTTACGAGTATACATACATATATGCAACAAATAAGGTTAGTAACTAATGAACATCTCAAAAAAATATAAATTCTATATTACTTCCACAAAATTAAGGCTTTGTTGAACGGATTAAACTTATGAAAATAAGTTTGTGGAAATAAAGTACTATAGTCAAAATTTTAAAAGTTGAGGTTTCGTATTATACTAGAAAAACATGCGCAGAAAAAAAGATACTTACACACATGCGTTTTTGTTGTTGTAACACGTTTCTTCTTTCGTATATCTACACAAAAAAGATCACTACGGCATGTGAAACATGCGCGAAAAAACCTCAACTTTTAAAATTTTGACTATAATGTATTGTATTATTCATTTCGATACCACTTCTCATTGTTAACTTTTTTTATAATTAAATCAATTTTATTTCCCTAAATTTTTCTGTTACTTTTTAGTTTCCTGTTCAAAAGTAAAATTAAAAACTTTTAATTTCTTTCCAAGTTTTATTATTCTAGTTTTATTGAATGCAACTTATAAATTTTATTAACAAATATTTATGTAAGTATTAAAAAAATAAGGTAATAGAAGTCAAAATTCTTAAACTATGTATTTTTGTACAGATTCAAGTGATTTGAATCTATGCGAAATGTGAAATATCACCGATTTTAGATTTGATCTATGCCACAGTAATTTCGATTAAAATCTGAAATGCAGGCATTAGTCAAAAATTTGGACGGCCTCCTGGAAAAATTTTGGTGTACCACTTCTACTGGAAAATACTTTTCAAAATAAAAAGAATTTTTCACAAACGAATAGACGAAAAAAAAAAATCGGTGTAGGTAAAATAGTGAATTGACGTAAAATATATTAAAATAAATATAAAACTGTAAAACGTAAGGTAAGGACGTATATCGAAGGTAAATTTTCCCGCCTTCAATTAATTTTGCGTTGTCGCCAAAAATATGCTTTTTTTAAAATTTATTTTTATCTTTTTAAATGAAAAAACAAAAAAAAAATTTGAATAAAAACAAGTTTTAACGTCAGTTACGTCATCAATGATCGTTTTTTTTCCGAACAAAATAATATATTTTGTATAATTATAATAAATTACAAATAAGAAAATGTTGTATGAATTTGTGAATCATTAATTAGATCTGAACAGATGTATCATTATTTAATTGATTCATTTGTATGTGTTTGTGTAGCACAAACAAATAAAATATAGTTTAAGGTCAATCATGACTTTCTTATATATTTTGTAATTTCAACACAATTCTTATGTACGTGTTTCATTTTCAATATCATTACAAGCAAAAATAGATTCTGCTTTTGATAAAAACTAAAATCAATATATACATACATACATATGTATGTACGTAAACATTAATAATTCTAACAAACAAAAAATTAAGAGAAATAGGAAAAAAAAAACATTTTAATAAGAAAGTCTTGATCAGGCCAAAAATATATTTTTACTTTCTAATTTTCATACTATTATTCTAAAGTTTTTAATTATTTATTTCTCTAATTTTATAAAAAAAAACAAACCTCTGTTTGAAATGTACAAAATAAGTGACATAAATATGGATGTTTTGTGCCTAAAGCCAAAACTTTTCTTTCTATCAAAGTACATTCAACATCATCATCTTGTAAAACAACATCTTTTTTTAAACATTTTACTGCGTAGTAGTATTCTGTATTACGAAGCTCTGCTAAAAGGACCTAATATTAAAAAAAAATAAATACACTAAAAATATGAACTACATATTATGTTTGTAAATTTTAACACATAGGGCCTTACTTATAAACATTTTTTTTAGTTTTAAAACTAAAATAGTTTCGACTTGAAAATGAAGAAATAGTATTATAACTTAACATATTTTGTAAAAAGCTTCAAAGCACACTCTAATTTTCAAGTCGAAACTATTTTAGTTTTAAAACTAAAAAATGTTTATAAGTAAGGCCAATACTATCCAACAGTGTAATAATTTGCTTACTTTCTACTTTAAATAAATAGATAAATAAATAAACAATACATATTTAAAACTGGTTTTAGGATTTTAATGAAACGACTTAAACCACTAGCACTTATGTATTTATGTATATGTACTTAATGAAAGAGCTTCTTACATTATTTTTATAAATTAATTCAGTAGAATATTCATCACACAATCCATTACAGAAATAACTATCACGTAGATTCATTCTTAAATAATCCCGGAATCTGTGATCCTCGTCGTTTTATACAATTCTTTTTTTTTTACACGAAAAGGATTTTTGCAACAAGACACAACATGTAGAACGAGAGAAAACAAACTATGCGATTTCTAGACAACAAACAACACAATTTTCTTTTCTTTGAAAAAATTAATATTAAAAATTACCTTTGAATTATAAAAGTACGTTAATTACAACCGAAGTTATAGAAGTTATGCATTACGTAAAAAGAAGTTGATATTTTTTCTTTTCCTGTTACTTCTGCATTCATCATAAAGTTTTGATGAAAGCACGTCAAAATTTTGGTTGAAATGTTTCTGTGTTATAACTTTCAATATACATAACTCACATTCTTTACAGGCTGGTAAAATAATTGAGTGAATTTTCGTTGACTACCGGTAACAGGAATATTTTGTAAATTTACAGAAAGAGGCAATGAATTATGAATTATAATAAAATATAACATTCATATTTACTGATATTTTTTGATAATATTTAATATAAATATTTTCCACAGTCCCTGATTAAAGAGTTTTCACTTGATTTGAATATTTTCACTATTCAAAATTGCAGGAAATATACATTTTTATGAAAATAAAGTAAATTATGACCAAATATCCTTCTTTTTGGTTTAATTTATTATTACTTAAAACATTTAAATTTCATTTAGCTTTAATTTTAAAGAGAGTATCTTAATCATTGAATACCGAAATAGGTGATTAAAATTTACACATTCAATAAAATTTTTTTGTTTTCGATAGCAAAATATTGAAGAGAAAATTAAACTTGGAAACCCATTGAGCTAGGAAGTTATAAAAATTGTAAAATAATAATTAAGAATTTGTTTTTTAATTTTTAGTAAGCAAAATGATTTTATAATAATTTTATAAATTTTCCTTTGTTTTGTGGTTCTTCCACTGTATATAGGTCGTTTCGCCAAAATCCTAAAATCAATGCTAACATTTTTTATCGAGTAGTTGAACTATACTATACATATGTATTATACTGTTGAGTAGTACCTATATGTATACATATAGTACATATACATACATACATATATACATATACGTATAGGTATATATGTACATATGTACCTAAGCATATTTTTTTTTAGTTTTTAAATTTACTTGAATTTTATATATAATCGTATATACATATATCTACTTTACCTTTCCAAAGCTTCCTTTACCAAGTACAGTTAGAAAATGAAAATCTTCTACGGAATATTTTTTAAACCTAGGAATTACTGTAGCTGGTGCTGTTATTTGTCCAGATCTTTGGAATTGTGCAAATGTGTATGATGTTTCTGTTTTAATAAATTAATTTTGATTAAAATTATTTATAAGTGAAGAAAAATCAGTTTTTTTCTTTTAAATAAAATTTAAACTATTCACAATTACAATAGAATTCTTATTAAAACAATAAAGTTAGTTAATCATAACAATTTTATTATTAAAAAATCACAGATATAATTAATACAGTTATATTAAGACAGTAATTAAAAACAAAAATATATAAAGTGTTTCTGTAAAAAATACATATCTAATTCGCTATTTCTTGAGAAAAGAGCTCTCCATAAATATAAGAGGGGCATTTTCTTGTTTGTAATTCAATTTCAAAACTATTTTTTGTTGTAAATTTTCAGAGGACTTCATAAAATGGAAATTTTTCACTTTAGGCCCAAAGTTTTGTAAACAAAGCAAAAAACAAAATCAACATTAAAAATGAGTTCGAAAAACTCCCTGGACCCTGTCCACTAAAAGCTTAGTTTGAGTGCAACACATTTCGAGGGATAAATGTTTAAAAAAACCTGAACTCCCTTATATAAAACTTTTGCTATAGTGAAAAAAAAAAGATTGTGAAAATGCTTCTGCTTTATACTGTATAAGAATAATCAATATACATATTCTGTCATTCTGACAAGTATTATTGTTTTCAAAATTCTTCTACGAAAAATAAAAATATGTTTAAATAACATGCTTCTTAAATTTATTTTTAATTTCAAATAAATATAAACTTTTTAATTATTCAGATAATCTTTCAATTATAATTCCAAATATAATTTTAAATCTACAGTCTAAATAGCTTACTTCAGATAATTTGGCTCGAGCATGCGACTAAAATATTTCTATTGTTATGTTTTCTGTACATCATATACATATATGAACATTTTGTTCAATTTTTGATCAATTGTTTATGAATGATTACATACATATATTTTATTTAATAATTTTAAAATTATTCTAAAATCAAATTAAAATTTACATAAAAAGCCAATAACAGACACATGCAAAAGCAATTAAGCGTGAAATAAAAAATATACATACATATATAATACAGTTTAAAAATATGGAAAGATATCATTTTTTACATCACAGTAAATTATAAAATTCTGAAAATGTACCTAAATCATCGGCATCATCACGGCTTTGTTCAATTTTAAATGCTGGATTATGACTAGGTGGTGTACTCGGTGAATCTCTGGCATTATGTACTCCTAAATCAATGTTTCTTTGTTATTTATGTTTTGATTAGTTTTTTTTTTATATAAACGATTACTTTCCTACGTGTAATTGCATTAAAATTATCGCAAACTTTTTTTTAATCCGCTTTTTATCAAGTGAAGAAGATACTTTTAAAGAAAATTACGTTGTTCCACTCATAAACTTACACGTACACGAGTATATGCATATGTTTAAAAATAAAAGTGTAATGATTTTTTATAATTAAAGTGAACAAATACATACTTTTTTCCATTTTAACTTTGAGTATTTTCTATGAAAAGTTTTGAAGGATAAACAAATAGAACGTTTTTTTATAATTATAGTATAATTGAATAAAAACTTGGAATATAAACAAACCGAAAGCAAAATTAAACTTGAACAAGAATGACAAAAAAAGTGATTTGCGTTTTTAGATTTTTAATTTGACAATGAAATTAAAATTCGGATTTTTTTTTCTCAAGTATGTATGATTGATTGGAAATACTATTTTGCATTAAGAATGTTTTTGTTTCTTTATTATTTAAAACAATTTTTTTACTTTAATGATTGCATTATTATTAGTGTTTATTGTACTCGTATATATGCCGAATATAATTTTACAAAGAGTTTCCCAACAATTCATTAATTTATCTTTTGTATGTGTAATTTAAACTTTAAAATTCTATTTTCATTATATACCTTTCTAAAATTAGTCTAAAATTTTTCTTTTTTATTTAAAAGCATTACAAATAATTTATAGATTCAAGAATAGGATATTTAATTATAAATATTGAATATGAAAAAACAATCTCACGAGATAAGTTCATAGTCCATTATTTTAAAAATAAAAAAACTAATTCGCTAAACTTTTTCTAATTTTGTACATATATGTATTATTATTATTATTATTTTTCTATGTATATAAAGGCAATTATTTAGACAAATTTCAATTTAGAAATGGATAAAATAAATATGTACATACATATGTACCTATTCACCGAAAATTTATAATGTAACAATAATAATTGATAGGAGTATAATAATTGTGAAATTACAATAATGTAGTTTATTTTTAAAAAGGACATACTATAGACTCCGAGCGTATAAAAAACAGTATTATCAACGATCAATATTTCAACATTTTAAAATTTCAAATATTTTAAATACAAAATATTACCTTTTTTTACAGATGATAACGCCTCAACCATTAATTTTTGATTTACACCACACAAATTTGCTGTAAGTTTTTCACATTTTTTGTGACAGGTAACGTCACATTCTTAAATTGAATATGTAGATTGTAGATATTTGTATACAAATGTTTTTTTTTCCAAAATTTTTACGTTATTCAAACATCAAACGTCAAGAAGAGAAAATCATAAAAATGAAACAAAAACACACAATAGCTACATATAAGTATATGTAAAGTATACGTATTGTATATTTTTAAACAATAAAGTGTTTAAATTTTTAAATTAAGAAAAATAATAAATTAATATGTATATATAGATATGATGCAAATGAAAAATAAAAAATAAAATTTTCAAATGAAAATTTCGACAAACGATATTTATGTATATGTATATTACTTATATACAGATACAGCGACAATTTTTCATAATTATATGTGTTTTGTTAATTTTTTTTTAATTTTTCGCATGAATAAATTAATTGTATTGTTTTTTGAAATCTCAAACCTTAACGATTCAAAATTTTAATTCTCAATAATTCTGCACAATCGTACGAATACTGAGTACATACATATGTTGTTGAGTTATATATTTTACATAATTTGCAATAAGAATTAATATTTCATTAGTTCTAATTGATATACAAATAAGTAGAATTTCATTAAAAATTAGATAATAATGCTACTGATGGCTTTTAAAGTAGTACATATATCAAAATTTATGTATATATCTTTTCTGTTTTCTTCATTAAATAATTAAATAAACAAAGAAAAATTATAAAATAACAAAAATTTAGCTAGTACTTTCAAATTATTAAATTTATTTAAAAAATATTTTAAATCTTGTTGATATTTTCCATTTTTTATGCTGATTTTTGTTCTTAGACGAAACACATGTATTTTTTTTTTGTTTTTTAGAAAAAAGCCTAAAATTTTTTAAACAAGTAAATTTTAAATAAATTTACTGCTTTTTCAACATTTTTCGTGAAATTTTTTTTGTAAATTCATTATTTTTGTAAAATATATTTTTTTGAAAAATTCTTCAAAAATGTGGGAGGAAAATAATTTAGTATGTAATATTTTACGATGTTTAAAATAAACAGAAAAAAAAATATATTCCTTCAACAAATATGTAAAGTCATTATCATTAATCATAAATTAAAACATAAGAGATCCTATATTAACGAAAGTTCTGTGTATAATAAATTAGGTCATGTTGAAAATTTTTAAAATTAGACCATGCATTCTAAAGAATACCTATGGAATTTATATGGGAATCAATTAAGATTTATTTGTGAACTAAAATTTAGTATTCTTATAAAAGGTATAATATTTTATATACCAATTATAAAAAAAAATCTATAAGGTCGATTTTGAGTGAAAATCAATTTCAATGAATATTTTATTCTATATATTATTATTTAGTGTTTATTAATTACAAAAATAATTAACTCATGAAAAATTTTTATTTAAATTAAATATTATATAATTAAGAATGATTTTTTAGAAAACTAAGTTTTTCTGGCTCTTTTTTCTATTTCAGGTGTGAAGCAAAAACATCGAGAATTATAACCACGTACATATAACCCATTCATAATCAAGTAACATAGAAACGGAGTACAAAAATCATAACACATGCATAAATTTAATTCTATATGGATTGTCTAGTTGTCTAGTGAGAGAATCACCGCTGTCATATATCAAATGTCAAATATTTAGGATGGATTACAATTCGCACAGCAGAAATATACTAAATTTAGTATTTTGAAAATTTAGGTATAATTTAGGTACTACTCATACACACCCATAATTGTTATCAATAAATAGGTATATACTCATAAGTGAGCTTTTGAAAAAAAAAATATTTTTTTTATTTTTGGAACAAAAAAGGTGGCTCAAAATTTGTAATATATACATATACCTAATAAAGAAACTAAAGATGAGATATTTCAAATTGTCGTTCATTTTAATTTTTCTTAAAAATTCGTTATTCATGAAAAATTTTGTTCGAAGTTATAAATCCAGATATGTATGAGTTTATGGTAAAATCTTCTGGTTTTTCTAATAAACAATGGGACCTGGTCTAAGGATTCGAGAACAGAGGTAGTGCTCTGTTGCTTCCGCTTCCTCCAGACAGGCACGCACGTAGGATCTTCAACCACTTTCATGACCGATATGTGGGTAAACCTGTTGAGGCGGACTACTACTTACTCTAACTCATTTTTATGAATAAAGGCCTTTGCCACTTCGAAATAAATGGTTTATTTATCTACATACATTGATACATACATATATATAATTAATGAAAACTTGTAGTTTTATTCATGCAATAATAATAATGATTTTACGAATATGTGAAAAAAAGTATTTTAATCAAAATACTTAAATGCATTTTTACCAGAATATATATAAATATTTTCATTTAAAAATATTCTAAAATTTATATTTTGATCATTCTATTTATCAGATTCTTTTTTTAAAAAACAACTTGCAACAAAGTAACATGTGACATTATTCTACAATCACGCAACATGCGTACTTTTCTAGAGGTGTATTATTATTATTTTTAATATAAAAAAATATATTATAAAAAATTTTACTATGAAATGAAAAAAAAAAAAAAACGATGTGAAAAAATGAAATAAATTATATTTAACGTTTACATGGTATTTGATGGTATATGATGGTATTTGTATATGAAATTATTTCAAACCCGTAGGTGAATTTAACATTTATGTATCAATAAATAAAAAAAATATTCTATAAATACATAAGTAAAAAAAGCAAAGATGTTACAGGTACGGATATGTGTGGATATTATTAAATTTGACATGTACATATAAAATATTGAAAAATATATTTTTTTAAGTTTTCACTACAACGTAATTATTTTTTCAAACTATCTCGATACAAATCACTTTATAAGAAAATCATTAAATGTAAGATAACTAGATTCTTATTAGTTTTTCACCAAATATTTTTTGGGAATGTTATAAAAATCTATATACCTACATACATTATGTATATACATATATACATATACAGGGTGTTTCACGGCTCGTGTGCCAAACTGAGCAGAGTGGTAGATTTCGACGAGAAATGAAAAAAATTGTATGACAAGGAGGGGTCCATTCTTAATACTTTCCGTCTTCCGAGATATTCAAGGTCAACAATTTTTTCTTTAGAAAAGTTACTGGTTCCACTTTTTGCAACTAGTCCAAAGTTTAAGCAAATTGAAAATAAGTTTGAAAAAGAACCTTCGGACCTTTCAAAAAATGTCTAGTTTAAAACTGTTTTAAAATCAGAAAATTTTGAAAAAAACGCCGTATAAGGACAGTCACTGAAAATGGCTGGCATCGAATTGAAAAAAGACTATTTCTCACATGGTTGGTTCTACGTGGCATAATCCAGAGTGAGCTCTGCCAGTAGCCTGGCCATTTTGGCCTGGTCATAAGGTCAATAAAACTAAATTTTCTAGAAATTTTGAAGAAATTTTAAGATTATGAAATATACGCAAGCTAAGTCGCAGACAACAGCTAGTTTATTATAAAATAAATAAAATTTGGTAATTATTATAATAATAAATACTGTAATTAACAGTTGTTTTTGAAAGGTAAAAGAAAAACGTGCTTTTTTAAAAAAACTCAGCACACAATTAGACAAGAAAAAATAGAAAATTTATACAACAATTAGGAAAAAATAAAAATTAAAGTACATAGAAGCAGCATAATAATGCAATAGCAACCAAAAATAGAATTTTTATCAACCTTTAATTGGACTTTATAAATTTAAATTATATGATGTAAGTAATTGTATATGGTATAGTATACCTATTACATATACATATGTACATATGTACATACATATGAATGATTTATTTTACGTATTATATAAATATAGAACCAATAAGGCATTGTTGTTTTAAATTTTAAAATTGTTGCCAGTTAATTTTATTACACATAGCTTTTATTTATATGTATACGAGTATGTATGTATATAGTCTATCTTGTAGCGTTTATTCCATAAAAAAATAGAAAAACAAAATATGCATAAATATTATGCTTATTGCTTGTGTACTTATAAGTTTTAAGTTATTCTTTGGCAACAGATATTGAATTTGTTTAATAATAATTTTGCAAACTATCAAAGAGGAATAATTTTCTTTATATGTATATGTATGTACATATATCTACATATTTCAGAAAAATACATACAATACAAATATTATATAGAAAAAAATAGGGCTCGTTTGAATATTCAATATGTTAAACACCATTTTCATTAAAATCTCATTTCAATGTTTCAGTAATCAGCACATCACTTTGTTGAAAGAAAAATCTTCAGAAAAATATTTAGTGCAAAAAAGAATTCTCAAGAAATAGATGATAAGATGTAATAAGTAATAAAGAAAAATAATAAATTATTAGAAAGTGATGACATATTACTAGTTTATATCGTAAAAAATAATTTGAATTAAATTGGGAGTACGGTATAAACGGGTAAAATTTGGAATTGGGATTAAAATAATACATGCAAACGTTGATACATGTATAGTATACCTACATGTTTTTCTTCTTTCTTCTTCACTCTACAATTCGCACCATAAAAATTAGAATCCGCCATATTGCATTTTACGCTACACATACATATACAAAAATTTGGATTAGCGGACTTATACATACTACATGAAATTGGGAGTAAACCAAAATCCATATTAAAAGTGAATTACGTATAAACTTGTAAATAGATTCTTAAAAGAACAAGGACTTAAGTGGTTAGGATATGTTATGAGACAAGCAAAAGAAAGAAAAATCAAAAAAGAAGAGCAAAAATGCAGGGTAGGAAGATCGATAAAATATGATTCGCTCACAAGTGAATGAATCGCAGGAGAATTTTATTTTTGATTCGCTCACGAATTTAAAAATTAAGTTCCCTTTAAAATATGATTCATTCGCGAGCGAATCGAATAAAAAAGGAATCAAAAAGAATCATTCGTGAGCGAATCGAATTAAAAAGGAATCAAAAAATATAATTCGTGAGCGAATCAAAAAAGGAATCAAAAAGAATCATTCGTAAGCAAATTTTTTTTTTTTTTATTTTATTTTTTTATTTTTATTTTTTTTTTTAATAACTAAATATTCAATTCTTTGTCATACTACACATATTTTGAAGAATCAAATATTTTTGCTTTATCTATATTTTCAAAAATATTTTTTTAATTTACTAGAGGTATGTATAAAAAATCACAAAAAAAATTAAGAAATTTTCTACTCTTTTTCATGTAATGAACACTGTACTTGTACTTTGTCTAGTATAAGACGCGAATCATTCGCGAATGATTCGTTTTTGATTCTTTTTCATTCGCGAATGGAATTTTTTAAAATTATTCCATTCGTTCGTGAACGAATGAAACTCGAAATAATAATTACATTCGTTCCTTGGGAACGAATGGAAACTAAAAAATTCCTTTTTAAACGAATCGCTCACGAATTTAAAAATTTTTGAATCGCTCACGAGTGATAAAAAAAGGAACGAATTGAATTTTTCAGTTCGCGAGTGATATTTTTCCGTACCCTGCAAAAATGTGATAATTTTTGTACATTCGAAATACAAGGCTTCAAAATATAATTCAACACTGCATTAGTGTTGCAACAGAAACATAAGTTTCGAGTTCAAAAATCATGACTAAAATCATGTGTTAATTTTTTCATTATGTTAGAAACATTAACTTACACTAAAGAAACATGTGCATCATTGTTATTGATGTTGCAATGAATATAACCCTAAATTGTTTGACGTTTTTTCGCAATTTTCATCAATTAAATAATTAATTAAAACATTTCTTAATACTGAAAACATCGCGGTTCACTATTTATAATGGATACCAGTCAAATTTAAAAAAACAAACAAATCTTCGTAAAAAGCCAAATTTACAGCGTATTTAAACAATCAACTTTGTTTCATTTTTTCATAGTAATAAAAAGATATACACGAAAATATTATTCTACATACATACCTACCTACATTACATATACTATGTATTTACATATAGTTTTATAGTACGGGACACGAAAACTACATATGTACATATCTGCTCAAGGCTATACAGTAATTTTTTGCTAGTGGTTCTAGATTCAAGATTCTTATTTGTCTATAAAATTAGGATTTTTATCACTGAACGATAAAACAATAGATTAATTATAATATAACATTACTTCTTATTATTATTTAGTTAAAATAATTATTTATTAATCTCCTAACTAAAAATGATCTGAAATATTTTTTTAAATGAAAAAAATTTATTCTTATATATGTATGTATATAACATTTATAATTTTTTAAACATAAAAAAAAACTTGGAAGATTGATGTAGATTGGACAAGTTTTGAGTTTTGAAGAACCCAGTAGGAAAAGAAATTTCAATTTATTTTAAAGACAAAAACACAAGACAAATATCACGAAAATACTTTTTTATCACATCGACAAGCAATACAATATAAAAAAAATTATCTTTGTGCCAAAAATGTCAACCATTTCTACAAAACGGATGCTTTATAATTAAACATCTAATGATAGGATTTATTTATAAATATTAAACATATGTATATGTTTGTATGTATATGTATGGTATATGTATGTATATACGTATAAAAAATTGGATTAAAAAAATACAAATCAATGTCAATGACGGCATATTAAAACCTAAGCAATTTTATAATAAGTTTCAAGGATATTGCAGGTAGATACTATTAAAAGTTTTATTAAGTTGTATAATGTTTGTGTGTAATGTATACATTAAAATATATGTGATAAAATATATAAGATGTCGCTCAAATCAACTTTGTAGTTTAATACGATTTTGAAAAAAAATGTTTTATGTAATTGAAAATCAAAAAGTACTATTTGGATCTTTAACTGAATGTATAGTAAGTAAATGTAAGTCAAATAAAATCGATGGATGCGATGATGTTTATGTCTTCTATTCAGTTTAGATAGAATATTAAAAGCAGACGAAGAAGCATTTTTGCCTAATAATTTATGAATAGTAAGTGCTGATGGCAATTATTTTTCACTAGCGAAAAGAATTTTTTTTTTTTTCAAATTGAAGTAACTTTTACAACTCGAAATCTACACTTGTAACCAGTGTTTATTCACTGTATTTTTATTTAAAATTCTAATTAAAAAGTAATTATTGGGCCCTATTATGTAATTCGATCGAAATTAAATCGAATCAAATGGATATTTACAATATTTTCAAAATTGTCATTTTCAAACAAATGCTAATATACGCTTTAGTTATCTAGTGATCTATGTATGATAGGGGGTTAAATTTTTATTTAACAAATTCATTCGATCAGAAAAAAGATGTCGAAATAATTTTCGGTAGCAAATAATCGAATAAAACATTAAATATATTTTTCAGACGATGTTTTTCTACACATTCATTTTTATGTCCTTAGCTAAGTATTACCAAAAAATATATAGACAGAAAGAATTCTTATGTAGTATCGACTAAAAATTGTAATTATTAAATTAGACTATAGAACAGTACGGTAAGAGAAGGAAGGAAGTGAAAGCTTTTTTAACTATGCTTTAAAGCGCTTTGAAATTTAAGTTTTGTTTTTAACATGATCAAGATGAATGAAAAATAAAAAAAAATTGTACTCTTGTGTGTTAAATAGAATATAAAAAAAATTTCAAATGGTGAAACATATGTGAATAAAATGAGTCACACCGACACCATCAATTACCTTGTTTATGCGAAGCTTTAATTCGCATTAACTTATGCCGTTTTGACTAAATACGGATGCATAAACAAAATTTTAAAACGCATTGAAACTTTATTTCGTTTTGAGTGAATACACTATAAAATCCGAATTTAAAATTTCAATGCGTTTTTAAAATGTGCATGTACACTTTCTTCGTTTTAAATGAATTGTCATATTTGACCTTTCAAAATGGTGTTGGTAACATACTAAACATCAATATGAACTTTTAGAGTAGTATTAGTTTATTACTCAAAACGTTTTAAGTGAGAATGAAATGTTGTACTACGCATAAACACCAATTAAAATGTATTATCTCAAAACGATGTTCAAAACGTTTTATCGTTAATACGTTTTAATTTTTGTGCATAAACAAGGTAATTGTCGTATTCGCATGTACATATGTATTTCTAATTTCTATGCAGAAGTAAAAGCTTTTTTAACAAAACTGAAATATACTGATGTACATTCAAAGCTATTTCACTAATGGGGTTCCAATGTTGGAACCCCAGAACAAAAATTTTTGTATGAGACATTTTTATACTACATAAGACTTCTTTCTTTCTATATATTTTTTGGTATTACCAAGCTACCCAGTTATACAAATAATTGTAATATGCACTTCAAAACTATGTATGTGTAGGTACCAATTGTAAATATTTATCGAATTTTTTATTATGTGCTTTTTTAGACCCACGCTCTCAGCCTCTTGTTCACTTTTAATAAGTTTCCTTGATCATAAGCGTAAGCCAAAATTGGTATGGATTTATCGTTCCGACCGACGTTTTAAATAATCAGTAAAAATTAGTGAGGAAAAGAAATTGCTTTTTGAACTATGTCAGCATAGTGTATACTCACACAGAATTGAGATTGCATGACAGAAATTGCCCATTGCATGAAACAAATTTTGTTATACAAGCTGAAAAAATTTTGACAGCTTGCATGGAAGAAATTTCTTTTCGTATAGACCCATGGACCATGATTATTCATAAGTCTTTTCGAGTGTTTGACACATAGTGGAAGTTTGGCATATGGTGAACATTGCTTTTGTGAAACCAGATTGATATGACATTGTCTGATTAGTTTTCAAAAGTACTTCAGTACCAAGCACTTACACACCCAACTCAATTCAAATGAATGGGTATTCATTCGAAGCTGAGTGAACTTGAACCGATTCGAACCTGAGACCTTCAGCTGAGTCTAATAAAGAATTGATTTCCAACATTTATGATTAGTTTTTCTTGGAAAAACTTCTATAATAAACATTTTGTTGTTAATTTCAAACACATTTTGAAGTGTCTGTTGTTGTTAAAATTTAATTGGAAGATCCAAATTGGAAATTTCTAACCTCTAGTTAATAGATTATTAACATTTTTAATTCCAATGTTTTATTAATACTCATTTTAAAAAACCACATATTTTTCATAAGATAAATTTTAAAACTACATACTTGTGTATTTAGGAAAATGAAAATCTAAAGAATGTTAGACAAAGTGTTTTCATAAATCCTGTGTCACAAAATGTATCTTCAGTATTAAAATTAGAGCATATTTCTACCTTTGTTTTTATTCTTCGTTATACAATAATTTAAACATAACTGTTGATGAATAATAATAATTACATTCACTTGAATATTTATTTCAAAAATCTTATTTATGTTCTATAGTGAATTTTATTTGTATCTGTTGAATTGAATAGTCTGAAGTAAAAAACTAAAATGTGATTAATTTTAAAATCGAATTCGAAAATTTTTTATTGTTCACTTCACAGTTGGTTTTCTATTAATTTAACTGCTTAAATAGCCCAGGTAGATTTAGAGCCAAAATTAAAGAAATAAATAAATAATTATCTCAACTATCTGCATGGGTTCATATATAGGAGATGAAATAAAAAGATGAAAAATAAGAAAATTCAATATTATAATACTATTTCTGTTTTGTTTTTATTTTTAATTATATTATTTAAATCAATAGATATTTTAATACATTATTATCTACTATAAAAAATATATATACATATATATTTATATATTATTTCGATTGGGTTTACATACAAACAAGTAATCACATCACATATTGAGACAAGAAAAGGAAATGACACCAATTGATTTTTTTTCATACGATGTAAGGGGGGGGGGGGGGGGGGGGGTGATAACTGCAAGAAGTGCAATTTAATTCTCTTTTAATATATGTATATAGTTACCAATTTATTTAAAATTTAAGTAAAATTTAGTTCATTTCGATTTAAATTTGATTATAATATGATTTATTGTATAAAAGATTTAGCATCAATTTGAAAATCTCATGCGTTTTCTCATTTTAAATTTAAATTTCTAATAAAAAATGTTTCCGAGTAGAATATACCTGAAGATGATCATGATTCTAAAAAAAAATTAAATTTGTCTCATTGCCAAATAAAAAATTTTACATTTCATGTGAATTTAGAAAAACTTGAAATATGTTTTATACATTTAAAAAGTACCAAGACAAAATATAAAATTGTATGTACAATATGTTGTGTATATTTATTTATTTTATTATTGTATTATTGTTTTTTTTTTGTTTCAGAGAAAAAAATAATTGATTTTCGGATTTATTTTTTATTGTGATGAAAAAGATGTAAAAGACAGTGATATCTGTTGTCTATTTTATAACTTACTGCGATTTAAATTTCTTATTCATTTGCGTAGCAAAATTGGAATGTAATTAAATAACGTTTAAAATAAGACAAAAGTTATTACATTACCATGCATTTCAATTATTACTCATTATTTCTATTCTTACCGAGCATCTTTTTTGGACTAGAAGGTGCTGTACCTCCTTCGAATCCCGAATCATTGCTACATGTACTCATTCGTATATCACTTCGTAAAGATGTGATAGCGCTATTACTTGAAGGATTTAACTCATCACTATATTCATCTGAACTGGAACACTCACTATCACTTTCGCTCTCATCACTTTCACTATTTGAATCTGATTTACGATAATTATGAATTTCTGGCTTCCATAAGGGCCGAGGTTTTGCAATTAACGGATACGGTGGTGCTTCATTTTTCACATAACATTTTTTTGTATGATCAAGTTTCACTACTTTATTTGGGTTAAATGCGGGTGGTTTTTCTTTATCTGTTTTCTTACCGTGCTTATTTTTCTTTTTCATACCGTTATCGTCAAATTCTTCGCAACTAGAACACTCTTCGTATGATGAACTATTATTTTCTGCTTCAGACGGAATAAAATCTGATAAATCAGCGTCAACGTCTAAAAGGCAACGATTTAAATCAGATACTGTAGCGAATTTTGATAAAGCTAACGTTTTTTGCGATGGTATTTTCTTATCTTCTTGATCATTACATTTAAGACTACTGGCGACTTGAGTTTCGGATTTTTCAATTGTAGCAGAAGGAGGAGATGGATCTGGTGTTTCTGTTGTTATTGTATTATTTATTGTTGTTGGCATATTGTTTGCGTCATTATTATCAGTGCCAAAAATTTGGTATTTTTTATTGTCTACGTTTGCATTTGTTGTCCTTTCGGATAATTTTTGATTGTCAATAACAATTGTTGTTAATTTATTAGTAGATTCGGATTTTATCTCTTGTGTTGGTGATAATAATAGTGATGACGGTTGCATTTTTTGTATTTCTTTATTTTGCTCTAGAGCATTTGTTAATGATTTTTCTGAATATGATTTTTGGCCACTTAACTTTTTCGTTGAATATTTTAACGACCCATTTTTTTTTATTTTGTCTGCCTTCGACGACCCAATTTCAGTTGTTCTAATTTTATTTTCATTGTTTTTAGTTTTGTTATTACTATCAATAATTGCTATTGTCATTGACTCAGAAGTTTGTTTTGTTTTCGCTGTTGGTTTTGACGATGTAATTGTAGGAGAAGATGGTGACGGTATTATTCCCGATTCTTCAAAGGCGGACTCTTTTACATCATCTGTTACTCTATTTGCTGATGAAACTGTCTCTGTTTTGTTAGTAGTCAACTTCTTGTTTTCCTTTTTTGTTTGGTTTTGTGATTCTTCCGTGTAATGTTTTTGCTTGTTAGATCCTACAATTTTCTTTTCTTCCAACGATGGAATTTCATGATCTGTAATGTCTTGTTTGTTATTTATTTCAGGTATCTTGGCTGTTAGCCCAGGACTTATTTTTGAATGAATTATTTTTGTTGCATCTGTTGTAGAACCAATTGGTGATGACGATGTGGGCGGTAATGATTTAGAACTTTCATTTAAATCGGCTGTTTTTTTCGTTTGTTGATTTTTATTCTCAATTTTTTGTTGTAGCTCAAGTGAATTACTTGCATTTGCCGTAGATGCAGTTTTGTATATCAATTTTGGTTTGTCAATTTTATGATTTTCTCCAGATAAATTCATTTTGTCTTTCGTAATATCTAAATTATTTTTGTTAAAAACAGATTCATTGGACAAAGATCGTTTATAAGTCCCTGTAATGGGAAATTTTAGTTTCTCCAAACTGTTTTTTGTTGTTACGTTCTTTACATCCTTAGTTGCATTTGAATGAACAATATCTTCATTTATCTCCAATTTTTGTTCTAAAAGCTGCTTTCGTCTGTTAGCCATGTATAATGATTCTCTTGTACCAATTTGATTCCAAAAATCTTCTCCACTCTCAGATTTTTGAATATTTGTAACAGATTTTGCCTCAGTTGTAGACGATTTTGAATCTTCTGTTTCTTTTGAAAACTCCGCATATTCAACTTGAGATATTTGAGCAGTTTTAACAGTTTTTGCAACTGAACTTATTTGTACTGGTTTGGGATAATTTTCAGCTGTCTTCGTGGTACGAAAATTTGGAAAAACTTCAATGTTATTTTGTTCTGAAACTTCTGTAGATGACTTGAGTGACTTCTGACTTATGGTTCGGTCATCTGGAATTTTGGAAGAATTTGCAGAATCTCTTTCGGATGTTACGGTAATATCGGCAACCAGATCATTATCAAATCTGAAATATTCTGGAGTAGGAGATTTACAAGTTATTTCTTTTATTGAGATTGACTCCTCATTTTTTACTGAAATTTGGTTATATTCTTGTAGTTTTCCTTTTTTGCTACCGCTACCCTTTTTACTTCCAGTCCTGTTAATTTTTTGTTTCTTTTTTGGCAGTTTGAAAATTTTATGAACAGTATGCTCCTCTTTGATTTCTTCAACTTCATAACTTATTTTCGGTTGTTGTCCTTGTGTCTGACCTGTGGTAATTAAATTAGGACTCATGATTGTTTCTTCAGGCACTTCTACTAATGTTGGTACCTCTTGAGGATTTTCAACATTAACAGTTGCTGTTATTTTATGACGAATTTTTTTTCCTTTTTTTCCTGATTTTCTTTTCGTTGATTTGCGGCAATCATCTTGGCTTTCGTTACGTTCAAGAATATATTGAAATGTTCCTGATCCAGACTTTTGAAGTTCATTTAATATTTGGATTTCCTGCTCTTGAATTATCGATGCACGCCTTCTCAATTCACCAGCATTGAGGTCATCATCAATTTTATCTGAAGAAATATCTTCACATATATCTTGAAAACTTGGACAATGAGACAAACTGATACGTCGTATAGGAACTGGATCAAATTCAGGAAGTATTTGTATTTCATTTTCAGTAATTTGTGTAGTTTCTTCGACATTTTTTTCTGGAATAAAATATTTTATTTCTCCGGAATTTTTTCTTTTTTTAGAGTCACTTATGTTTGATTTTATTTCATCTTCAGGAACAAAATTTTTTCGTGAAAATTCTTCTCTATCATTTTGACCAATACCTTCGGAATTATGATTTTGTACTTTTTCAATAGATTTAGGCTTTCCACGCACTGTTGATAATCTTACCACGCGTCTTCCACGTTTAATAGTTGATCTAATTTTTCCAGGATCACTTCCATCTACTCTTGGCATAAATGGTGATTGAGAGTTTGTATTATTGTTATTATTTGTATTCTCTAAATCAACTGATTCGCCTGAAGCGGTAGATTTTTGCGATTTAATGGAATTTCGTTCTTCTTCATCAAGTTTCTGCGATTTTCTTGAATATTGTTCTTCTTCATCACCAGAGTTTCGCGCTCGTCTTTCATATTTCGTTGCTGATACATCAATGTCAGCCGTATTGATAGAAATCGGTCGTGGAGCAACATATTTTGGGGAATTTCGATATGATGAGATTTTTGGTGATTGTATGCGAGTTAAAGGTGTTAAACTAGAATGATGATATATTGATAATGGAGTTTCAGATATTGTTGTTAATTTTGGTTTATAACGTGAAGATGATAAATTTGAACGTTTTGATGTATGAAAATAGTTGCTTGTTAATGGACGGCCGTACCCTGCTGTATAAGGGGTATAATAATTTGTAACGTAATAAGGAGTATATGAAGAATAACTTCCACTACTATAATATCCATATCCCGAATCATAATAAATTGGCATTCTTACTATACTTTTTAAATTTATTAACTACTAAAATTGATAAATATTTTTTTTTATTTACTTTTGATACTATAACTGTTTTTAATTATTGAATATTATTATTAGATATAGCTTTAGTCTACCAGCTTTAGTCTAATTATATGAAATTTATTATAATTGCTGTATATGATGACACATTGCCTATAATAAAAAAATTTTGTGTTATGTAACTCCTATGAACACACATAAATTTTATTTTTCGAATAATTCACTCTTTTGCATAAATTAAATACATCACGTTTGAGCAAGAAAAAAGAATATAGGTTGTATTAACTAAATGTCGATTATAGATTTTAATTTTCAGAAATATATCTCATTTAATTTTCTAAAATCACTTTTTTTTTTGTCTTAAAAGAAAACTTTTTCAACTGAAAAACAAATATTTTTTACTTATTGATGAGATTTTTAAATATTTAAAAAAAACTCATCACTTAAACTAAAATCTTTTTAAAATTCTACTTCATTCTAAATATGTATGTACACTGAACTTCTAACTTTTCTAAATTTTTTCCCAGACTGATGAAAATTTTTTAAAATTATTAAATTTTACAAGCAAACATGTTTTGAGGAAGAGGAAAATTTATCTATTTGCTCAATTTGTATAATATGAATCTATAGCTATTCGCTTAGTTTAATTTCACTGCTTTTTTAAAAAAATTTTATTTTCGTTTTAATGAATATGCTCAACAAAAATATACCTAATTCTCTTTCTCTTGAATTTTTTTGTGATCTTATATAAATAAAATCGGCCGTTGTCTTTTGATGAAAGTACATGTATATAAATGTATACACATGTTTTAGAATATATTTGTATATCTAAAATATCAAAAGTGGATTCAAAATGACTTTATTCTAGCTTTAAATACATTTTTTAGTCTGAAACATTTCTGAATTTATTTATTTTTACCCTAATAAATGCAGTAAATAGTCCACATGGAGTTTTACTATTAAATTACTTGGAAAAAACACTATACTGGTGAAATATTTTTGAAAATAACCAGCTCAACAATTTTACGACATAACATTTCGATTTAGCCATTATGTTTTAGAAGTTGAAGAAGTCTCCGTATAACATAGCTTCTGGAAAAGTAGCCGTCTTGATAGCATTAACAGAAAATTTTTTCTCGAGCAGTTCGAAATTAAATGACGGAAAATTTTTCTAACTGTTATATTTTTAAATTTAATGAAGCAAAAAGTAAAAATAAAATTTTCAATTTTACCAACCACTTTAATTCCAAAAATGTCTTACCAGAACTGAAAAGATGTTTGTTTGTCATTAAACATGCCCGACCTCGAGTGATTCCCATGGCCATTTTGTG
This sequence comes from Bombylius discolor, assembly GCA_939192795.1. NCBI lineage: Eukaryota > Metazoa > Arthropoda > Insecta > Diptera > Bombyliidae > Bombylius > Bombylius discolor. The sequence goes on along the minus strand of OW584240.1, from coordinate 30,897,549 downwards.
GATAGAACAGAAATCATATGTAGGAAACCATTCTATGTAATGTAGGTATATGTATGTGTAAATCACTAATTCAGCCACTCTATTGAATTTTTTCATTATTTTCTAATTAAATTTTGGCTTGATAATACGAGATAGTATATCATATAAATATATAATTGAAATTTACAAAATCAATTTATATTATTGTCTCTAAGCGTTCGATTTTCAATAACATGGGACTGTAAATTTTCTTTAGGATAAAAATATTTCGTACATGCCTGTTTCTATATATGTAAAATTTTCTTTCTTAATATTTTTCTTTTAGCTCATCTAATAAATGTTAGTGTTGATTTTTTGTTTTGCTTTCATTTGGCTGACGTAATTGTCTTTCTTGCCTTAAAAAGATGCGATATATGAAAAAAACAAAATGTGTTCACATACGTACATATGTACATACATATGTATGTAAATGTTTCCGAATAAATGTACATACATATATCATAACAGTTTGATTTGCTTTAATGAATTAGAAGTCAGGTTAATGTGGAATTTATAAATAATTGCATTGCAGAATTCAAATTTATATACATAATAATATATCTAATGTTTGTAGTCAAAAACAACACGGTCATACTTAATCATTTTTTCTACTAAATTTCATCAATTTTTTGTATTAAACTGATTTTATAGCTCATTTTTAGTCTTGAATTCTTTATTTTTCTTTAAATATTATTTAACAAAAGCATATTATTTTAATTAATTTAAAAATAATGTTTTTATAAAACACTCGTACATGGTAAAATAACGTTTTTTTTATTTTTATAAATTTTTTAAAAATAGATTTTAAAAATGCACATTGATTATTTTTTAAAAAATAGAATTTTTTTTCAGTCAGCATGATATGCAAGTAATCATGAATTACTCATTATTATATGTGAATGTCGTTTTTTAGTAGCTTAAAGACTGTAGAATTAAATTTTTTTTATCATATACCTAATTTGAAGTTTTTTTTTAAAATAAAAATTAACTTTTTTATGTTATTTTCATTGAGCTGAAACCAAAAATACATTTTGTTAGGGACAAAGGTAGTAAAAACAGTCATTTTTTTAGTAAATCTGACATGAAGTAAGAAATACCTTGTACAAATCACACGCATAAAAGAAAAAATTCGAGAAATAAGTAAAAAATGATTTCGTAATTTGATTTATGTACATATATAGATCTACTTTATTTTTCTATCAAAATTAATTTCATTGTTAAACATATATCAACATCTATCTACTAAAATTCGAATACAAAAATTATACATTTATATTTATTATAAATTATATTATAATAATGCATCACATTTCTTATACATATGTATACATATATGTATTCAACTTTTATTTTGAAAATATATATATCATACATTTTATATATGTATATAGTATGTGTTTTAACACTTCAAGCAATTAAAAAATATTTTCCGAGCTAAAAACAATGTTAAACAATAACTGTATTGACAATATATTGTTTGAAAGATTTTTTGTAAATTTATTCACTGAAATCAGTGGGGTATTTTTTAAAAATTTTCAGAAAAAATCAAAATAAGTATGATTTATTTTTGTTGTTCAAATTACAGTTTAATCATCAACTAATTAACTAAATATTAAATTACCAGCTATTCAATTCAAACAGATAAATTTATAGTTCTTGTTAAATACATAGAAGTATTTTCACAGTAGAAACCTCATTTTTTTTTTTTAGTTTCAGAGTAACACGTTTTTGTAGTTAACAAAATTTTTAAAAATGTTCTTTAAATTTATTTTAGAGAAATTATTTATATTTTCTCTCTGAAAAGTCGAAATTTTCATTTTCAATTTTTCTTTAAATTTCAAAAAAATAAAAATAAATATTAAAAACAATTTCTTTTAAAACCAGCCAATTTACAGAAATTTTTTAAGGTCTATCTTAAAACAAAATATGTAATATTTTATTTTATTTTATTTATTTTTTTGTTGTTGTGTCAATTAACATTTTAAATTGGCTGGTTGTAGCTGAAGTTCATTCAAGTTAAAAAAATATACTATATAATACGTACATATATATTATATGTACATACTTCTTTTTTTTTGAAATTACATGTACATATGTATACATGTGTACATATTTATATACTATAATTTTTTAAAAATCAATAAAAATTTTCAAAATAAACTTACCTTCACACTTCAGACCTTGCCGAAATATTCCATATAACAAGGAACCACAATGATCACAGAAAGTTGGTGACATAAACGTATAAACTTTGAATCTATGAGGAACATCGATTTTAAAACGCTCACGTAAATACTAAGAATTTAAATTTAAAAAAAAAATTATAAAAACTTCATTTAGATTATAAAATTAATTTCAAGAAACAAACTTACTATTGTGCTTTCTGAATTAAAACTGGATTCTGAACAGGTCCCTAATAACTTATCATGACACTTTTTATGAACGGCTGTTTGACATGCTATAAAAAAAATCACAGTATTAAAAATTACAGTAAATCTGAATTGAAGATATTAAAGGTGTTATTTCAAATAAAAAATTTTAATTGGTATAATTTTTTAAGAATCTCGTAAACAAAGAAAAAGTATTCAGTTTAAATAAATGATACAGGTGAAATTTTTTGTTTTTCAAACAATTAACAAATTATGAAGAAAGTTTTATAAAAAAATAAATTTAATATAGGAAAAATATAATCAATGTACTTGATATGAATTTCTTTTGAAAGAAAAATTGCTTTAGAATGTCATTCAAAGGAAGATATTCGAAAGTCTTCTATTTAATTTCACTGAATAGATTTAACAAAGCTCAACCGAAAAATTATATTTCTCCGTACTTTACGAAATTTTTCATTCATTCAATAAAAATTATTTTTTCTCTAAAAATAAAAGGAGAGTTTAAAGGTTATTATTATCAACATCATTATCATCTATTTAGCATCTTTTTCTCAGTTATCTATCTTCATTCGCCTTATATTGTTCTACGTCATCATGCCCGTGTAGTCTTGAACGATACATAGTCTTCTACCATATGGGTTTTCTAATGTTACTTTTTTTTATTGTTTCGTTGTCATATGGCCCAACCATCTTAAACTGGATACTTTTTTATATTTTACTAATTTATGTCTTGATATACATATTATAGTACCACATAATTCATTATAAAGCCTTCTTCTTCAATTGTTATCTATATATATGTACATACATATAACGTCCAATACTCTGAACCATTTATTAATACTGATCGTAGTAATGTTTTATAAATATTGTACTTCATTTTTCTAGACATTTTTTGAATAGAAAATGTTTTATTAGCCAAAATATGTCTCATTTGCTGCGACCACCGGCTTTCTTATTTCGTTTTTTCAAACTATTGACGCCTTTAACCAAGCTACCCAGTTATACAAATAATTGTAATATGCACTTCAAAACTATGTATGTGTAAGTACCAATTGTAAATATTTATCGAATTTTTTATTATGTGCTTTTTTAGACCCACGCTCTCAGCCTCTTGTTCACTTTTAATAAGTTTCCTTGATCATAAGCGTAAGCCAAAATTGGTATGGATTTATCGTTCCGACCGACGTTTTAAATAATCAGTAAAAATTAGTGAGGAAAAGAAATTGCTTTTTGAACTATGTCAGCATAGTGTATACTCACACAGAATTGAGATTGCATGACAGAAATTGCCCATTGCATGAAACAAATTTTGTTATACAAGCTGAAAAAATTTTGACAGCTTGCATGGAAGAAATTTCTTTTCGTATAGACCCATGGACCATGATTATTCACAAGTCTTTTCGAGTGTTTGACACATAGTGGAAGTTTGGCTTATAGTGAACATTGCTTTTGTGAAACCAAATTGATATTTCATTGTCTAATTAGTTTTCAAAAGTACTTCAGTACCAAGCACTTATACCTAGCTAAAATAAATGGGTACTCATTCAAAGCTGATTGAACTCGAGCGGATTTGAACTCTAAACATTCAGCATCAGAAGACAGCACTCTACTACTATACGGCTACTAACTGCCGTTCAAAAAAACAAATATTCTTTTCAAATAATTAAAATTTTCAAGCTGATCTCTTAAAATTGAAGTTATGAGAAATATTCTGTGTACATATTTATCTATTATATTCTAATCAACTTGAACCTAAAATGTTTCAATACTCACTTTTACATTGATATCCTTGTTTTCCAAATCCCCATAAAAAGTCCTTGCAAAATGCACAAAATGTTGGTTGTCGAAAAAATTTTGCTACAAATTTGTGGCCATTTATTTCGTGTGTTCTAAAATTGAAAAAAAAATGTGATTGTGATTTACATACATATATGCATTATAATTCTGCCCTTTTACCTTTGGTGTTTGATGGCGCCACGACGTTTTGCAATACTGCCTGGTTTTGTTTTTTGATGTACAAATGATGTATGTAATATTTCATCTTTTGACTTTTGTCGAAAGCCAGCTAATAAAGGAAAATCAGATGACGTAGAAGATGACATACCACGGTTATCACTGTGATATCCACTTGATGTTGTAGAGTTATCCCAATTTGATCTACCACTTGTTTTATATCGTGCCTAGAATTTAAATTAATTTCTATAAATACCCATTTTTTCAATTTAAAACTTCATTGAACATAAATGTTAAACTTTTTTTTTTTTTTTTTGTAAAATATCAACTTATTTACAAAATAGAAATTTGTTGATAAAAATACCTCATTTCTCATATTTCTTAATCTTTGTTGACTTCCTGATTGTCCATTTCCAGTCCTTTTACGACCACCTCCAGTGAACATCATCTTAATAGGAGAAAATTTTTAATCGCTATGTGTAACCAAATAATGTGTATGTACTTTTTTTTCTTAATTTATTGAATTTACAAATGATCATATCGAATGAAATTTGCATTTTACCTGAAACAATTTAAATAAATATCATCAGAATGTGAATTCTAACTTTATTTACATATATTTTTAATTGAATACAGAAAGATATAATATAAATTACGTATAACACGTAGGCAAAACACTCTTTAAAATTTTAACTTATCTTTGAAATTCGTATATGTATGTATACCACAATTTTTAAATTATTTTTCATGAAATAGCTTTGGATATTTTCTTGTTTAAGAAAAGAATTAAAATTCTTTTTGAATGATTTCAAATTCTGTCCTGGTATTATTTAGATTTAGTTTCAATTTCACCAAATTTTTGAAAAATAAAAACAAGAAAAGATAGTATATGTAGGTTTGTTTGTTCGAGCCTAAGCTCAAAAAAAAAAAAAAAAAAGAAGCACAAAACTTCGGTTGTGTTAATAATTATAGTAATATTCTACACCTCATTAAAAATTATTAAATACCTTATTATCATTCCAATTCTTTTATTATTGGTAACAATTAAATTTATTTTTCAATAAAATATTTTAAATTCCTGTCGCACATTATATCAAAAGTTTGTAATACATAGAGATTGATGATTCAACAATAAAAGCACTCTTTTTAAACAATTTCACGTAAACTTCTTGTTCTAAAAACAAAACACAAAAAAAAAACAACAACAAATTTTTATTAAAACATACATATATGTATATATACATATATACATATATACATATACACATATATACAAATATGTATATGAATTTTATATTATAACAGCAATTAAATTGAATTTTATTTAAAAAATTTTAATTTTCTAGATTTTTATTTTTATTTTGAAGCTTGTACATAGGTATTATAATATAACACCAAATTTCCATTAAGAAAAAGTAAGAACTTTTTCTAAATTTTCATTTACTTTTTTCTATTTATTACAAAATTGAAAACAACGATAATGTTTTGAATTTTTAATATTTTTTCTTCATATTTTAAGTATTTACCATACTCTATTTTTATATATTTTTTTTTATCATAAATATCACTAACACCTTTAAAAATATTTAAAAAAATTTTTTATCTTTACACGAGATACAAATATACTGTGCAAAAAATATACTGTCTAAAAAAATTAAAAAAAAAATAAATATAAATTTCATATATGTATATACATATGTATTCATCTTTAAAAACACTGTTTTGATTTTGATTTCTTCACGTTTTCTTAAAAACTTTTTGTCAATTAGACGCAAAGAATGGAAATTCGTCTCTTTTTCTTTTACTTTCACTTACAATTCAAACTCTTCTTAATTTATTATTTATTTTTCCGTTTTCTTAATATTTGTTTAACCATCTACTATATATACATACATATTTATATACATATTTTTTCAAATATTTGACCAAGAATCTTTTTAAATGTAATCACAGTAGTTCAATGATAAAAAAAACCGATTAAATATTAATAATAATTGTTGAAATTTATCTTAATACACATTTTGCAATTGTGATTCTAATAATGTATGTACATATATAGCTAAGTATGTACATTTATTATAATTATTATATTTAGGGTGAGAAAGTTTAATAAACAAAAAAAAAGTATGTTTAATTCTTCACAAACTTTTACTTTTTGGCTTATAAATTGGAATTGATACATACATATAAACACAAAAAAAAAAATTGTAAGTACATACAATAGAAGAGAATCTCTTCAATGGAATTTTTATTTCATATTAATTTTATTTAAATGTATATATGTACATATGTATATTCGATATTTGTAGAAACAATTGTATAGGTATATAGTACATACATATGTATGTATGTTCATATTTACATATCCACTTTTTTTTATCGAAATAAAATGATTTCAAGGATAACAATTAAACGTGAAAATAATTTCAAAAACAAAAAGTCATTTGTTTTTTTTTCTCCATATTTCTTTTCTATTAAAAAAACACACGGTATTTAATATTATTGTGAAATATTGCTAATAAAATTCGTAAATACGGTACGCATGTTATCATTTTCTTATAATTTTAATACTTATTGTCTTACTCAAATTATAATTTTCACAATTCGAATATTGAAGACCGTTTAAGGTAAATTTTTTTAAGGTATATAGTACATATGTACATATGTATTTCTTGTTTTTTTTTCTTTACAACACATCACTTTCATTTTAATTTTTGGAACTTACTACCAACTATCTATTTCTTTTTGTTTTACATTTCACAAAAGAACAAAAATAAATTTTTTAAGTACGGATTTTTTAATTTCTACAAAGTAAAGAAAATATTTTTTTATGTTTATTTTGTAAAAATAATAGTATCAAGACTTCTAACACTTCTTCAAATAATTTATATACAATAATTAGGTATACTAAAACAAATCTTGCTTATTTTATTCCTTTCTGACCACAATTACGATGAAGAGAAAATTGCATCAACATTTTTATTTTTCCGATCTCTCACCAAAATTAAAAAATTATAAAAAAAAAATCATACTTACATATGCATTCAATCTTTAATGAGAAATTTTTATGAAAAAATATAAAATGAAAACACATAGGTACATATATGTATATGTATTTAGGCATACGCATACATACTTTTATTTTTTTAAATAGAGAAAATTTTCTCAGAAAATTTTGAAACATACAGTTATTTAAAAACAAATTAAAAATATATCAGATGGACCATAAATAGTCTGTATATGCACATACGTATGTACATATACTTACTATATATCGAGTACATTTTTGTATAAAATAAATGCATAAAGATATGTATTCTTTTCATTGTATATGTATTATCTATAAATACAAGGTGTTTTCTTCTATTCTTCATCCAACTAAATCTGCTAGAGATTTCAGAATTTTTTCTATATTTTTACGAATCTGTTTCGTACATACTTTTATACGTTTAAACTCAAATATTGAGTAAAAATTATAATTTGAAATATCGTCGTTTGAAAAAACCGATTGTGGGGGACATATTCGATCGTCTAGCAAATAATCTAGCAAGACTTGCTAGCTGGAATGATAGAAATGGTATCCTCGATTGTTAATTTTTTCGCAAGTAAGCAAATTAACCGTCAAAAGTTGCGATCGCAAAGTTTGTATCGCAAACTGAGTTAACAGAGCACATAACCTCAAATTTCTTATAAAAAAGTAAAAACTCAAACCTAAATACTTATATTATCATTGTAACTTGAATAATTTGTTTCTTATAATCGATAGAGTTGGTTAGTGAGGCTCCACAATTCAAATTTCAAATTGAAAAAATAAATTTCATGATAAACAAAATAATTTTGGTTATTATTTAAAATTTTAAAATTTAAATACTTATAATGCTAGCTTACTTGCTAGACGATCGAAGATGTCCCCCTATATGTATGTATATTGGCATTAACTTTGATCATCTTCGATCTTAAACAATAGTAAATACTCAAACCATAGCTATTTATAGAATACATATTATGTATATAATATTCTGTTTATTTTCTAAACATTTTGACCACATTGCTGAGAATGTGTTTCTTTTTAATAATATTGAACTAATAAGTATAAATTTATTCCTTTTACCCTTCATACAGTAAGAACAATAATAGTTGTTATTACAATACATACATAGATATTATATCTAGTATAGTTGATCAATATAAGTACATAATATGTACATTATATAAAAATAGATGTTTGTGTGTATGTTCCAGCATAACTCTAGAACGCCTGGAGCAATTTATTTTATGATGTCGACGAACACTATAAAGCGATTTTTTCGAAATATACCCCTTAAAGTGGTTAAAAGGAAGTTCAAAGTTTGTATGGAGAGAAATTACGTATAATGGTATCATTAACTTGAAAGATGGTTGAAATGCTTTAAATATAAATAACCAAACACATACTTACTATATTTGTGAAAATAAACTATATTAAGAGGATTAAAAGGGTGTTCAAAATTTGTATGGAGAAAAACTTTTAAAGTACCTAATTGATTTGAAAAAGAATACAATTCAAAGGCGACAACTATACTAAGCTTTTTGCTGGGATGCTGCTTAAAATAAAGAATGAAAATTATCCCACACTAGAAGGTAAGGTCACCTTTAGATTTGGGTACAGTATAGTTATATCCCTTATATGGTAAGAGCTAATTGGAAGAAAATACTAAGGAGAAGCCCATATACATACAATGGTTGTGTGAACGTACAATTTTACTATAGGTGGAACTCATTCCTTTTCGTGTCTAATAGAAGATTATGAGATAAACTAATACTCGAGCAAAGCCGGGTAATCATAATCATATGGATTGGGATGAGATTTGAAGCTAAGGTCGTTTATTTCAAAAGCCAATACTGTTTCAATTTATCTAATAACTGTTTTTATGATATTTTTAAATTGTATTCGAAATTCTTGTACATATGTATGTATTCAATTTTATTTTAGTACAATAAATTCAAACACTTTCTTTAAAAAATAAATAAATAAATAAATACTTTAAAACTCTGTAATTTTATTAAATTAAGTATTAAATAAAAAATATACTTTCTGAAAGAAAACTAACATTGTGAACGAGTAATTTAAACAAATTTCTTCATTTTGAAAGAAGTCAAATATGTTTTTGCATTATTTGAGACATAATAAAAATTCAATTACTTTAGCAGATGTTTCTGAAAAATTGATCAATTAAAAATCTACAAAAATTCGAATACTCGTTGTAAAACATATTTTATGGTAACACTTGTGTGAAATGCTATTTAAATAATAAAAACATGCGTATACAGATATGATAAATGTTAGCTATTAAATTTATGAACACCTGAAAATTAAGTTTATTCTTCATCATGTGTATTATACGTCGCGAAATAATATGATTTGTTTTTATATTTCTTTATAAATGTTTTTAAATGACTCAAAACTTTGATATGAAAAAATTATATCTAATCAAACAACAGTAATTTCTTATCTTATTAATTTCATTTATCAGTATATTCACGTATGCATGTTAAATAATAATTGTTTTATTTGAATAATTTGTAAATGATAATAGTGATTATACGTGTGTTTTACCTTAAGACATTTTCAAGCTTAAATAATAATTTTATAGTTTTAATAAAATATTTTATTTCTTTTGAGAATAATTTAAAAAAATAGAGTATTAATATTAATAATTACAAACCGTAACAAAAAAATGACTGGAGGTGTTATAGAACGTATTTTATTTACTTTGTCTGAACTTGGACCAAGATTAGTAGGTGTGTTTAAAATTAAAAATATAACTTATAATATAATTTTATGTCAATGATGTTTGCAAGAAATTTTATCATTTAAGCTGGAACTACATTTCTACCATGTGGACTTTTAATGGGTTATACATTTGGTGCTCTCATATTGGAAAAAAATAATATTTCATTTTTACGATATGGACCATTTATACTAGGAATTGGATGTGCATTTATAACTAGTACATTATTATTTTTATTGAAAATTTGTAAAGGCAAAATAATTTTTTGGCATTTTGATATTTTATTTATCGCTGGAGTTTTCAATTTAGTAGGAAGTGCTTTCTTTTTTATAAATAAACTTGGTATGTATCTGCTTAATGTGTATTCTAATATATTTACATTTTCATCATATTTGCATTAAAATTTGTGCATTATTTTTTAAAAGCTTAATTCATTTATAATTTATAAAGATATTTATATGATTATTTCGATATAAATTTATAAACCAAAACATTTATGTAAAATAATTGAACTACCTTCATATAACATAGAAAATATGTTAGATAAAAGAGTCATCCCCTCTTATTTGTGCCGTGATATAGCGCCTCAAAATTAATAATAAAAGTTCAAAAATTTTTTTCCTAAAATTATACCTTTTGTGCAATATTAATTGTATAAGAAAAATTAGATTTTAATTTTATAAAAATTTTATGTTTCACAAGATATCCATCCATAGGTACAAAAATATACATACATACAATTTCTTCAAAATACGGAGTAGTTAATTTTGAAGTGCTTTTGAGTAAATTAATTATTATATTTAAAGTAAACAAGGTGGAGCCATGATGTGAGAACCTAATTATTGTTAAGAAATATAAGGAAATATATCTCCTAATTGAGACAGCGTAACCCAATCAAAAAATGTTACAGGTTTACTTAACGCAAAAAACGTGAAAAATCTAGAACACCCTGTAGTTCTATGAAGTTACGATCAAGGTGTCTTAAGAGTAGTGTTATCAGTATTTTAAAATATCACATTGCAAAGTAGTTTGATTCATTTCACATAATAGAATGATAGTATGACATGCTATACTGTTTATATAATTTTTTTCTCTTCTCTAGATATTACTGGAGCATTCTTATCTTTTATTGGACACGGTATGACATATATTTCAACAATGAGCTACCTTCATATTATATCATCAAAATCTACAAGAGCAGTTTTCCTTTCTTCATGTTTTGTTTGGTATCTTCTTGGAATATCGTCGGCTATTTCAACGATCGTAAATTCATATTCAAAATTTGTTACGGAAAATAACGCCAATACCGTTCTACCATCAGGAATTTTTGATAATTTTGCAGCATTAAATATTGTTTGTTGTATAATTGTTCTTCTATTGATTACAGCAATCAAAATTTTAGATAGATTCGGAAGTATTGAATATAAAACCTGTCTAGATGATGAAATTCGTATTGCAAATTCAAATGGAACTATATTTGATAAACGCGAAGATGTTATACGGCGTGTTCCATTCTTTTATACTACTAAATCACGACAATGGATAGTTTCATTAATTCTACTATTTACAGATGCAATCTATTTTGGACTTTTTATTTACTTTTTATTTTGGTTTTCATTAAATGATGCCGTCAAATTAACATCACCTATTGGTTTTGGACTTTTATTTTGGACAATTCTAGCTGGATGTTTTACTGGTGCTATGGCAATGTTTTTTTTTAGTATTAAAATTACATTTTTAGTAGTTGCTACATTACAAATTTTATTTACTATCATTGGAATTATAGCTTTTGGAACAGTTGGTACATTAATTCCTTTTTGGTTTAATTGTTATTTATTTGGTGTAACTTTATCTTCTATCAAAATTTCATTACTTGAAACAGCGCATTTTAAATATACGGAGCTCTTAAATTTTATCTCATATTCAACTCAAATTATTGGAATTGCTATAATTTTTGTATATTTTGTAGCAAATAGTAAAAATTCATATTTTTATAGCACAGATCAACCAACATTAGTTGCTCATGCTTTGGCATTTTTAACTATTACTTCACTATTGGTAATTTTAGTCAGCCTACAAATACCTAGAACATATAAAATGCCATTATTTGATATTCATTATGAGATATTAGGTATAATCTGTAAAAAGCATCAAATTGAACAATTGAATGTTAAATATCTAAAAGATGGTACTATACCAACAATATCAAATATTCCAAGTACTAGTTTGTAATTTTAATAAATATGTATTATTAAGTATAATTTACATAAAAATTTTAATAGTAATTTTTTAAAATATGTATTTAATTACTTACTTTTGTTTAATTAATTATTTTTTTTTTTTTCAAATCTGGTATGCAATTATATTTCTAAATGAACTTGGGTGATAATCTGGTTGAGTTATTTAATTTTTCCAATTTTCGTCGTTCTTGTTCTTCATCATAAAGCAAAACACTTTAACATTCAAACCAACTTTCACGCTTTGTAGAAAAATTCGTTTTCAAATTTGAACATTTTTATATTTAGTGCAATAGTTTTTTTGAATAAAAGAGGTTCTTGCTACAAGACATGAGTTACAAAACAGGAAAAAAAGAAAAAAAAAACTGCAACTATTAACGTCCAATCTAAAAAAAATATTCACTTTTTCTTTTGTTACAAAATGTACATTCCTGTGGGAGAAAGGATTTGAAACTTTGAGCAGCTTATTTCTTGAAAATTTTAGAATGAGATAATAAGCATTTGATGGTATAAAAATGTACTGGAGCTTCTTCAGATTATAAGAGGAGGGAAACAAAAAACACATACGATGCGAGAGTGTTCTACAATGAATGTGAGAATTTTCTTAATAAAAGATTGACCATATTTCAAAGTACGCACGGAGGGTGTTAATACTAATATACATTCTATTCTATTTATTTATTTTTGTAAAATATTAAATTTAATGGGAAAATCGCCTATTTCACAGAATAAATCTTTGTTTTACAGAAAAGTGAAAATTTCAGTCTCTTTATACTTGTTTATTGTAAAATGTGTATCTCCTGTGAAATTTATGATAGATTTTTAAAATGTTTAAATCATATGTTTTTAAAATTTTTTCTATAAAAATATATAAAATTGTAAATCAAATAGAATTTCAATTCAATAGAAAAATAAATGGAAAAGCTGTATAGGTAATGGTTTTCTTCGAAAACGTAAATCATTATAGCGTTGTTGTTGAACTGATAGATGGTGAAACAGTCAAAAAAATTTATTGCGCAGGTACAAACAAAATTTTTAAAAAACAACATGTTTTGAATTTTTCTATATAAGTGTTGTCATGTACATATGTATACGTAGATGGGAACTCTTATCATTAAAGAAGCTTTTAACTACATTTTCCACCTCGAAAAACATGACAGTTTTTCTACATTAATATCATAGTTCTATATATAGAAGTTGAAGTTTATGTAGCTAGATTGTTAAAGAGTCTAAAAAATAATAATTTTTTAAGTAAAAATGTAGTTTTCTAAATTAAAAAAAGTATAATTTTAGTGAGGTACAATAGAAAATAAGAAAATTTTGTACAAAAAAGATTTAAGATTTTTTTTCGGTGAAAATTTATTGGAAAAAAGAACAAATATGTTTACAAATTGGTATACAAATTTAAGTAATCGTACAATTGCGATTACAATACTATTTTGTATATTTTTACTTTATTTTTCATATTCGTTTAATTCATGTTTAATATCAAGTATTAATAGAACATTTAAAAAGGTAAGTGTTAACCACCAATACAATATCTACTCATTTATTTTAAATATTTCCATATAATTTATATTTTTGTTCGCTGTTATATGTATGTACATATGTATGTCCTGTGTAGAGTTCAATAAAAAATATTTTATCGCCAATTATTACCACCGAACCACCAGAAATTAAAATTTTAGGGTCAATTGTTCGTGTTGTTCCATTAACTTTTAATTATAATGAAACAGATGGTTCACCGAAATATAGATTTTTAAGGCAACAAGGATTAAGACCATCTAGACATTTACCAGATGCGTTAATAATTGGTGTTAAAAAAAGTGGTACACGTGCATTACTAGAATTCATACGATTACATCCAGATGTCAGAGCATCAGGATGTGAAGTACATTTTTTTGATAAACATTATTCAAAAGGATTACATTGGTACCGGCATCATATGCCTTATACAATTGAAGGTCAAATAACAATGGAAAAATCACCAAGTTATTTTGTTACAAAAGAGGTACCACAAAGAGTACATCATATGAATCCAGGCACAAAGTAAGTTTTAAAAGTTCGATCTTTTTTTTTTTTATATAAAAGTTATTCCAAGCATTAGTAGTTTTTTATATTAGGAAAATTTAATAATAATTGTAGTAAGAAAAGTGATCAAATAAGCTTAACGTCAAGCAAAATTTATCTTGCAGATAAATCAGAAATTTTTTTCATAAATAATTTTTTCCCAAAAATAAAAGTTTTATTTCTTTCTAATTTTAGACTCTTAGTTGTAGTTCGTGATCCAGTAACGCGTGCAATTTCTGATTACACTCAGGCATTAAGTAAAAAATCTGAAATGAAACGATTTGAAGAGTTAGCATTTGTAAACGGTTCTTATGAAGTTGTTGATACATCCTGGGGACCAGTTAAAATAGGTGTATACGCAAGACATTTAGAAAAGTGGCTCCAATATTTTCCATTATCCCAATTATTATTTATAAGTGGCGAAAGATTAATTGTTGATCCAGCATATGAAATTGGAAGAGTTCAGGTAATTTGAAATTTGTACATATTAGAGCATACTATAAATATACATATGTACATAAAAGGCCTATTATAAATTTAAATAAACTTTAAAATTTAGGATTTTCTTGGACTTAAACGTGTTGTAACTGAAAAACACTTTTATTTCAACTCAACAAAAGGATTTCCATGTCTTTTTAAATCTGAAGCACGTTCTACACCGCATTGCTTAGGAAAAACAAAAGGACGAAATCATCCTCATATTGATCCAGCGGCTATTGAACGGTTAAGAGAATTTTATAGACCTTTTAATAATAAATTTTATCAAATGACTGGAATTAATTTTGGATGGCCATAAAATGAAATTTTTAAAGGCTAAAAAACAAAAATATAACCATTGTGTTTAAAGTTAAATAGTGATGACAAAACTTCGATCATCTTTGTTCAATAGGTGTCTCCACCATTCACTTTTGTACTTTTTCATATAAATTTTAAATTTAGTTTTTTAACTTTGAATTTCTGTTCTTTTTTTTTCTGAGAAATAAATGAGAACATTTGAGAGTAAGAAAAAAATTATTATTCATCATATCCATATGTTCATGATTCATGAATGACTTTTTTTTACGTTGTTTTTGTTTCTCATTCATATATTTTACTAGGAATGATTTTTCAGCATAAATATTTAATACATATGTATGTACATAGGTCGGTAGGTATATGACAACAAAGAAATAGAATTATAATTGCCGTAGTACCTATACATATACATGTGTATGCTAACGAAGTGAAATGAATGTATGTTATTTTTACTATTTTGATATTTTTTAATGTCGTTTTCATTGGTTGGATATCTATATGTACATAATTATATATACCAGAAAGGGTATAATACATATGTATGTACATATGGATGTGAACTTTATATGAAATGTATGAAAAAATTATTTTTAATTTTGAATAATTTCTCATGCATGTACGTAGGTATAAATTTTTTTTTGAATTTATAAAATTTGAGCCTCAATTAAAATATGATCCTTTTGAGATAGGACCTTGAAACTTCACCAATTCCTCCATTGGAGGGTCCTACGTACACATCCCAAATCCAAATTTTCAAATCCTTATTCAAAATCGGTAGAACAAAATAGCCTTTTTTTACAAAAACAAAATTGGCCGTGAGTATAGAAATGTACCTATACCGTACATTTTAAATGGAAATTAAAAATTTTTTTTTTCAAAAAGGTGTATCTCATCATCCCTTGAACCAAAAACCGTAATTTTTTGACCCTAATATTTGTTGAAGTGTCCTCTATGATCAGTCCGTGCGATTTTTGTGTACTATTTTTACTTTTTGAGATAAAGTGCAAAACAAGGTAAAGAGACGAAAAATTTCCATACATTTGCGAGACCAAACATAAATTTGACTTAAATTTCAACTTCAAAGATCTGTATCTCAGCATCCCGTGGACCAAAAACTAATATGTCTATACATAAAGATTTATCAAAGTGTTCTCTTTAGTATTGTCCTAAACAGTATTGTTGTTCTGAGCAAAAAATGTTGCATTTTATTATATTCAAATTAATTTCCGTGGTTTTATGTTTGATACAATGTAATTTGAGTTCTATTGCAGGGATCTTTTTGGTCAAAAGAAGTTCTGTAGAAAATACTGTGCAAAAATTTTAAATCAATCGAATCACAGGGTTCAGATATTTAAATTTTAGAAACGAGTGTTAAAAAAGTATGTTATCGTGGGAAAAGAAAATTAAAACTTGACCAGGATATTCTATGGAGGCTTCAAAACAAAACACATTTCAAATGATAACAATATGTTTCTCATGATCAAAGAATAAAATGGACAGAAAAATCAGTATTTTAAAAATTTATGAAAACTGACTTTTATTCTTCACCTTTTGCTTCTTTGCTTGGTCAATAATCTGAAGTAGATGTTCTTCTATCTACTTTGCTTTTTTATATATGTATGTAGGTACATAAATTGATGGATTATTATGAATAAAATGTGTTTATTTTTTCAGATATTTTCTTTAATGACTTTTTCTTTATTATACATGAAATAAAAAATATCAATTTTTCAAATACAAATTAATTTTATGATTTTGTATATGAATATTTATGTATGTACATATATTCAGTATTCTACAGAATAGAACAATTTACATACATACTTAAATAATTTTTAAACAACGGTTAACATTTTTTTTTAACACATTGATAATAAGTAATTAAAATTTTTAAGTTGTCATAATGACTCATAGTTTTTTTAATATACTTTTTTGACCAAATAATAATAAGAAGTACCTACATACATTAGAGTCTGTATATGAAATATGAAGATCCTTTTTCAAAATTTCAATAAAGGTTTATTACTTTAAGTATGTAATTGTTAAGTGAAAGATTTTCCATTTTAAATTTATGATTTAAGAATCCTATTGTTTTAAAATCGATTTAACGACCAACTGTCCTCAACCTTTTTGTTTTATCCTATTTTAATATTTTGAATTATATGTACTATAATACCTAATAACCAAAACAGTATAATATATAAATCGGTTAAATTTTATATACCGTACACCTATTTTTCAAGCATATACCTTTCCTAAACGAATATATTTTTTTTATGAATGTATTGAATGAATTTTTATGAATGTATTATACTATATATACATACACAAGGTGCTTGTTACTTTATTTTAATTTTTTTCAATAAAGTAGAGAAGTAATTTGTAATATAAAATTGTAGACATAAAAATAAATTTAAAATAAAAAAAAATTCTATATGACCCTGTACATTTTTATGACAAATATGAATAACCTGCACCAAATTTCATGAATTTGCTATAAATATGCACTTATTACTTTATCTTAACATATTTGAAATTGTTACTTGAAACTATCAATTTCAAAAAATTCAAACTTATTTTTAAAAAAAAAAAGAAAATTTGAAAAAAAAAAAAATAGAAAGTGCTAGGCAGTGATAATTTTTAAATTTTGAATAATTCTTTTCAAAATCTATTTTTTTATATCAATATTAAAGAGTGGTAGAAAGTGAGGACTTTTAAATTTTGAATAATTCTTTTCAAAATCTATTTTTTTATATCAATTTTAAAGAGTGCTAGGCAGTGATAATTTTTAAATTTTGAATAATTCTTTTCAAAATCTATTTTTTTATATCAATATTAAAGAGTGGTAGAAAGTGAGGACTTTTAAATTTTGAATAATTCTTTTCAAAATCTATTTTTTTATATCAATTTTAAAGAGTGGTAGAAAGTGAGGACTTTTAAATTTTGAATAATTCTTTTCAAAATCTATTTTTTTATATCAATTTTAAAGAGTGGTAGAAAGTGAGGACTTTTAAATTTTGAATAATTCTTTTCAAAATCTATTTTTTTATATCAATTTTAAAGAGTGGTAGAAAGTGAGGACTTTTGTATTTCCAAAAATATTTCTTATAAAAAATTTTAAAAAAAGTGCTTAGTACTGAAAATAAAGTTTTGAGAATATGCATATAAACACATATATTTTCTAGATCGAATTGGAAATATAGTAAGTATTATATGTAATAAAAATTTTGATAATACTACATACATATATACATATTTACATAGTATATAGTTGTGAATAACTTTTTTTTAAATTTTTAGTGATTTAAATTTTTTCCACTTTTTTCTAAGATTTCGAAAAAATCGTCGACTATTTTCCAAAGTTTGAGTTTTACCATTTTATTTTAATTTGTTTTGTTTTAGACTGCTAATATGGCATATATTAGACATTGTGTTTATCCAAATTGTTCTTCTTCCTATAAATCAGGATCATTTTTAAGTTTTTTCAAGTTTGCTTCTGATAACAGAAAAGATTTGTGGGTATTACACTGTGGGGGAGAAAAATTTAGAAAAAGTATTGAGGGGTTAAAAAATGTTTTCATATGTCAAAATCATTTTAGAACAGAGGATATTATTGAACGTGGAACTTCTAGAGTTTTAAAAGCAAGTTCAATCCCTTTGCCTTTTGAAAAACATTTTTGTAGTTGTTCGTTATTAAACATAGATCCTTTATGTAAACCTGGTGCTCCTGCTAACCGTCGTGTTCCATTTAAAAAAGTAAAACTTTCACATACAACAGAAGATTTTGTTACAACAGTTATCTCTAATCCTTGCGAGCTTGATCCTCCCTCACCTCCCTTAATTGTAAAACGCGAGGAAAATATAAGAACTTACATAAGGGACTATAACATTCCATTAGTTCCAGAAAGAAATACACCCTCACCATCACAGTTTCCAGAGCCTTACCTTTCAAGAAAACCCGAAGAAGACAGAGAATCTCGACAACCTCATAAAAAAAACTTTATTATAGATCGACCAATAAAAACAAAAACTTTGAAAATACAAAAAAAAATCTCAAAAAATGATGTTAAAAAACTTCTTTGCAACAAGAAACCAGAAGTGAAAACTTTTATTTTGTCCCAATTTTTTCATAAAAATAAGGAACAGTGGACAAAAAATGAAAGAAATATTTTTCAAAAATTATATTTCAAATCGCCAGCGTGCTACAGGCATATGACAAATATGGGATTTGCAATGCCACATACGAGAACAATAATGCGTTGGAATAGCAATATTGTATTTCCAGTTGGTTTAGAGGGACATATAATCAATCTTTTGAAAGAAAAATGTCAGAAAATGACAGATTTCGAAAAAAAATGTATTTTGCTTTTCGACGAAATGTCTTGTAAGATGGAAATAGAGTATTCATCTAAAGAAGACATGGTTTTCGGTCTAAAAGACTTAGGAGGAGGGAAGAGATATCCAAAGATTTCATCATCCGTTCTACTTCTCATGATTAGAGGTTTAAATAGCAATTGGAAACAGTCCATTGCTTATTTTATCGGAAAAGTTACTGTGGATGAAATTGTCCAAATACTTAAAAATGCTGTTGAACTCCTTTCGAACATAGGTTTCAATGTAATTGCCATAACAGGGGATCAGGGAACTTCAAATCAAAGTGCTTACAAAAGACTAATTTGTAATAAGAATGAGCCATTTACCTACATAATAGATAAAAAAGTAATGTTACTTTTCGACGTACCCCATTTAATAAAAAGTGTGAGAAATAATTTGCGTAAGGCAGATATTAAAGTTGGGGATAAAATTGTATCGTGGACCATTTTAGAAAAAATTTTTAATACTGAGAAAAATAGTACTCTGAAAGCATGTTTCAATTTATCTGAGAAACATATTTATCCGAGTGCATTTGAAAAAATGAGCGTCAAATTAGCCACTCAAGTTTTCAGTTTGAATGTTTCTGCCGGAATAGAACTGGGTATAGCACTAAATGTATTCGAAAGGGAGGAAATTGCGAAAGCATCTTATACCGCAGAAGCATTCAGAAAACTTAATAATCTTTTCGATAATTTGAACAGCGTTGTTGGATTTACAACAAACCCTCAAAGAAATGCCTTATCTGAAAAAGAACCTGGAAAAAAAGTAATTGAAAATTTGATAGAGGGAAAAGCATGGATAGAAAAGTGGATTCATTTAGGAAAGTTCAAAAGACCACCATGTTTTGACGGTTTAATTCAAACAATTAATGGGGTTTTATTAATATGGGAAAGTCTGAAAAACAGTCAAACTTACTTAATCACTTCGAGATTGAACCAGGATCCTCTTGAAAATAGCATATCCATATTAAGAAGAAATAAAGGAAATTATGAGAAAAATCCTTCACCTTATAGAATTTCTAGAAATATAAGACAAATGGCATTTCAAAATTATGTACCATCTCTGCAAACTGGGTATGAGTTTTCCGATGCAGAAAATTTACTGTCAAACTCAGCAGAATTTATTTCTGACCTAACCGATGAAATAGTAACTGCTGATGAGAAAAAAAAGAGAGAGGAAGTAGAAGAATTTTTAACGACTTTCGACGATTTAGAATCAGACGAAGAAATTGAAATTTTTGAATATGTTGAGAGTGAAGATGAAGAATCTGGAAATGAGCAAGAGATTCCAGATATAGAAAATCCTTTTTTAAGTAATGTAATTGTTTATTTCTCTGGCTATGTGGGAAAGAAAGTTTCTACAAAATACAAATGCGAAGTTTGTACGAATTTTATTTTGGCAAAAGAAGAAACAATTGAAAATGACATTTTATTAAAACTGAGGGCATATAAAACAAAAAATTCGAAATCACATTATGGCAATTTAACTGTACCTTCTTCAGAGTTTGTGAAATATATGAAAAATATTTCAAAGCACTTTGAAACAAGTATAAAATCCTTAATACATGAGACTGATCTCATAAAAAAATTAATTCAATTATTTCCAAGTGGTTCAAAACAATACTTTTGTAGTCAGCATGAAATTGAAATCTTAAATTTCGTTTTCACCGTTCTTCTTCGATTTTACTCCAAAAAAATTAACCGTCTTCTTTCGAACCCATCTTCTAAACAAAGTGCAAAATTAAAAATATTGCAAGGTCTCTAAAAATAATTAAAAATTATTCCCTACAGTACTTCTTTTTTTTTGTTAATATTTGTTAATTTTTTAATAAATATCTAAATTACAATACTTTTTTGGGGTATAAAGTGACAGCCTCCACGAATGCATAGTTTAAAAAATATGCTGGCATACCCTGGAAACCTTTATCAACAATGTACAATACATGTGGTATAGGGCTAATGTCACTAACAATTTATCAATACAATTTGAATTAAGATTCATAAAATATACCTATTAAATATTTTTTATTAGAAGCGTTTAGTTTTTTCATATTACGTATTCCAATAATTATGAATAAATGTTTATGCAGGAAAACTATATACGTAGGTACATATTTCCGTTTAAAATACATACATTGACTTGTAAAATAAAATTCGCACCTTTTTTTTTACAATTTCTCATCACAATGAGTAGGAATAACATTTTAGAAAAAAAAAAAATCTGTAATATCAATATGCAATAAAAGCTGTCAGGAAAATTAATTGTCGTACTTATTTAAACAAACGTTTAGAAAATATTCTAATAAACAGGTATTTTAGATTATTCTGAAAAGCCCCTTTTTAAGCAATCCTCAACACTCGAGTCAGTTTTGGCACATTTTCGACAAAAATCAGTTTTCAAATTTGAATATATCTGGACCCTGTGATTCGAATAACTTAAAATTTCAGTAGCATATACGTATATAAATTTTTTTTTAAACAAAAAACATCCCTGCAATACAGAACGAGCTCCAAAGAATAAAGTAACGAAATTTTTGCAGACCTTTTCGTCCCTTTAAAAAAATATATTCCCGGTAGAGTAGAAAGTTGAGATTTAACCAAGATGTTTCTTGAAGTGTTTATTTTCAATCAAAAATTTTTTTTCCTTTTACTGCTACCCCCCTTATTTTTGAACTTATCCTGGATAAGTTCTTATTGCAATTAAATTGAAGTGTTTTCCAATCAATTACTTCTTATTTGAATCAAATCGGTGCAACAGAGCCCGAGATATAGTAGCCCAAAGTTGACAAGTGCCACTTTTACCATACAAAAATTTTGAAAAAATTATATGAAAAATTGAAAATAATTTTTTTTTACTGACAAAAATTTAAATATCACTTTTTTTTAAAAAATATTTTATCTTGGTCAAATTTCAACTTTTTACTCCACATACTTTTTCAAAGGATCGAAAAGGTCTACAAAAATTTTCTTTAACATTATAAAATTTAAAATAAGTACCTAGATCGGAATATTGAATAGCCTTTCAAAGTCAAATTTTCCATATTAATTGCATTAAATGTGTAGGTATACATAAAATAAAACTGATAAAATCATATTTTTAAAATATTAAAACTGAAAATGATATAAAAAATAAACAATGAGCATAATTCATAGTTGCCAGAAAAATTTGTTATCCCATATTAATTTAAAACATAACATAAGACAACATTACAACAACGCTGTATATATATTCATAATATGAAAGAAGTAGAAATATCTTTAAAATGTTAAAAATACACAAACAATGTATACAAAATACAAAATGTGTATGTACATATACGAGTATATGTATATATCATATCATAATAGAAAAACCTAAATAATTATCACATATATTAATGCGTTTAGAAAAAAAAATCAATAATATTCCTGTTTTTTTTCCTCTTCGCTTATAATGCATATTATGAATGAATATAATAAATGAATATGGAAATATGCGTATATGTACATATGGTGTGTGAATCATACATACAAGCTTAAAGCTTAAAAAAAAATTAATCTCTCTCTCTTCTTTTCTTTTTTTTATAACGATATGGAGTGACGCCAGCGCCTCTTTTGAACAAAGATGATAATACGAAAATTCTTGCGGTGTCATCACTATATACTTTATACGCAAAGATATAACTTTGAATTTCGTTTAGTTATACATACATATTAAAAATTAATCAAAATTAATTGAACATTTTATGTTACCTGTATAGGTATATGTATGTACATACATACATACATATATGTATGTATAGACGTTTTGCATTTATAGGTGGTAAAACTATATGTTTAAAAAAACCTAAATAAGTTCCTTTTTGCACTGATAGATTTAAAAATAACAAAAACAGTAATTATGATGTAAGATTAAATAAAAGGAATTCTTCTATATAAAATAAAATTTATACAGGGTGTTTCGTTTGGTTTGTTTCGAAATGATACCATAGATAGGTCTCATCGAGACGAACAAAAAATCGTATTGGTGGGGGGGGGGGGAAATCCCAGCCGTTTGGCCGCTAGAGGGCGTTGAAGTTGAAAAAAGTGAAAAAGACAAATCTTTGAAATTCATGATTTAAATGTGCTTTTGTTACAGTGTAAATTGAAAATAGGTGCTAGAAATGCTAATTTTTACTTTTTCTAAGTGCAAATAACTCGAAAACTATTCATTTTTAGAAAAAATATGATTTAAACAAATTGATACAAAATCAATTGAACTTTTATTTTCTGCAATAAAAAGTGGGGGTTAATTTAAGCTTTTTTGGAGAAAAACAGGGTGAAACAAAAAAATTTGGGAAAAATTCTCAAAATTTTGAATTTGAACGCGTCTAACTTTTGTAGGGTCCGGGGTAGAGGACCAAGTAGAGTTTTGTTTGAAAGGGCAAAGGGTACTTCATATTTGTTCTGAATACAAAGTGACCCTGGAGTGCCCCTGTAGAGTTATAGGGTGTTTTGTGAAAGAAGTGCAAAAAAACTTCAACGCCCTGTAGCGGCCAAACGGCTGGGATTTAACCCCCCCCCCCCCCCCCCCCACCAATATGATTTTTTGTTCGTCTCGATGAGACCTATCTATGGTATCATTTCGAAACAAACCAAACGAAACACCCTGTATATGCACATACATATACATACATACACATGTATTTAGAAATAAACTAAATTTTAATTTCGAATAAAATACTCTTATTGTGAAAATAATGCCAAATTGGCCAAAATAAAAATAAACCTCATGATATCATTGTAAAATTTAATCAAATATTGATTAATGTAAGAAAAAGTTAATTAAAAATGTAACATACTGCACAAATTAGAATTAAAAGCAATATTCACCAATTTTCATGTTGAAAATAATTTTTGGTGTATATATTTACACAAAAAATCTTAAAAATATGAAAAATTCTGATATTTATGGTAGTAGTAGAAAGTCATTGAAGGTAAAATTAAAATTTTTAATGTCAAATATATTTTCTACCGCCATAAGATCCTTTTTGTTAAAGTTTAAACAATAACACAAATTCGATCTTTGTTTTTAGGATTTCAATCAATTATAAACATACATGTACATATATGTTATGTATATATATTGTATATGTACATATGTATGTATGTAGTTCACGTATATTTAATGGATAAAGTATGATACTTAATTACAAAAGATAAATTAGGAAGTACACATGTATGTATGTAGGTATCTACGATACATACATTTAAAAAAATGTATGTACTCGTATGTACTTGTACTATTTAGATTACATACATACATACATACATATACATACATACATATACATACATATTACAAACATATGTATATTATATTAACAATTTTCAATTTCGTATTCTGAAAAATGTTTGAGTAGTGAAAATATATGTATGAATGATTATACGACGGCTTGACAATTTTTATAACTAGTAGTTTTGGTTGTTGATGAATGCTCTGTTAGAGCATTAATATGTTAATATCCCATATTAGAGGGAAAAACACATTAGGATAAAGGGCGTTCCACAATTCAAAAATTCAATTTACAAAATAACCTTGATTCATTATTAGTGCCAAAACACGGCTTTCAATAAAATTTATTAAAATGTTTAAAAACTTTGGAAATTCATATACATATGTGATTTAAAAATCTACATCTAGCACTAATTTTTTTAAAATTATTATTACAAGCTGATACATAGTTTAAAAATTTTCACTTGTGTTGATAAAAAAACTAGAAAGATAGAAATGAAAAAAACATGCCGTTTTTAGTTATCAAATTTTACCTTTATTGACTATTAAACATAAAGAGAACATTAGTAAATACATATAAATATGTATAAAAAATATTTAAAAAAATTTATGTAAGAAATAAAAAACCGCAATTACAATCATAATAGACAGGTTTTACTGTCGAATTAAATTAATCGAGTGCTCAATATTACGAATGATATTAAATTACAAAGTTAGCTTAAATAATTTGTATTTATTGTTTTTGTTATTCATATCATCGCTTTTTTGAAAAACTATTTTTTTAGGTTTTTGTTTTTATAGGTATGTATACATATTTTTTTTAAATGTTAAAACATTACTTTACTATATTATTGCATAAATATTGTGTAAATATATTGGCTCAAAATACCTTATTGTTAATATTTTATTTAATCATTCTAATAATGAAAAAAAAAAAATTCAAATTGAAAGAAAAAGTTCATGATAGACAAAATAATTTCGATTCTGATTTAAAATTTGAAAATTTGAAAATATTGGGAAAGAAAACGAATTTTTAACGTAATATAATGGAAAATTATACGTTACCTATGTATTATACATATATAAAAACTTTTTCAACAAAAGTATTCACAAAGTAAAAATGGCTAACTAGCAATTGCAATCGAGGATGCGGTTTTTTGTTAGTTTTTTTTCTCTATTTTCTCGAGTTGCGTTGGTGTAATTCAGTGAATATCATTTTGGTGATTGAATGACCATACGGTAGAAGTGCTGGGTGCTTTGCATCGTACGATATGGCAGCATTTTCCAA
The DNA here is from genome assembly GCA_939192795.1 of Bombylius discolor. Classification (NCBI taxonomy): domain Eukaryota; kingdom Metazoa; phylum Arthropoda; class Insecta; order Diptera; family Bombyliidae; genus Bombylius; species Bombylius discolor. The sequence goes on along the minus strand of OW584240.1, from coordinate 30,871,397 downwards.
TCGACCTACTCTTATAATTCCATCTTCATCTAAAAATGGAGTTAGACTTATCGGTGGGCTTTGAGAAATGACTAAACTTTCTCGTTCCAAGTGCAGATAATCGTTATGAAACTTTTGCTTCTGCACAGTCTTGATGATTATTTTTAGAGATGCTTCCAGTTCTTCTACTGTTAGAGCTTCGTGTTTTGGATGATCTGATATTCCATTCTGAACAAAACGATACACGTATGCAATTTATTCTCTGGAGTCGGCTAAATGAGTTTTTGTGATTAATTTGTCCAAATTTAAGACTCGAAGATGCATATGCTACTAAAATAGGTAGCTTTAGGTTGTTTTCTTTCCAATTCTATTTCTGGTATCATTTGTTTAGCGTTCCATCTATTCTTTGAATTGTAAGGAAACAGAGGGCCATAAAACCATAAACTGTGGTTCTTGAGCTTGCTAGGTGCTACTCCCCGAGAGAGACAATCGGCTGGATTTTCTTTCGATGGTACATGATGCCGTTGTTCAGCGGACGATAACTCCTGGATGGTATAGCGATCCTATTGGCTACAAACGTGTGATATGTAGCAGAATTTATCCAGGCCAGAACTATCATGGAATCTGACCAATAATAGCAGGGTACTATTAAGGATAAATCTTGTTTTACTCGATGAACCAACTCAGCACCGATTTTGGCTGCGCACAATTCCAGACGAGGTAATGTTGTGTCTTTTAAAGGAGCAAGCCGTGATTTCGCACAAAAGAGTAGCACAGTGATGGTTCCGCCTGATAAAACAGAACGAACATATGGCTGCTCTGATGCATCGCAGGATACGTGCAGTTGTACTGATTTTGCTATATGATTGTTGAACATGTGTCTCAGTACTCGTATTTTTTTTAACAATTTAACTCAGAGTGAGTTATATAAATTAAAAGATTTATAATGTTAAATTTTGGTTCTTTTCTTATCTTTAAACTATTAAAGTAGACGGATTTTCTACTATAGAATTCCGAAGACAAGCTACAAGACTGCGCCACTTATATAAATTGAAAGATTTATAATGTTGAATTTTGGTAAACGTCTCGATTTTATTTCAAAAATTTTCACCAAAATTTCTTTACAAATAAATCTTTTTTTTTTTTTTTAAATGAATGAATTGAATTTTTAAATTTTACACAAAATTAATTTATTTTAATTAATCTTTCTCTTTATTTTAATAAATCTTGATAAAACAAAAAATTCTAAATATCTTTTTATTTGAAATTTTTTATTGACAACACAAAAATCATTTTTTAAATTGAATAAAAAAGCAAATTACAAATTTAGTCACAACTCAAAGATCGTCTTAATCAGAATGAATTATTCGTACCTTCTTTTAGAATCTAGACATTAAAGTTTTATCTTAACAGTAAGAATTTACGAGATATAACACCTACATAAAATGTATTTAATACAATAGAAAATGCAATGAGATGTAATTTTAAGACAACATAATAATTAATAAGAAATATAATTGGAGTACCATAAAATGCTGATCTAGTGTCTGTTCCCATGAATAAGTATACTAATATACGTAGTGTATGATATATAACTCCTCCCGCCGTAGAAGGACCGCAACTTAGAGAAATTTTATTCATCCTCGAGTTGTGTGTCCTGGTGTAAAATTGTTGGAGCTAATTGATCTTGTGCCCTAATAGACCTTTGTTATTGTGTCGAATTCCGGCTCAATTTGATGAATTTAATTTTGTAGATGAATATTATTACGAATAGAATGAATATTTTACACAGACTATCAATACTATCCAAATGGCCTTTGAATCTTCTGGAAGGTTTTTCAAGCTTACTTCTTCTACATATTGTTTGTTGTTGTTTGTACAAGTGATGGATTTTATCTAATTAATTGTCTTTTAGTGTTAATTACTGTATGTTTCTAGTTGAAGCCACAGGAACGGAAACTGCTATTAATAATAAAGACTGCCCTGTGATGATGGTTTCATCGTTAATATAAATGTTTTGGCTGGTCTGGAAGCTACATCTATACATAGCTATACATAGCTACATAGCTTCTTCTATGATTTCTGCATTAATTTTTATTGTATGTAGTTTACATTCTGGCTGTTGACCTTTCAATAGGGGGATCAACATGCGAAATCGTACAAGACCTATAGAGCATGCCGTAACTATTGAATTGTCGGAAGTCCGGCTACGATCTCCTCGTGGTGCCACTGGTAACAGAGCTTCAGTACGGTCATGTCTCTGCTGAAGATCTGGCTAACAGTAGCCTGGGCATCCAATCCAAGGGTGGAACAGCATATGCCCAGGGATGCGTGGCTAGGGGAGAGCCTAGTCGCTAATATGCGAACTCTGGATACCAGGCGACCTCCAGTTTTACAAAAGCCTTCTCAAGGTACTAGGGCTCTGCCTTGGGTGACCGTTTATTTCCCTAATACTCGTGGGACCACTTATGGACACAGATAAAAACAAAAAACAAAAAGAGGAAGATGCACCTCCAAAAGCATAAATCACAACACCTTTAACAGAGGGAAATGTTCCTCAGGTTGACAAAATCATAAGGGAAGCTAAGGGCTACAGTAGTTCAAGCGACTCTCATGATAGCGAAGATGACACAATAACAAACATGTCATCCTTGCTAGACAGCGAAGCTGAGTACATCCGAAGTCAAGAGGCTGAAGTTGAAACTTCCTTGCAGAAGTTAAAACTCAAAGACTCCTACAAGAGGATAAAACTCAGCGGAGCTGCAAGAAAGAGGTTGAAGAAATTCCTGCAACAAGGGCTGGGCATAGATGAGGCTCGGCTGCAGGCTCTACAACCAGTTAAACAAAACAGGGAAGACAAACCTAAAAGAGGACGCTCAGACGACTCGCCAACTGAGGCTTCTGGCTCTAAAAAAGCCAGACAACCACAGAAGGATAAAGTTGTCTCTCCTGAAAAAACCGAAAATGTACCTTCAACGGTTAGTTTTAAACAAGCTGTTGAAAGCATACAAGTAGGCATTCTGGCAAAATGCTTTCCAGAATCTCTCCTGTCTACGGAACAAATGAGTGCCATTCAGGATCAGATTCTGAAAAGGATAATTGAGCTCAAGTATAGTGCTACTGAGCCAAAATTCTTAGGAGCTACATATAAACCAGGGTGGCTAGTATTAAGATGTGCGAATGAAAGCACAAAAAAATGGCTTCAAGAGTCAATCAGTGAATTGAAGCCATGGGATGGAGCTGAGCTAGCTCTAGTCGAGGAAAAGGACATTCCTCGTTCTCAAATACTGGTCGGCAATTTTCCCAACAGTGCTAAGGACAAAAATGAGGGACTCATCAAAGGACAGAATGAGTATAGAGTGGATGATTGGAGAATCGTGAGAAGATTCAATGACAAAACGTCTGCCTTGCTCACTCTGTCAGTTGATCATAAGTCCATAGCTGAGTTGAGGAAAAATGACTATAAAATCAGCTTCAAATTCGGGGAAGTCAAACTCCGACGTAGAAGCGAGGCAAGCAAGAGTAAACCAAAGGAAGGTGGGAATAATAAAGTACTCGCCAAACCGATGGCCTCAACCTCGAAAGCTTCTACGAAGAAAGCCAAAGCAGATCAGGCAGTTAAAGGCCATCTAGGCAAACCCAAGGAAGAGGCAAAGGACGGCAGTCCTAGTACCATCCAAAAGGTAACCTAGATGTCCAATAACATAAAATGTATTCAGATAAACCTTCATCACTGCAAGGCAGCCTCATATGTGCTCTGCCGAAAGTTTATCAAGGACAATATGGACATGGGACTAATTCAGGAACCATGGACATTGAGAGGACAAATTAAAGGACTCAACATACCAATTCCAGGATTTATTCCACAAGACCTGGTTGCAGTACTGATGGAGGTGCCTACACAGTCGGGTAAGCAAAAGGCTATAATAGCCTCTGCTTACTTTGACATCACAGAATCAGAGCCTCCACCTAGCTCAACACAAAAATTATACAGTACTGCAAGGAGAACAACACCCAGCTGATTCTAAGCTGTGATGCCAATGCGCATCATGTCTTATGGGGAAGTTCAGACACCTACAAACAAGGTGAGTGCCTTTTAGAATATATCAATAGTAATAATATTATTGTTAATAACTTAGGCAATAAACCCACCTTTAGAAACACCATTAGGCAAGAAGTCATAGAATTAACCCTGTCCACAACCAATATCTGTGACAAAATTATTGATTGGCAGGTGTCAGACAAAACTTCAATGTCGGATCATATGCAAATAAGATTTGACATAAAAGCCAACGCCTCTCGCATCTAATTCAACCAAAATCTAAAACGTGCCAATTGGACTCTTTATGATGAACTCTTGAAAAATTGCATAGATCAAGAGGGCATAATAGATACTAGAGATTAACTGGATCTAGCAGCGGCTAGACTACAGCAATCTCTAATAAACGCATTTAACGAAATCTGCCAGATAAAGCCTAAACGGATCGAGAGAGACGTTCCATGGTGGAATCGGGAGCTAAGCAAACTAAGATCGTTAGTTAGGAAACTATTCAATAAAGCTAAACGTACCAGAGAGTGGTCTGAGTACAAAAAAGCTTTAACGGCATACAATAAAGAACTAAGAAAATCAAAAAGGAAAACTTGGAAAATTTTTTGTGAAAGTGTAACAGAGTTACCTCTCACAGCAAGACTTCACAAAACCCTTTCAAAAGTACACTCCAATGGAATAGGTTTACTAGAAAAACCTAATGTAGAATACACTCTGAACCAAGAAGAAACCCTAGAATTACTACTAGGCACACACTTTCCAGGCTCGACAAACCCAGAGAGCGAGATTACTCTACAAGAAACTCACACAAGCGTCTCTAGTAGAACATACAGTCTAGCCAACAAAATATTCACAAAAGAAAAAATCCTATGGGCTATAAATAACTTCAAACCATACAAAACGCCAGGAGGAGATGGTATTTATCCAATACTCCTACGAAAAGGATCTGAACGGATCTCTTCGAACCTGACAAACCTATTTAAAGCAAGCTTCAGGTTGGGATACATTCCCAAACAATGGAGGAAGACAAAAGTAGTCTTCATACCCAAGGCGGGCAAAAAATCCGATGCCCAGCCAAAATCTTACAGACCCATAAGTCTATCCTCCTTTCTACTTAAGACAATGGAGAAAATAATTGATCAGATCAGCATATTAGAGTCAGCATACTTGCAAAAAAGCCTCTAAATACCAATCAACACGCCTATCAAGCAGGTAAATCAACTTTAACTGCTCTCCATAGCATAGATTACAAGCTAAACAAAACTATGGATACAAAAGAGATAGCGCTAGGCGCATTTATTGATATTGAGGGAGCTTTCGACAACACCTCATTTGATTCTATTGAGAGGGCTGCCCTAGCTAAAGGGTGTCAACTCCCAACAATTAACTGGGTATAGGTTTTGATTGATGAGGAGTTTGACTTGGGTTTGGTTTCCATATATTTTTGGGCCTACCGAAAACCTGAGTGTGGGTAGGAAATTTTTGTTGTGGAAAATTTTGTCTTTATTGTATGCTGACTGGTCCTGTTGAAAATGGTAAATTTGCTTGAAAATTTTGATTAGTTTAACGTGCGCCAGCTGTAATTGTGTTTGGTCTATTTGCATATATTGCATACGGAAAGGCAGAATTTTCGTGACTAAATCGAGAGCTCTGGTGAAAATTATTTGGAATCATAGTTTGCTGAGAAATATTTTTCGATTGTTGGGAGTTTTTAAAACTATTAAAATTTGAGTTTTGATTTTGCACACTGCGTTTATTGAAATTATAATTAGACTGGTAATTTTCTAGGTATTTGATATTGTCTTCTTTTTTTATAAAATCTATGGCTTCTAACATTGTTTTTGGTTCTTTTGTTCGAACCATAATTCCATATGGATTTTTCAAACCTGCTAAAAATACTTCTAAAGCTTGATCATTTAATTTTGCTTGAATTTCCGTACATTCGCATCTTTTTCATGATTTGCAAGATAGTTTGAAATTGTGTTTAATAGTTTTCTCACTCTACCGTGGAATTCATAAGGAGTTTCTTCAAATTGTTCAAATCGAATGCCTGACAGTTCTAATTTCTAGGGTCACTAAAATTTTAGATAAGTTCATTTTTTATTTCATCTATTGTATTAACACAGTTAATATTAATTACTTGCCGAGCAGCGCCTTTTAATTTGCTTATTATTGTTCTATAAATAACATTATTTTGATAAACGTCTGGATTCTTTTTGTCAAAGAAATGGCTAGCAATAGTATCGATGCTTCCAATAAAAAAATTTAGTTCGTTTACATCACCATCAAACTCTGGGATGGTTTCTGCGTGAACTTTTTAAAAACTTGGAACTGTTGTCAGTAGTGGGGACATGCCGGTTCTAACTCAAGTAGGGTTTTGTGCACAGCTTTTTTGATGACGTCATGAGCTTTAGAGCTTTTTGGGTTAAGATATACGGTGAGAGCTTGAAAGCTTTGAGCTTTTGGGTTGTGGTATGTGGTGTAGGTTGTGGTATGTGGTGTAGCTTTTGTGGTATGTGGTGTAGGTTGTGGTATGTGGTGTAGCTTTTGTGGTATGTGGATTATGTTTGTGGTATGTGGTATAGCTTTGATGGTGTTAAGCTTTTTTGTTGTGGTGTGTCACCTTAAAGTATGCAAATTTTTTGTTACAAAATGGCGTCATAACCTAAAAGTATGCGAAGTTTGTTTTGAAAGTATAGTGAAAAGAATTCAAAAATATCGGCTCTGGCCCTGTTCAATGACATCATCATCAGACCTTGAAGCATAGAAAAAACCCGCGTGATTAACATGTGCTTTATCAGTGCTAATCATGTTGAGAAATGTTTGTGTAAATACCACCACGCGCAATTTATTTAATTACCGACACATGCGATGTATATTTTTACAAAGCTTGCAAATTCCATCCTAAAATAAACAAATGCGAGTTCCGTTTCAAATAAACAACTAAGATTTAGGGATATACATATGAATGTTGAGACATGTTTGAGTTTATCGTTGTTTTTGTTATTTTTAATTAAGAATGAAAAAAAAATACTTACCATATTGTCAGAATCCGGATTTGAACCGGGGACCTTTAGAGTTTCAGTCTAACGCTCTCCCAACTGAGCTATTCTGACGATTTTTTTATGTGTATTATATGATGTTTTAATGTTTTTATTTCATGATAAGGATTTCATCAAATTGTGAAATTCTAGTTGGATGTGTGTGTGTGTGTGAGTGTGTGTCTTAGTATATATATAGATTTTGTCAGCACTTGTAAGCAGTTAAAAAAGAGTGGGGCTAAAATTTGGTAGTACTTGTAAGCAGTTGAAAAAGGGTGGGGATAAGACTATAAATGAAGACGATTTCTACAAACGACATCAGTTCGTCGTTTAATTTTCAAGTGATTTGATTAATCTTTCATTTAAAGTTTGTAAAATGAGTGAAGTACAGAAACCTGAAAAAGTAAGTTCAAAACAAACACCGAAGACATCAAAAGCAGTTAAACGCAAACAGGAAGATAAACTTGTTAGAGATAAACTACCTAACAAAGTATTTGCTTCTGAGCTGGAGGAGTTAAAATCATTCCGAAGTATTATATACTTAAACTTGGGAAATATGGTAAAAAACCATCCATATAAAATCATCAGTGCAGAAAAAGTTAATACAAAATTTGGTGATCGAATTTTGCTTGAGTTAGAAGGAAATCAACGTCTCAATTTACCTGAAAAGTATAATAAATTATCAGATAATGTGATAGCAGGGTTGAACAAGGGAAAATATCACTTAATCAACTATGGTCAAGTAGGAAAATCTTACAGTATAGACTTTAGTGAACTTCAAGAACAACAACAACTACCTCAAGTAACAGAGAATGAACAACAACAACCTATACAATCAGAAACAGATCAGCAATATTCAACAGAAACAGAAGATAATGTGAATTATGATGAATATTCACAACAATTTGATATAAGTTTACCTGGTTTTTATAATGTAATATAAAATACATATAAAATCAATAAAAAACAATTTTTTAAATTAATATCAAGTGTTTTTATTTATTAACTAATAATCAGCAAAATAATTATAATATATTGTTTCAAGAAATTCCTCTATAAGTCTAATAGCTTCTTTAGCTCTATCAGTTTTTTCTCTTTGTTTTTCTTCTATTAAATCACATTCACAAATAAATCATTGTCTCCAGGATAAGAACATGCAAAATAATGGCCGTTTGATGTATATTCTTCACTTTTGCTGTTGTTTAAATATTCTCGAATATTTTCAATTTCTTTTTTGTTAAAAACAACTTGTCCATATGATTCTGAACCAAAAAATGTATCGAATTCGTTTAAAAAAAATGTATTATCTATTATATCTAGATTTCCTTCTTCTAAGTACTCAATCAATTTCTTGTAAAGTTTCAATAATTTTTCAAATTCATTTTTAAATTTGATAACTTTATTTTGTCTATAAGTACAACTACATGTATCTGGTCCGGTAGTTGTATCATCTTTAGCCCAACAACAATCAACGTAATGAGATCCATGAACTGATGTTATTATTTCCATGTTTTCATATTTTTGTATATATTTTCGATAGTAGACAAGAGTTCTCCTATCTTCGTGTGATAAATAATCTGTGTAAAACTCGCTTTCAAAATTCATCTTTACACTCTGAATAATGCTGGTTGACTGTTAATAATTTTAAGCATGAGTTGACTTTTATTAGTTTCTCTTTATTTTATTGATATCAAATAAAAATTGTTGGTTGGTAAACACCAAATATGTAAATAAATCCCAATATCAATAAATAATAAGATTTCGCAAATAAAAAACATTTATTAAAAACAATTTTTCATACATTTTATTTATTTTTTTAATAATTCCTTCTCATCTATCCACGAATTATGTTGATTATTAAATCCTAACCATTTCACAAAAACTTTATTTCTTTTTTTTCTTAAAATTTTTTCCACTAAATAAAGATCTGGATGTTTGGTTTTAATTATTTCTTTTTCGTAGAAACCTCCTTCAATTGGTTGTCCTTCATAATCCTCTAAAAGATACGTTATGGGATTTGTGTTTTGAACTTTTGTAATCGTGAAAATCTCGGTGGTCCAGTTGGGTGTATATCCCTTCTCAAAAATATGTTTATATTTGCTTATTTGTACTTTATCTCCAACTTTGTATTTTGGTTTGTGAAAAATTTTTAAGTTATTGTAAACTGTTTTTAATAAAAATTTTTCATTGTTCTTATTAACATCTTTTGGACGCATTTTTATTGTTCGATGAATAGTGTTATTGTACTTGGTAACTAACGCTTTTACATTATCAATCCATTTATATGATCCATTCCTACTGAATTCTTTCCACATCATCTCTTTCAATGTTCTGTTAAAACGTTCAACAATTGATGCTTTCAATGTGCTGTATGTTGAATAATGATTAACATTGTGTTTTTTCATAAGTTGATTAAATTGTGTATTATAAAATTCTTTTCCTAAATCTGTTTGTAAATTCTTAGGTGATGATTGTGTTGTGTTAAATATGTTATCCATTGCCTTAGTAACACCTACAGCATTTTTTGTTTTAACAGGGTGTACCCAGGCATATTTTGAGAAAGTATCAATTACGGTTAATAAATATTTATAATTTTTGTTAAATGAAGAATAATTTCCCATTTCAACTAAATCAGCTTGCCACAAATCATTAATTCCTTTTACTATAACATGTCGACGTTTAAAATTTCTCCTAGCAGGTTTATGAAGTTCTTCTACAAGTTGTTGTTTTTGCATAATTTATTTTGGTACACTTTCTAATAGGAAAATCGATTGCTCAGGTTTATGTTTTCTCTTTATTTCATCGAATAAAAATTTTTGAATATTTTCAATGTTATAATTTAAACCATATATTTTTTCACGGTAATCTAACAACATCTCATTATTCTTTGCAAGTTGTTGACGAAATGGTTCTAATTCTTTGTCTAAATACTCTTTTGTAAGAGAATCTTGAACGGGTGGTGGCGAATTTTTCAAATTATTCAACATCTTATCATAATTTTCAATAAATACTTCTTGATTTTTTATAAGTTTGGTATGTAAAGCATTAATTTCATTATCAACATACTCTTTTGTTACTGCATCATTATCATTTAAAGGATTTTCAAGATTTTCTATACGTTTTGAATTTATATTAAAGTTTCCTTCATTTGTTAAAATAAATCCTATTCCTGGTGGACCAGGAGGCCCACGTTCAGAAGAAATTGTAGCATGATGATGTCTCCGAATAGAGAAACGTCCAAACTTGTCAACGCTCATAATGTAAATAATAAATTTCATGATGTAGAATATAAATTTATACGCTAATATCTGCTTCTCTGAGTTCCTCAATTATTGAAACTATCTCATTGTTATGATTATTATGTCCTGCATGTGCAGATGCTAGTAGTAATTTCAATCTATTCACTAATTCGTTTGGATCATCCCAGTATACATAATTAGGTTTTTCTTTAAGTAAATGCATTAATCCAGAGCCAGTATGATCTTTTAATAATTCCTTAATAAGTTTATACTTGTTACTTCTATTTCCAGATATTTGTCCACTTTCATCGTAATCACGTTTATTTGCATTTGTTTGTATTATAATTTTTTTATAATTTTTGAAGTCTTCGTTAGTGCATTTCCTTTTATTAGGATTTTTTAAAAACAATAATTGGATCAAACCAGGTGTTAGAGAATAAAACTTTCCATCGATAACAATAGTATTATCATCAATAACAAAAGGAGAGTTTCCTATTTTCCAAATATTTTTATCATGATCTAAATGTGGTCCGTATTTGTAATCAATATCATCTTCGTTTAATTTCAATTCTTTCAAAAATCGATTCGGTGAATTTGAAAATGTTGGTTGTTGTTGTTGTGATTCATCATCATCAAAACTTTTATCGAATGATTTATGAGAAAAATTAGGTTGTTTAATTGTTTGAGGTGTTTCAAAGTTCTCCTCTAACTTTTTTGAATATTCATGTGGTGTACTTAAAAACTCAGTTTTTAGTCGTTTAGACTTAAATGGAGTCTCACATTCTTCTTTTACTTCAGTTTTAATTGTCGTATAATGAGTTTTATCTACTATTTTTTTCAAAGGTTGCGTAATTGGTTTAAAAACACTTTCCAATTGTATTTCTTCTTCTGCTTTACCAGTTTTTAGAGCTTGATATTTCTTACGAATAACATTTTTTGTTTTTATAATATTCTTAATTAACTCGCTTTCCATAATAACGTTTCAAAAGAATACAGCTTATACAGATCTTTAAACAGCTCTAAAACAGCTTAAACAGGTCTGCAAACAGCTCTAAAACAGCTTAAACAGGTCTTTGAACAGCTCTAAAACAGCTTAAACAGGTCTTTGAACAGCTCTAAAACAACTTAAACAGGTCTTTGAACAGCTCTAAAACAGCTTAAACAGGTCTTTGAACAGCTCTAAAACAGCTTAAACAGGTCTTTGAACAGCTCTAAAACAGCTTAAACAGGTCTTTAAACAGCTCTAAAACAGCTTAAACAGGTCTGCAAACAGCTCTAAAACAGCTTAAACAGGTCTTTGAACAGCTCTAAAACAGCTTAAACAGGTCTTTAAACAGCTCTTAAACAGCTTAAACAGCTCGGTAGTTAGAATAATAATGATTTAGCTACAATTCATACACTCGTATATATTTATAATAATATAAAAGTATCAAATCCTTTTCTGTATCGTCCACAATCTAATGAACTATCTTTGTTTATTACTAAAAATCCGTAATTATCTTTCCAACATTTTGAACACATATCTCGAAATTTTTCATATGACATGTCTGTATTGGCATGATCATTATAAATATGCTTTAAATTCATTTCATCTTGTTTAAAAATTACAATAAAGTTTGAGTTATCACGTATCAAGTGTTTTGGAATATGTGTATAAGTCTGACATAAGTAAAAGCTATCGATATCCTTATGACGTCCCATACAAAAATATGAACGTATATTATTTTGTTTTTCGCCTGCAACATCATCAAATATAAAAATCGAGTTTCGTTTTGCCTGTTCTGGTGACATTATTTCAGTATTCTCAGAAAATGTGTTGTATCCTAACCCTTTAATTGGCAAAATCAGTTTTTTAAGATACTCATATTTTGGTTGATATAAAGATTTTGAGTATATGTAAATATTTTCAAATTTAAGACCATTCGGGTGTTCAAGTAAACTCATCATTACATTTGTTTTTCCGCAATTCGGCGGACCCACAATAATGGCACGTACATTGTTAGGTAATAGCTTACTATGTTTAATTTTATTTGAAGTATTTGTTACAAAATCTGCATTTTTTACATTTAATGTATCACGTTGTTTTATGAACCGCATACTGATAAGAACTAAAGAAAAAACAACTATAAATACATAATTTATAGGTTTTCAACATCATTCTATTTATCTGTCTGTGTGAGGAAACATATAAAATGATCAAATATAATCGAAAAACATTTAGTCGATCTCAAACTCGCAAAGGTAAAGGATTAGTGAATACATTAATCAATAAGTTACCAGTAGAGCTTCATCTTCCTGGTTATCAATATTGTGGACCTGGTACAAAACTACAACAACGTCTTGCTAGAGGTGATCAAGGAATCAATCAGTTAGATCAAGCTTGCAAACAACACGATATATTTTACTCTCAACATAAGGACAAAAATCAACGTCATACAGCTGACAAAATATTAGCAGAAAAAGCTTGGGAAAGGGTAAAGGCAAAAGATTCAAGTATTGGTGAACGTATAAACTCTTGGTTTGTTACAAACGCAATGAAAGCTAAAGTGAAATTTGGCATGGGACTTAAAAAGAAATCAACAAATAAGAAGAAGAAGAATAAAGTGAAAACGCGTAAAGTGTTCCGAAAAGCTATTCAAAATGCTCGTAAGATATTAAAAGCACAAAAACCAGAAGAAATGAACAGTGCTATTAGAATAGCATTAAATGCAGCCAAGAACACTATAAAAGGAAAAAAATCATCAATTGAACTACCTCGCATCATACCTATTCCAAAAACAGGCGGTATTTTACCATTCTTAGTTCCACTTTTTGCGGGACTCTCAGCAGTAGGAGCATTATCTGGTGGTGCAGCAAAAATAGCAAAGGTAATCAAAGATGCAAAACAAGCTAGAGAACAACTAGCTGAAAATCAACGACATAATAAAACTATGGAAGCAGTAGCAATGGGAAAAGGATTACAACTTAAACCATATAGGAAAGGTCTTGGTCTTTTTTTAAATCCAAATCCAAAAAACTTTTAAGTAAGCTACCCAATAAACCTCTAAGTGAAATTGATTTAATGAGATATGGTAAAAGTATACCGCACTTTAGAGCTGTATTCATGAAAGATAAACTACCACCAAAACCTTATAAAAATGAGTGTGGTATAGTAAATCTAGATGATTCAAGTGGTCCTGGTACACATTGGGTAGCATATCAAAAAAAAGGAAATCGTGTTGAATACTTTGACAGTTATGGTAATTTGCAACCACCTCTAGAAATTGTTAGATATTTAGGAAATAATATAGAATACAATTATAATAGATATCAAAATTTCAATTCATTTAAATGTGGACACTTATGTTTAAAGTTTCTGTATAATTTTATTGATGTAAATTAGTATAAATAAATGTGTAAACATAAAACTATTATTCATTTCACTTAAAACCTTCAACATGTCAGTAACATTAACTTTAAGTGGGAATACATCTATATTAACAACTGAATACTTCCCCCCCATAGATCTATCATCTGACTATCTTTGTGGTCTTGTTGATTTTCATACCTATAATTCAATACCTAATGTGGATAGTAGCAATAACTTATTTCATATAGGTTATGAAACTATTAAAATACCTGTGGGATCTTATGAAGTTGATGACATCGCGTATTTCATTCAAAAAGAGCTCGAAAAAACGAAAACTAAGCCTACTATCAAAATACAAGCAAACAACAACACACTCAAAACAGAAATTAAAAGTACACACAACGTCTACTTTAACAGAGACAGATCTATTGGTCAACTGTTAGGTTTCAGTAAAAAAGAATTGGAGTCAAATACAACACATGTGTCTGATTTACCTGTGAATATAACTAAAGTTAACGCTATACGAATTGAATGTAATCTAATAGTAGGATCATATATTAATAATATTCCTGTTCACACTCTTCATGAATTCACGCCTGATGTAGGACCAGGGTATAAGATAACAGAAGTTCCTAAGAATGTTATATATTTACCTGTAAATGTCAAACGAATTAGTTCTGTTGAAGTAAAAATTGTAGATCAAGATGGAGATTTGATTAATTTCAGAGGTGAAATAATTACAATTAGATTACATTTGAAACCACAATTATAAAATAAGACTTAAAGTATAAAATAAGTAGTCTGATTACTAAAGCTATTATTTCTTATGTAAGTGTCAAGTAGATAAGAACTAGATATGCTGATATACAACAAACATAATAATAATAAAAACTCATTCAAAAGTGATAAACACAAAGAGACCTCATTTCTAAGAAACCACCATCACTAACAATTGAAAACAGAAAATTTTTAGAGTCATTATAGGATTTGTTTTAAAAAGCAAACAACATGCATGATATACTGGATATTTTAGAAGAACCTCACTTTGATGAAAGTATTACTAAAAAAGAATATCATACGTATTCACCATTTGTAGAATCATACAACAATAGCGATGAAATACGAATTTCTATTCAAAACCAAGATTTATATTTACTACCAAGTGAAAGTTTTATATATATTGAAGGAACTCTAACTAAAGGCGATGGAACTGATTCACCTGATTACAAACTAAATAATAATTTTGGAGCCTTCTTATTTGATGAAATACGATATGAATTGAATGGTGTCGAAATTGATCGTTGTCGGAATGTAGGAATCAGCAGTGCTTTAAAAAATTACATTTCATTGAGTGAAAGTGAAAGTACAATGCTGTATAATGCTGGATGGACAGGAAATAGTACTATATTACCTACATCTGGATATTTTAATTTTGTATACCTCTAAAAATGCTATTAGGATTTGCTGAAGACTACAAAAAAATAGTTCTGAATGTAAGACACGATCTAGTTTTAATTAGAGCAAGAAGTGATGCAAATGCGGTTCAACTACCAGCTACAGCTGCAGACTATAAAATTACACTCGCAAAAGTCTTATGGAAAGTACCACATATAAATGTAGACGATAAAGAAAGACTAAAACTTCTCAAAATTACTCAAAATGCGAAACCAATTCGTATTAGCTTCCGCAGCTGGGATTTATATGAATATCCCAACATTCCAAAAACAAATCATATCATATGGACTGTTAAAACATCTACGCAACTAGAAAAACCTCGGTTTTTGATATTTGCATTACAAACCAATCGACAAAACCAAAAAGAGACCGATGTTAGTAAATTTGATCATTGTAAACTAGCTAACATTAAAGCTCATTTGAACTCTGAAACGTATCCATATGATAATTTAAATATACTTTTTGAACGTAATCGATATGCGTTGTTATATGATATGTATGTATACAAAATTTTAAGAAACTTATTATGGAAGGAACTGTCAACCGTTGTTAAAATGGGATAGTTTCAAGGATATAGCACCAATTGTTGTTATTGATTGCGCTCATCAAAATGAAACAATAAAAACAGGACCTGTTGATATTAGAATAGAGTTTGAGTTAGCTAGCAACGTCAATATTCCTAACAACACTGCAGGATTTTGTTTACTACTACATGATCGAATAATTGAATACAATCCACTGAATGGAGAGGTTAGAAAACTGATATAAATGAGATTATAAATCAGAAATTTATTTAGTATTTCAAAGAACTTGTGAGAGAATACACATATATCATAAAAATATTTAATAATAAAAGTGTGGTTATTGACGTTCAAGGATTTCGTGGTATTAAAAATAATTTTGTAGTGAAAGAATTGGCAGTATCATATAATTTTCAAGAGTTTCAACTTTTTATAATAAAACCACCATATTCATTTGAAAATTTACCTAAAAAACAACAAAATCAAGCAAAATGGCTGTTTAATAATCACTATGGTTTGACATGGAACGAAGGATCAATTGATTTTGAAAGTGTTAAGCAATTTTTACGCAAAAATTTAGAAGATACCTCAATATACGTTAAAGGTAGTGAAAAAAAATCCTGGTTGTGTAATATATTGGGTGAAAACTATACAATCTATGATCTGGATGATTTAGAAGCACCAAATTTACAAACAATTCGTAACAAATATCCACAAACGTTAAGATGCCCAACACATAATGCACTTTGTGCTCTACAGAATGTATTAGTTTTAAGAAATTTTGTTAATGAAGAGCTTGCAAAAGAAAATCTTGTACTTGAATTATAAAGAAAGAAAGAAAAAAAAAACATGTATTTTTTTTAATAATAAATTTATTCATTATAATTTAAAAAAAAAAAAAAAAAAAAAAATTTGTATACCAATAGTGAATAATGTTGTCACGCATACTTTCAGTGATTAGTTTTTAGATAAAATTATAAATTTAAACATTGCCTACAAATTGCTGAGTTAACAGAATGTGTGTATATCAGTTGCTTGACGATATTACACATTGATTCAATTTATAGATTTAAATGAAATTATGATTAACCAATCAGATTCTTAAGTTTAAGAATCTTATTAGTTACCACTTATAAAAAATGCTGATCTGCAAAATTAACATTCTTAAATTCAAATTCTATTCTATGTTATAAAATTTTTGAGTTGACAAAATATGTGTATACCAATAGTGAATAATGTTGTCACGCATACTTTCAGTGATTAGTTTTTAGATAAAATTATAAATTTAAACATTGCCTACAAATTGCTGAGTTAACAGAATGTGTGTATATCAGTTGCTTGACGATATTACACATTGATTCAATTTATAGATTTAAATGAAATTATGATTATTGAAATAAAAAAATGTAAGAAATTGTTTTGAATAATATTTTTTTAATAATTCTCTTTTTATTTTTATTTTTTTAATAATAAATTTATGCATTATAATTTAAAAAAAACTTAAATTTAATTTAATTTATATCTATATTAATCCTAAAATGTCCCCAAGCATATTTTTCAAGCATTTTCTCTTACAAATCGCTTATCATCGGAAAAACTTAAAGCTACTTTATTAATTATTTGTGTATAAATATTATGAATTTTAGATCTAAATACATACATATTATTATTACTATAAAACAATTTCTTTTTATACAAGCAATCTCTATAATTTTCTATACTTAAATTATTAACAATTGTCTTTTTTACACCTTTTGCTTTTTTAATATCTTTTGAATCTTTCACACTTAATGAGTACATTTTCGATCTTAAACCAATAAATTCAGTCATTATACTTCCATTATTCTCATCTTTCATCATACCCAAAACTTTTTTATTTTTCAATGAAATACCATAAGGATTATTGAATGCATATTCAGAAGTATCAAAGTATTTATCAATATCATTTTTGATATCATTATAAAAATCTTCTGTTTGAATAGTATATATAAAAGAGTCAGTATCCATATAATTTATTAAAATATTTTCACCATATTTCGGTTTTATATAATCATAATGAAATTTATACATATTTAATTTTGATAATTCTAAAACACAAAACCCTAAATAAATTGGTTTATCGTAATAAGTATGCATACGTTTCATTTGTATAGCAATCATATTATCAGTAAATTGTGTAGCACTATGAAAATTAGGTTTTGCTATTAAAGCTCTAGCTCCTAATTTCGTATAACAGTTATCCCATTCCGTTATTATTTTAACATCTTTTCTTTTATCAACATTTTCCATAGTTTTTCCAAATGAAGCATTATTCATTAACTTGAAAAAATTTTTATCAAATGCATTTTTTGCAAGTGTACGATGATGATTATTCAAGTAAATGAAACGTTTCATCCATGTTGATTGCTTAAACTGTAATACTCTATGAATATGTGTAACTTTAAGACCATGTTTAATACAATGTTGTAGATTTCTATAATGAATAACATATCGCTTCTTGTTTGTTAAATCTGTAATTAATTTAACATGTTTTGAATTTGAAGTCATTTTATTTTCTGAGCAAAATGGTAAGTCATTATGTACATCATGTAATACTTCAGTATATTCTAAATCCACTTCTAAAATATAACCAGTCTCTGAATCTTCAAGAATATTTTCAATATCGATATTTTTATTTTCAATCCATTTAAAATCACCATAAGGAAGAGCTTGTGACATTGCCCAACCATACAAATTGTTTGCATCTACATACATTAAATATTGCGATGGTTTTTGCTCATCATAATCATCCATATATTTATTATTTGCTACAGAATGTCTATGGCAACATTGAGAAATTCCGCCTCTAATGCTTTTTTAAATAAAACTATGCATATTAATATCTGTTAATAACTCAAGTTCAATTTTTGTTTCTTTCAACATTGCATCCCATGATAAACCTGGAGCAGTATAATATTGACAAGGATCGAGTGAGTAATTTTTTTTACAAACTTTTCTAAAATTTTCAAATACATCAGTTAAAAGTAATACATCCGTCTTCAAATATAATAATAAATAGTCCCAAAGATTTTTGCATTCAAATTTACACCAAACCTTTCGCGCATGATTATAATCTTCGTTATTACATACACTATTTGTCAATTTACTACTGAAATCTTCTTGTGATGGTAAACTTGCTTTATCTAATCGCTCCCATGAACTGATATGTTCATATGGAAATACTCCTTTTCTTGTCAACAATATAAATTTCTCATCATCCTTGAACTCTGATCGAACTGTTCTTAACATATCATTTGTTAAATTTTTCGCTAAAGAATCTAAACTAGACTGCATAAATCTATTTGAATCTAGAAATCTCAATTCTATTGTATTCTTTTCATCAACGAAAATTCTCTTCGATAGTGATACATATAGTTCCTTATTCAGAGGAATAACATTTATATCTCCATTAAAATTAGATAACTCCTTTATAAATAAATGACAATCGTATCCAGAAAAATTATGGAAAAATATTGGAAAAAATTTAGGTACACGGTATAATAAATTACATTTTTCATGAGCTGGTCCTCTATATTTGCCAGTTAGATGACAGTGATCTCGAACTCTATTCTTATCTAAAAACTGCTTACAAATATGACACTCTGTACTTTCATTTTGGATTTTGATTTCATTTAATGTTAAATGATTCATTGATTTCGAATTTTCAATATAATTGTGATATAAATGTTTTATATCTTTAATAATTGAAGATACAAATATTTTTGTACAATCTTCTCCTTTGTAAGTTCTGAATTGATTTAAACTGTCGTCAAAGCTACACTTAATATAGTATGCAAAAGCACAAGGCTCATGTTCTTGTACATTTGTTGTGGATGGTAATGATGGATCTGGCATGCATGTACTAATATCCTTTAAAATACATTCAAAATCAGCATATATTACAAAAGGAACATCTAGTTGACGTTCATAATGTTCAAATTTTAAAATACTTTTTTCTTTTGTTGGTATTTTTGTTACTATTTTATTACATTCATTCTTGTGAGCATTCAAGTCATTTTCAGAAGAAAAATATAATAAACATGAGTTACACATATAGATTTGATGGTGATGATGTGTTAACTGTACACTTATTAATCTGAAATTTAGAAATTTTTTGTTAATTAATAAAATTTCATAATTTACACTTACACAATTACATACCTAGATATGTTTTTTATCCATACGTAATGAGATTTTTCTTCTTCTTGTATGAATAATAAATTTATATGAATTTCTTTTTCTTTAGACGTTGAATAATACGGTCCAATAATTTTATTATCATCCAATCCAAATACATTTATACTGATTTTTGGATTCAGCATTTCAAATTTATAAATATCAGATACTTTTAGTGGGAACTCTAGTCCAGTAAAATCAAGTTCAGCCTTATTTTTCAAAATTATTTTTTCAGACTTTATATTCTCAATCTGATACGATGATGATCTTTCAGAATTTGTTTCGACTGGATTCATTGCAGATATTACAGCCCATTTAAAACAATACTCGTCCTCATTCTTTACATTGATGCAAGCTTTTTTATTTTGTATAGATTTTGGAAGTGATATATACTGAGATCCTCTTAAAGGTCTCCATTGATTAATATTAATTTCAACATGAACAATTCTTACTAGAGCCCAACCACTATCTCTTTCTTGAAATTCTTGCATTTTTTTATGAATTTTTCCAACCATCTCTTCATAAACTGAGCATAAATCTTCAATTTTCTGTATAATTGACATACAAGATTGAAAAGATTTAACCGAAAGTGTGATATCATCTTCACCATCATTTCCTTTTGTAATTTTTATATATTCACAAAATAATTCCATATTAAACTTGAATGATGAATGTTTATAAAGTAGATTTCCTAAAGCATTTAAAATATGATCTTTTGATGTATTAAAGAATTTCAAGACATCTAATACACCTTCATCTTTGTTTTCAAGTATATATGTTTCAACTCTTTCTTCAAAAACGCTTTTGATTACCTTTAAATTTTCATTTAGAGGCTCAGCTGAATTTTTTTTGTGTATGTTTGTTCTTAAATGATATGACCAATTCTTTGTTGGAATATCTTTTTGTCATACATCACAAAATTTTGTTATCCCTATTTGTTTTAAAACTGATTTTGTTGAAAAATCTTTATTACATAATTCACATGTAAACTTCATTTTTTAATATAAATTTAACTTGTTTAAAACTACTGATTCATAAAACTGATATAGCTGTTGATTCACTTACACGAAAGATTAATCACGAAAGATTAATCAAATCACTTGAAAATTAAACGACGAACTGATGTCGTTTGTAGAAATCGTCTTCATTTATAGTCTTATCCCCACCCTTTTTCCACTGCTTACAAATGCTGCCAAATTTTAGCCCCACTCTTTTTTAACTGCTTACAAGTGCTGACAAAATCTATATATATACTAAGACACACACTCACACACACACACACATCCAACTAGAATTTCACAATTTGATGAAATCCTTATCATGAAATAAAAACATTAAAACATCATATAATACACATAAAAAAATCGTCAGAATAGCTCAGTTGGGAGAGCGTTAGACTGAAACTCTAAAGGTCCCCGGTTCAAATCCGGATTCTGACAATATGGTAAGTATTTTTTTTTCATTCTTAATTAAAAATAACAAAAACAACGATAAACTCAAACATGTCTCAACATTCATATGTATATCCCTAAATCTTAGTTGTTTATTTGAAACGGAACTCGCATTTGTTTATTTTAGGATGGAATTTGCAAGCTTTGTAAAAATATACATCGCATGTGTCGGTAATTAAATAAATTGCGCGTGGTGGTATTTACACAAACATGTCTCAACATGATTAGCACTGATAAAGCACATGTTAATCACGCGGGTTTTTTCTATGCTTCAAGGTCTGATGATGATGTCATTGAACAGGGCCAGAGCCGATATTTTTGAATTCTTTTCACTATACTTTCAAAACAAACTTCGCATACTTTTAGGTTATGACGCCATTTTGTAACAAAAAATTTGCATACTTTAAGGTGACACACCACAACAAAAAAGCTTAACACCATCAAAGCTGTACCACATACCACAAACATAATCCACATACCACAAAAGCTACACCACATACCACAACCTACACCACATACCACAAAAGCTACACCACATACCACAATCTACACCACATACCACAACCCAAAAGCTCAAAGCTTTCAAGCTCTCACCGTATATCTCAACCCAAAAAAAGAAAAAAAAAACCCTACTTGAGTTAGAACCGGCATGTCCCCACTACTGTTGTCATATTGTTCTTGGGTTCAAACGCAGTTACACAAATACATAATTTGATTTTCTTCACTTTCACTGACCGTAATTCTACCCAAATCACTAATAAAATTTTCCAAACTTGGGCTTGAGTTTTATTTTTTTATTTAAGGAAGAGATATTGCAAAAGGATTCTGACATAAATGAAAATTACTTACAGTTCAATTTTCGTCTTCATCGAATTTGATATGATGTAACTCACTTGGTGACGGCCTCTTTTTTTTAATGTACTGTTTTTTTTTCCTTTTATTATTATTTTGTTATTACAATATATTTATTATTCTTTATTATATTATTTATAACTGTGTTATTATTATTATTATTATTATATAATATTTAATTTTTATTTCTAGTTATTTATTTATTTATTTTATTTTATTTATTTTTTGCTGGTTCTTTTCTTATCTTTAAACTATTAAAGTAAACGGATTTTCTACTATAGAATTCCGAAGACAAGCTACAAGACTGCGCCACTTATATAAATTGAAAGATTTATAATGTTGAATTTTGGTAAACGTCTCGATTTTATTTCAAAAATTTTCACCAAAATTTCTTTACAAATAAATCTTTTTTTTTTTTTTTAAATGAATGAATTGAATTTTTAAATTTTACACAAAATTAATTTATTTTAATTAATCTTTCTCTCTATTTTAATAAAACTTGATAAAACAAAAAATACTAAATATCTTTTTATTTGAAATTTTTTATTGACAACACAAAAATCATTTTTTAAATTGAATAAAAAAGCAAATTACAAATTTAGTCACAACTCAAAGATCGTCTTAATCAGAATGAATTATTCGTACCTTCTTTTAGAATCTAGACATTAAAGTTTTATCTTAACAGTAAGAATTTACGAGATATAACACCTACATAAAATGTATTTAATACAATAGAAAATGCAATGAGATGTAATTTTAAGACAACATAATAATTAATAAGAAATATAATTGGAGTACCATAAAATGCTGATCTAGTGTCTGTTCCCATGAATAAGTATACTAATATACATAGTGTATATAACTAGCGGTGTTTGATCCAACGGGAATGTTATTCCATTGCCACATTCAATCGAGCTGAAGTTGCAATAATTTTTGTAGTATAAATTTTGCGGAAACTATAACTGTATTCAATAGTCCTAAAGGGTAGAATAAACGAGCTATTTCGGCGAGTATTTTTCTTTTCATTACTCTTGAGTCAGGTTCTTGATTGTTTACATGTAATGAGAAATTCATCTAATTTGGGAAACTAACTTAGTCCTAGTGTTTTCATGAGATACTGATCATATATACATCCAATTGTGATGATCTATTCTCTGGTGCAATGTCTTGAAATAATGCAGGATGATTAACACACCATTTTGTGAGTTTAAAACCTGCTGATTGTAAGATCTTGTTTAGCTGATCTCTTTTTGTTACGGCTTCTTGGAGATTATCACTTCCTACCATAGCGTCATCTACGTATAGATTTTCCATAATACAGGAGGCTGCTAGTGGGTATTGCAATTGGTATTTTTCAGCTAGTTTTTTTAAACATTTAATGGCAAGGTATGAGACTGTAGTGACACCGTAGGTTACTGTCTTCAGTTTGAAGTATCTAAATGCTTGCTCCTTATGATCCCTCCAGAATATCATTTGGTACTTTCTGTCTTCTGGGTCGATGATAATCTGCCTATACATTTTTTCTATGTCTGTCGTGAATACAGACTTGGGTAAACGAAATGTAGCAGGATTGAGAACAAATCACGTTTGATGACGTTTTGGCCGACGCATCGAAGACCACTCGCAGTTTGGTCGTAGTATTTGAGCATTTAATTTATTATCTTCACATGTACAAATGCCAGATACAGATATTATTTCGTTCACTCTCGCGTGTAACTGATCCAGATACAACCCACCCAAATAGAATTCTTGGTCAGCTAACTGTACATATGTACATTCTTCGGAATTTTCCGTTTTTGAATATTCAACGTAGTCGAAGGATTATGTCCTATTATTCGAGGCAAGACCTATGCATTCATATGGGTCTCATACCCAGAACTATTTGATTTTATTACAACCGTAACCTTTTACTAGCTTGTTGTTTTTGATTACCAAGACCCTGAATGTCTAATCGATCGGCTAATCCAGTAAGGTAGAGTTTTCTTACTAAAGTGTCAGTGCTTACCATTATGGGCTACAATTTTCACCTTATTTGAAGTACTTAATAATACGTAACCCTCATCAGGTGTAGTACATCTAAGTAGCTGCCAAATTTGAAGACTCTTTTTTGTTGGTAACTTCTGTTGCATTTTCTTTACGTATAGGAATTATTTCGTCAAGATATATCAGAGTATGATTTGTCCCATGATACATTCTGTTGTCACATCATGAAGTACAATACTTTGATAGCCTGGCTTGATTCCTGGTGCGATGCTGGTTAATTTAAAAATCTTTTGAGCAATTCACTAACTAAGAGACGTTTGTTATCATATCTGTTACATAAAATTTCCCATGCTGCTGTTTAATTTTCAATGAGCTTCTCCAGTTAAGTTACCCTTTAAATAATACATTTTTTGTGAATTATTATCAATTGGTTAATTATGCACCAGTTGAAAAAACATATCTCGAAATTGAAGCCACTGTAGATAATTCCCATCAAATTTCTGAATATTTATTTTTGGAAGTTTTACAGGTGGCTTAGCCTGTGTTTGGATAGTGTTTTTTATTGTAGTAATATCTTCAAGCCTCTCATACATCCTTATAACTGTATCTTGAATCCGGTAATTCTTCAGCTGTTGATTCTGATATGGAATGACGATTTTTCATTATTTCCTTTTGATATTGTTGCAGAGTGTCAATTTGAATATTGTAATATGCGTTGGATCTTGTTGAGTTTGACCCAGCTTCTATATCCTGTATATAAAGCGCAATTATTTTCATTAAAGTCTTCTGACGACGTAGTAATTTTGAGGATTCGGCAGTATCACTTATATCTACCTCCTTTGATTCGGTGTCTTGTTGCATCGTTGATGCTGATGTTTTTGGGACAAGTTTGATGGTTTCATTAGTCTCGTCTCGTGTTTTCTCTGAAAGTTTACTTATCTGGTCCTTGAACTGTTCAAATATACATATGTTTTGCGTTTTCAAAGCAATTTTTCTTTAAATAGAGATGTTCTGCTCAGTTTTTCTACTCACTCTCACTCTCTAACTCGATTGTCGATCAAATATGTTATCCATCACATCGGGGTCACCAATGTTCAGGTAAAGGCTTTCAATTGACGTATATGTATAACACGAAGTTCTACACCACCTTGCAAAATAAAGCACAAATACAAAATTTGTACCTCCGAAATAATCTCTAACTTTCCCTGGTACAAATACAATACCTGTACCAAACTCTGTTTTACCCAAGTTAAAGTAAATTGTATTCAAGTACTAAACTTGAACAATCACCAAGAAGAAGAAAAATCACGAAGGAATAAGAAAAAAGTATATTATATTCAAGTACAATTCTTGAACATAAAACTCTAAAATTTAGTGGCCTTGACAGCCTCATCAGAAGAAAATTGAAGAAAAAGTTTAAAATAACTGTAAAACAGCTACTAATTACTTATTGAACAGTTACATTCTTTTATACATAAAAATGGCTTACACATCAATATTGACCACCAATTTTCTAATACAATATTTAATATTAATTAATAATAAAGAAAAGAATAGAAATGTATTAATTGCAACAACAAATGTATAAAATATGTATAAAATTATTTTCAAGGTGCATTTACCTTTAATATAAAATTATTCACTTACGTATATTACCAAATATATACATATAGGTATATAAAATATAAATTTAGGAAAGCGTCATCAAAATTCGACAACTTCTTAGTTCATTATACTGTAATTTAATGCTGAATTAGCACACTCTTGTTATAAACAAATTCAGAATTGCAATTTTAAATAATTTATGATATATTTAAAAAAGTACTTAATTAGCTTCTTATAAGATGTTAATGATGTATTGTACTAGCTGTGTTCCATTTGTCTCAAGTATCTGATAATTCTCAATTTCTCAGTGAGATGTACGTTCCATTTGCGAGTTTGGATTCTATTCGTCGACAGATGTCAGGTTTGTTAAACTGAGAATGATTTGAGTCAACTGAAAAAATAAATTTTTTCTCAGTTGTCTCACTTAAGGTTATGTAGAAAAAGAAAACGAAAATTATGAAATCAGCTATAGTATAGTAAGAAACTGTCATTATGATATCAGAATACGAAAAACAAAGAAGTGTAACCTTTTATTAATTTGAGACGTTTCATTTGTCATATTTTTTCTCACTTAAAGAAGAATAACACAAACTGAGACCAAATATGGCTGAACTGAGAACTATCAGATTCTTAAGCCAAATGAAACACAGGTATTAACAAACATAAGTATTTAAGTTTGAGTTTTTACTTTTTTATAAAAAGTGCTCTGCTATTGCTTACTTGCAAGAACAAAAACAATCCGAGGATACCATTTCTATCATTTCAGCTTACTTGCTACACTATTTTCACTATTCGAAGTCAGTACATATAAGATAGACATGCTTTTCTATATTCTTTTACAAATTGTTTGTATAAATCTGTCTCGTGTGTGTGGGGTGATCAGATATCAATTTCAATCGAAGGAAATTTTTTTAATTAAATGTTACCAACGGCTGCCAGAATTAAATAAAGAACCAGAGATTTGTGCAAATAAATGGAACAGCATTAGAGTCCAGTATAATACTGAGAGAAAGAAAAATTTTCAGAAAAAAAGTGGACAAGTATTAAACGAAAATTATATCAGCAATTGGGAATATTATAATTCATTGGCGTTTTTAAACAAATTAACACCGTCTTGAAACAAATCAAATGTGGTAGGTACATATAATGTATATGCCGCGAAAAACTTCGAAAAACGAAAACATTAACTCTTTCAGTGGATATTTAAAGCCTGTGGTGGAAAAATTTTTTTTTTTTTTTGCAATTTACTATATTGTGCCTGTAGATTAAGAAAATCGAAAATTTATGACAAAAAAATCACAAGGACACCATGAAAAGGACCGTTGCCTAGAGGCAACGATTGCCCTCAACAGGGTAAAAAAAATACAAATTTAATTTTTCATATATGTAAATGTATATTTTATTTTTAATAAAAGAAAAAAATTCATTGCAAGTTAAAGTGAAAACAAATATAAAAAATAAAATTCATTTAAACAAAACAAATAAAAAACAAAAATAACGAAATAAATATTGAAATAGTCTTATTTTCTATGGTATTCTTGAAAACAATTACGTTGAACATAAAGGTGTACTTGACACTTTGTACAAATGAAACGAGGCCATCCTGAACATCCTTTATTCTTGCATCTAGTTTTTTTTTGTTGTGAATTGTGGCCAGTGTTCTAAACCATCATACCTTGAAGACTGATACGGATGACACTCATATGAACTTTTCGAAGATGATGGAGAAGGTATAATATTTTCAGTACTAGACAATTTTGGTCGACCGCGTTTTTTTGCGCAGTTGCCTTCAAAATCTGATTTCGTTAAAAGTCCTGCAGCGATATCGTTTCGAAATTCAAGCAAATTAATACGATCTTTTTTTGCGATTTTCAATTGATCACAAATTTTTTGATACTCAAGTCATGAGTTACAAACGGCGAGGTCAATGAAATGATCAAAGACGCGAAGTGTCCACTTTCGAGTTCTAATAAAAATCCGATAGAGGGATAAAAGGAAATCCATTTTATCTACGCCTCCCATATTTTTGTTATATAATAATAATAATCCTTTTTTTCTTATAGTTGACATTTTCTAAAAATATTATTGATTAAAATTTAAATTTCGTTCACTCAATCGTATAAATACCGGTAATTCAATTTGTTTCAAAATCAGTAACCGTTTGATTTATTTGTAGCCTCTGGGCAATATCTTTTTAACCTTAATGCACTTTTGTTGCCTGTAGGTAACACAGCTTTAAGAAGAGTTTACTGAGAAAGTATAAATGTTGCTGATAAAATTATTGTACAATAAGAATTTTTGATACTTTTTTCAATAAAAAAAAAATAATATTTATAAATATGTGATAAAATTACCATAAAATTAATTAACTCTATACGGCAGGTCCGTCACTATGCACTCACACTACATTCTCACCATTTAATTGCATATAACTTATATTCTGTACAACAGACTGACATGACAGTATACTTCTAGTAAAAGAAAAGAATAGACTATCAATAAAACAAATCAAAAATAAGAGAAAAAGAGAAAATACACTTTTTATTAAAATTTAAAGAGATGTTGCCTAAAGGTCACAAATCACAGAAAGGGTTAAAAAATTAGTTTTATATAGAAAAAGAAATTTTGTTTTCAACTTTTTATTTCTGTTTAAAAAAAGTAAACCATACTAATAATTCTTTTATATGTAGACTGTGGCTTTATTGAAACCTTTCTTTAGGCATTCTGTAACACAAATGTCGATAGCAAAAATTTCAGCTTGAAAAACTGATGGATATTTTCCTAGGGATTTGTATAGGCTCCTTTTTGGACCTACTACTCCTGCACCGACCTCTAGTTCAGTTTTTGAACCATCTGTGTACCACACATAGTGTAACAATATTTAACGGAAGTTATTTGTAAATTTGTATACCAACCTATTGTGCTTAGAAAGCCATCATGACTTCCGGGTGAACCCCAGTCGGTCGAATCCAGCTGCTTCAGCCTCCGTTAGGTTACATAAATCGACCGGCAAACATTTGAATAATAAAGAAAATCAAAAAAAAGCAACAACAAGTTTGAGCAGAGGAACGAGACCGAAATTATATCACGGGCAGCAGGAAAAGGCAGTGAAAGAAGAAGCCAAAAGACACGGTCAGCGACCCTCAAGTACCCTCCCTGACATACACCAACCGCACATTCCTAATTCATCATTTTTGTAGTTCTTCTTTTTTCTTTTTTTTGTTAAACAAATTTTTTTTTTCTATTTGGGGAGGATTTTTAAGTTTGTGAAAAGTATTTCACATATAAAATAAATTTCAGTTGAATTGGATTTATTTTACTTTGTTTTATTCTTCTTTATTATTTTTTTTTTTCTGAATAATTACACAAAATCTACATGTTTATATATTTTTCATTTCTTTCCTTATCAACCAATTTTCCTAAGAGATTACAAACCGAATAGTTTTAATTTTAAACTATTGTGGATTTACTTTTTTTTTCTTTTATTTTAATTTTTTTTTTTCCTTTTTTTTCTTCAGATTTTCTTCAAATTAAAAAAAAAAATAAATAAACAATTATAAACGGTTTAATTTTACATTGATTCTACTTTTTAATACATCCTTTCAAAGTGAAAATTATGTGCAATGAAAAAAAAAAACAAAAAAAATAGCATAAAGATAAAGATACTAAAAATAAAAAAAAAGACTTCTAGTACCTTTTAAGTCCTTTGAACGTTGATTGATGAATCTCCGTCGAATGGTAATATGGTCTGGCCAGACTAGGGTCCGATGACAGTACTGCTTTATGATGCTGGTGCCTTAAGATGTTCTTTTCTTCTTGTTTTCCTTTTTTTTGTTTTTATTATTATATATATAGTATAATTTAACACAAAAAATTTGTGTTTTCTTTTTTTTTCTTTTTGTTCTGGTTTTGTTTTAAAACAAATTTACATGCAATTCTTTATTTTTTTTGTAACGTATACAAATAATATATGCATACACACATATGTACAGGTACATAATTCACTTTATTATAAATTTTTTTTTTTCTGTTTTCTTTTTTTCTTCTTTTTTTTCTAAACAGTTTTCAGAATTATAATAGAAAATTTTTAAATTTAATACATGATAATACAACTATTAACCTGTCCAAAAAAAATTTTTATAAATGTATATATATACATATATATAAATAAAATCATCATGCAATAGTCGTGCAAAACAAAAAAAATAATTTCTTTTATATATAAAAAAAATGTTGAATTATTAAGTTTGATCTATATGTTTTTTTTCTTCTTTACTTAAGTGATTGTTAGGCGGTGGACATCAACGAGGGCAGAGAAGTGTCCCCAGGACAACTTCCTGCCTTATTAATAAACCTGAAACATAAATATTCGTTTTTGAAGTTAACTAGTCTAAACGGGGGGGTCTTCAAAAAGAAAATCAATTCAAAGTTCGAACAAATCATTCACTCGTCATGTCACACGTACGTAGTTAAATAAAAAGCCTAAAGCACGTGCAACAGACCACATGGACAATTGCGCGAAATCATTCGCCAATTTAAACAGTTTAAATTCTCAAAAAAAAAAAATTCAATTAAAAGGGTACATGTCTGATTCATTCACCGTCGCAAACATTAGTCCTGGTGTACGTAACCGAAACTATGTTGAATGTATCATACATATATATAAACTAAACGGTTTGAATATATCAACAAAATGTCACACAAGCATATACACGCAAAGGTTACGGTCCTAAACGTACAAGACCGGCCTGACATCGTATATGTCGTGAACATAAATAAATAAGATTTTGTAACATATTGGATTATTTGGTATGAGAGACCTATGCATGTTTAGATCACCCTGCCTTATAGGTGAACCCCAGCCGGTCAAATCCAGCTGCTTCAGTCCTGGGTGGGTTCTTTGGGGTTACCTTCTCGAAAGCTATCCGTCTGTTACATAACTTAGACCGGCTAAATAACCACCGTTGAATCGATAGCAGAAAATACTAAAACCAGAATATAAACAAAAATAGAGAAATGTATCACCTCAAGCTTGCAATCGCAGTGAAGGAAGAATAAAAAAAATAATCGACCGTAAAAGCAGCGACCTTCATCACCCATCGCCGACATCCACCACTCACCGTGGATTAAATCATTTCACCTGAATCATTTTTTTTTTTTTTTCTTTAGATAAAATATATTTTTTTCCTTGTTTTTTTTTTTTTTTTTTCTTTTTAAAAAAAAAGGATCACTATTTATTAAAGTAATTGCTGTATAAAATATTTATCTATTACACCCTATTTTGCTCCAGGTTATTAAAATTTGACATTAAAATATTTTTTTTTTTTTTTTTTTTTTTTTTTTTTTTTTTTGACTTTAAATTTTTCTGTAATTTATAACAAAACAAGGAAAATTTAGAGTAAGAACAAACGTTTTTATTATTTCACACATTATAAATTTATAAATATCTATCAATTTCTCTTTTTTTATATATATATATTCCATGAGGTATTTAATCTAATTCCTACCTTTCAAAGCCAATAATTACAAGTTCCAACTCATTTATTACATCGCTATTACAATTAAATTATATTAAAAAAAAAGAACTATAAATAAACAATATAGTTTATGTTGTATACAACTTCCGAATTATTTACTATTTAAGAAAGAAAAAAAAAAATCTCATTTATACCATACGATGCAATATTACTTGAAAAAAAAAAATTATATTTTACTTTGAATTGTTGTCTATAGAATCTATTAAAATCAATTTATGATTTTCCTTTAAATTAATATTATGAAAAAAAAATCCAAAAATTATTTGCAAAATATGGCATTAAGATATTTTTTTTTTGGCATGACTATTAATCATTAATTTTGCCTA
Organism: Bombylius discolor; assembly: GCA_939192795.1. Taxonomy (NCBI): domain Eukaryota; kingdom Metazoa; phylum Arthropoda; class Insecta; order Diptera; family Bombyliidae; genus Bombylius; species Bombylius discolor. Next base: position 30,839,796 of record OW584240.1, on the reverse strand, counting down.
AGTTTGATTTTATAAAAAAAAACTTAATCTACTTATCTCGTATATTGAAGCTGGGGCTCCGACACAGGATTACGTAACTACGCTGGTCTGGCCAGACAGGATGATCGATGACGCCTTCCCCTTTTCTCCTTCTCCTGGTTCGTTCGATTCCTTTTTTTTTTTTTTTTTTTTTGTTGTTTTTTTTTCTTTTTTTTTTTTTTTTTTTTTTTTTAATATTTACATAAAATTTAAAATATTTATTATTTTTTTTATGTTACCTATTTTATTTAATTTTTTTTTTCTATTTTTTTTTTTTGTAATTTCTAGTTTCTTATATATTTTAAACAGTTTACCTTTTTTTTTTTTTTTCACTCTTAGTATTTTAATAATAACTACACATTAATTAATTAAAATATTAAACAATTGATCAAAACTAAATAACAAACGTAAGGTATATAAATTTTTAATTATTTTATTTTTGTTGTTGTTATTTAAAAATAATTATAATAATTAAAATTATGAAATTATTGTTTTTACTTGTTTTTTTTTTTTTTTTGATGATGATTATAGTGTACCATTGTAGGTTTCTACAATTTAAAAAAAATTATATTAAAATTATTTTTTTACACATTTAAGCAATGTCTTTTTAATGAATCCTTTTTTTTTTTTTTTTTATATTATTTTGCTGATAAATCAAGTCATGAGTTTTTCATTTTTTAAAAAAAAATTTTTTATATTCAATTGAAAATACGGTTATTTAAATGTTAAATTTTTTAATTAATATATTTTTTTTTTCTTTTTTTTTCTTTTTTTTTTTCTTTAAATTCTTTTGCACTAATTTTCAAATATACTACAGTTCAAATACATATATGCACATCTTTCCTCTTTCCTTCACTCCTCTTTTTCCATCTTCTTCACTACTTTGTAGAATATATGCCACATTTGCACCAAATTCCATTTCAGTAATTATAAGCACAATTAAAAAAAAATTTTTTTCTTTAATTCACTTGATATGCAGTAAATGAGGAAAAATTATTGTTCCCTTTTTTTTTTTTTTTTTTGTTTTAACAAATTGAAATATGTATATATTTTTCTTTTTCAAGTTTTCTTTTTTTTTCTTTAAAATTTAACACAAAAATATGACGCAATGTTAATATTATTTTCACTTAAAATTTCATATATTAAATATTTTATTTTTAATAAAAAAAATAATTTTTATACTAATTTCTTTTCAAAAAAAACATCTTATTCTGCAGCTGACCGGATCAAGACTCCCAAAAAAAACAGCCTCTACGGCAAAAAAAAAAAAAAAAAAAACTACAATAGCTACATCTTAATTTCAAAAAAACGACGGTAGACTCAAACTGGCAAAAAGCGGCGTGATAAATTCTACCTCGCTTATATATCGAGGTTTGAGTTAATCACGGTACTCATTTACTATGTAAATTGTAAATTAAGAGAAACAAAAATTAAGAGGTCAATGCATATTAACTATTAATGCGTATGTCAGGTATATGAATTATCGTTTTTCGAGACTATTCCATATATTACTTAATGAGTAATATATAGTGAATAGGCAGTATCAACATATTGGGTACTTGACCAGTGTGTGTGTGTGTGAATTTGAAATTATTTTATCATTATGCTATTTACGGAGTAAATTGGCCATAATGACGTCATGTGGGTCAAATAATATAAGGTATACGCACTAAACTTATATTGGGTAATTAATATGGGTATTAAATGGTGAATACAATATGATGTATTTGCCGTCGGCAAATACCATTACATGTGTTTTAGGTTTTTAAGAGATTTTAAGAAATTGAATTTAAAAGAAAAGGTGAGTAAAAATTAAGAGAATTTTAATATGGATTAAATATATGTGATTCTCATACATCTTCTAGAAATCGCGTGATTTCTTAAATATAATAAAAAAATCACACCATCTCCAAAACAATGAAATGGATTACGAATTTTGTTGCTTGTGTGCAACGGATTTTAGTTTACAGTTCATTTTTTGGAATTTTAAGTTGCAATTCCAATGAACTTCAGACTATATTTTAAAATATGAACTGAATTAGATTTTTTTAATGTACAGCCAACTGAATTTGTACAGTGGCGTACAAAAAAAATGACCATCAAAAAATTAATGTAGCTGTCGCAACAATTTACAATATATACTTTGGCGATAAAACTTGAGTTGAGTTTACCGAAAAGGAATTTAAATTATGCGTTTCAAAAAAGAAAATTCAAACCGAACAAAGAAAATTACTATACGGAATCTAAAAGAAAAAACTTTTAATGGTTTACGTAACCATCGAGCTGAACAAGATTACAAGTTACAACCAACCTAGCAAGAGAAAAGACCAAAAAAAAGAGACTGGGATATATTCTTATCTCCCTTATATAGTATGAAATTTGTATTAATTTCAAATCTCATATATTGTGTACATGTAAGAGAAGAAAAATTTAGGAGATTATTGCATTTTAATGTACACACAGGTATATGAATCATCATTGAATGTTCTAGTATATTCCATATATTATCTAGTATATTATATTGACGAGAAATATATACCTATAGTGAGTAGGGTAATATTAGCATATTGGGAACTTGATACAGTGTGCGTAAGTTGGGATTAATATACCATTATGCTATTTACATGAGTAAATATGTAGGTCATAATGAATTTATGTGGGTCAAGTAATATATAACAAATTTTATATGGGATAATTTCTATGGGTATTAAATACTATATGAAGTATGATGTATTTACCGTCGGCAAATACCATTACATGCATTTTAAATTAGATGAGTTTTTTTTTTTTAAATTTGAGATTTGAATAAAAAAGTTAAATTGAGAATAAGAGAATTTTAGTGTAAAATAAGTTGAGTAGTTCTCATATATTTTCTAGAAATCGCGTGATTTTTAAATATAAAAAAAAATCACGCCATTTCCAGAACAATAAAATGGATTACAAATTTTGTTGCTTGTGTGCAACGGATTTTTGAAATACAGTTTATTTATTGGAATTTTAAGTTGCAATTTTTGGAATTGCGTACCCAATCTTTCAATATGAACTGAATAAAAAAGTTTTAATGTACAGCCAACTGAATTTGTACAGTGGCGTACAAAAAACATAGACCCATCTAAAAAATATAATCTAGCTGTCGCAACAATAGGCACCTTTATCGAAGGTTATTTTGTTGTTGCGCCAAGATTCTCGACCTGGAAACAGCACTTTGAACGGCTTTGCAAAGTTATAAACTGTTTCTATTTCGTCAGTCATTTGACTGATTTGATGATTCTTAAATTCTTCAAGAATTTTAAGATTATGGGTGAGATTACCCGCTTTCAGTCCTCTATTTCTTTAAAATTTTAAAGCCCAATTTAGTGCCTTGTTCTTAATTCGTATATTAAGAGGTGGTAAGAGCATGGCTTCCAATATTGCCGTTGAAGTGGTTTTGAGAGCTCCTGTAATACTAAGACAGGCTAGTCTTTGTATTTTGTTGAGTCTATTCTGTACTGTTTTTTCTTTTGTCTTTGGCCACTATATGATGTATTTGTTACCATGGGTCTTATGATGGTTGTGTAAGACCAATATACCATTTTTGGTCTTAATCCCCATGTTTTTCCAAAGAGTCTATTACAATTCCATAAAGCTAAAGTGGCTTTTTATATGGAACTATTAATATGTTTGTTCCAAGTAAGCTTGCTATCCAGGATGACTGCTAGATATTTGGTTTCATTCGAAAAATGAATTTGTGTTCCTTTAAGAGAAGGTTCTTCAGGTTGAGTTTCCTTCTTCTTGTGAAAGGAACTATAACTGTTATTTGAGGATTGGAATGGATAATCCTTCCTTACAGCACCAGTTGTTAATATGAATTAATTCTTGTTGTAGTTGCATGGAGATTGTTTCATCGTCCATGCCTCTAGCCATCACCAGGTCATCTGCATATCCTTGTGCTTCAAATCCTAGAGAGTTGAGCTCGTATAGTAGATCGTCAATGACTATAGACCACAGCAAAGGTGACGGTACCCCACCTTGAGGGCATCCTTTGATGGCTTTAACAGTCACTGATATATGTATCTCCCAACGTAGCTTCAATTTCTCTTTGATTTAGTATAGTTTTTATCCATTTAGTTGTTAAAGGTTCGCAGCCATTATTTTTCGTTGATCTTTCAATTGATGTGTTGTCAAATGCTCCCTCGATATCTATGAATGCGCTTAGCACAATTTGTTTTGTATCCATAGTCTTGTTCAGCTTATGAATTAAACTATGGAGAGCAGTAAGTGTTAATTTTCCTGCTTGATAAGCGTGTTGATTAGCATTCAGAGGCTTTTTAGTTAATACGCTGTCTCTGATATGCTGATCAACTATTTTCTCTATTGTTTTGAGGAGAAAAGAGCTTAGAATAATTGGTCTGTAAGACTTTGGTTGGGCATCTGGTCTTCTGCCCGCCTTAGGTATGAAAATGACTTTCGTCTTCCTCCATGATTTGGGAATGTGTCGCAATCTGAAGCTTGCTTTGAATAGTTTTTAGTGAGTCTCTTGCAAAGTGAGATCGCTCTCTAATTTTATTGAACCAAGAAAGTGTGTTCTTAGTAGTAGTTCTAAGGTTTCCTCCTGAGCCAGAGTGTATTCCCCATTAGATTTTTCTAATAAGCCTATTCCATTTGAAAGAATCCTGTGAAGTCTTGCCTGTTTGAGGTAGTTCTGTAACACTCTCACAGAAGCTTCTCCAGGTATTTCTTTTTGATTTCGTAAGTGCTCTATTGTATTCTGTTAAATAATCTTCTTACCGAAGATCTTAATTTACTTAGCTCCTGATTCCACCAAGGAACGTCTCTCTTGATCCGTTTTGGTTTCATCGGGCAGTTTTCGTTAAAAGAGCTTACCAGAGACTGTTGTAATTTAGCTGCTGCTATATCCAGTTCATCTCTGGTGTCTATTGTGTTCTCTTGATCTATACTATAGCTCAAGAGTTCTACATAGAGTGTCCAATTGGCACATTTGGGGTTTTAATTGAATTGGATGCGCGAGATATCGGCTTTTATGTCAAATCTTATTTGCATATGATCTGACATAGAAGTCTCGCTCGATACATGCCAATCAATAATTTTTTCACTAATATAATTGGGGTAGACAGGGTAAGGTCAATTACTTCCTGCCTATTAATGTTTCTAAATGTGGGTTTATTTATCACAGCCCAGAATTAGTTGTTTGTTTGTCTCCTTGCAGTACTGTACAAGTTTTTGTGTTGAGCAGGGTGGAGGTTCAGCTATTGTGATGTCGAAGTAAGCTGAGGCTATTATAACTTTTTGCTTCCCTGACTCCTCCGTCAGTACTGCCACCAGATCTTGTGTTATAAATTCTGGAATTGGAGAAAAGTTGAGTGTGTTTTACTAACAAGGCTGTTCTAGGCCTATTACATTTGTTATCATAGATAAGCTTACAATTTTATTTATAAAGTCCTTTTATTTGTCCTTTTAATTTCCATGGTTCTTGTATTAGTCCCACGTCTATGTTATCTTCAATAAACCTTCGGCAAAGCACATCTGTGGCTGCTTTGCAGTGGTGAAGGTTTATTTTTATAAATTTAATTTTATTAGCCATCTAGGTAGACTTTTGGTCGGTGCTAGGACCTTCGCCCTTTGTCCCTTCCTTGGGTTTATCTAGATGTTTTGATTGAGGTTTAGCTGTTTTCTTTTATTGACTGGAGCATTCGACGTTGAAGTACTCGGTTCAGTGAGAACTTTATTGTTCTCACCTTCTGCCGATTTCTTCTTTCCGCTTTCGCCCCTGCGTCTAAACTTTACCTCACCAAATTTGAAGCTTATCTTGAATTCGTTTTCCTTTAAGGCAGCTAAAGATTTGTGATCTATGGACAGTGTGAGTAATGCGGACCTTTTATCATTGGATCTTCTAATGATTCTCCAATCATCCACGTTATACTCATTTTGTCCTTTGATGAGTCCCATGATGTCCTCATTATTGTCTTTGGCGCTGTTGGGGAAGTGCCCAACTAGTATTTGTGATCGAGGGGTATCTTTCTCCTCCACCATATCCAGCTCTGCTCCTTCCCATGGCTTCAAGTCATTAATTGAATCTTGGAGCCATTTTTTTGTGCTTAGACAAGAGTGAGTCTGGAAAGGAGTTAGCCAGAATGCCCACTTGTGTGCTTTCAACTACTTATTTGAAACTTGTCGTTCAAGGCAAAGCTTATGTTGTTGAAAAAGAGATTTTCTTCTCTTTCTGAGGTTGCTTGGCTTTTTTAGCGCTGGAATCCTCAGAAGGCGAGTCGCTTGAACGTCCTTTCTTGAGATTATCTCCTCTTTTTTAGGTAAAGGTTGAAGAGCCTGCTTCATCAATACCTAGCCCCTGTTGCAGGAGTTTCTTCAATCTTTTCCTTCCAGCTCCACTGAGTTTGATCCTCTTGTCGGAGCCTTTGAGTTTTATCTTCCAAACTTCGGCTCGACTCAGCTTCGCTGTCTAGTACTGATGACACATTTGTGATTGTGTTAAAATTACTGTCATGAGAGTCACTTAAGCTCTCGTAGCTTTTATTTTCTCTCATGACGTTGTCAACTAGAGGAACATTTCCCTCTGTTGAAGGTGTTGTGGTTGATGCTTTTGGAGGTACATCTTCCTCTTTTTGTTTTTTGTTTTTATCTGTGTCCATAAGTGGTCCCACGAGTATTAGGGAAATAAACGGTCACCCAAGGCAGAGCCCTAGTACCTTGAGAAGGCTTTTGTAAAACTGGAGGTCGCCTGGTATCCAGAGTTCGCATATTAGCGACTAGGCTCTCCCCTAGCCACGCATCCCTGGGCATATGCTGTTCCACCCTTGGATTGGATGCCCAGGCTACTGTTAGCCAGATCTTCAGCAGAGACATGACCGTACTGAAGCTCTGTTACCAGTGGCACCACGAGGAGGTCGTACCCGGACTTCCGACAATTCAATAGTTACGGCATGCTCTATAGGTCTTGTACGATTTCGCATGTTAATCCCCCTATTGAAAGGTCAGTAGCCACCTATTTAAACGTATATTCAATGTGTTTTTTCTTAGTGCATTTAACAGTCTACAGTGACTGAAAACACCTCCATCAGCATTATGACCTACACTTTGACCTACATCTATATATCTGAATTTATACGTTGCGTCCGCCAAGGTTATTAATACCACAGAGCAGATACATTGTCATTGTTAATACTATGCTGAATGATCCTTTGTAGTTAAAATATTCACTACCACTGTTTGCTAGTGCTTTAATAGTAATACATGTGAAATGTTTTCTCGCTCTCATATTGTAGAAAGTGTCTGAAACTATAATAAAAAACTATTAAATTTTTATAAATTTGATTACTAATTTATAATTTTAGATTCTAATTTTGTAGGATATGTTATCAATTGGAGACGACAAAAATGCAGCAGCAGAAGAAACTTTTAATAGTGAATGTTTGGAAAAGACGTCGACATTACTTGGTGCCAAAACATCAACATCACATAAAACAAAATGAAACTGATGACTCATCTTCACTCCAAAAAGAAACTATTCTCAAAAAAGCATTTTCTGTTTTACAACAGAGAAATGATTCTGCGCAAATATTTGGCTACTTTGTAGTTGATCAATTGCGCCAGCTTGATGACAATAAAAGAAAACAGCTCCAACGTATTATTTAGAGGGATATATTACAATTTATAACACCACCTGATGAAGTTCATCTTGCAGAATCTCCAGACAGTGTTGAATCTGTCATAATATTCGCACCATCATCACCATCAGCAGATAATATTGATAATACTTAAAATATTATATATGTATTTCGAAACATAAAATAAACTTTTTCTAAACTTAAAATTCTAACGTTTTATTTTCACCTGTAAAAAGTCATCTTTTAAAACATCATAAATTACAGCACAAGCTTCGGGTACTATTTTAGAAATTGCACTTTGTTGAACTCAAAACAAATATATAAGACTTTTTAAGCTGTCTCCTATATAATGTATATTTATTTGTTATATTAATATATAATAGAATATATTTTAATTTGGAACGAAATTAGTTACTAACCCGTAGCTAAATAATAACCAACCAACCAACGTAGAGTAATAACCAACCTTTCACCGGCAATAATTACTTTTCTCATTCGAGTATCCTTCTTTTGAATTAATGGAGTTACCTTTTCCAATACATAATCAAAATCCTCAGCTGACATTCTCACAAAATTTTTATAAAGTTCAGGATTATTATTTCTAAAGTCTTTACAAAAATCAGCATAGAATCCTAAACTTTCCCTCTGTTTAATTATAAAATAAATGCACATCTGCTGCTAGTAAATAAGAAATGCTAATTTAGCACATTCTTTGTATTATGATAAAAATATTACACCTGTTAACCAGAAATGTAAAAATTATTGTAGGTCAAGAAATACTGCTTACTAAGTAATTTCATTATGTTAAGTACTAGTTTGTTTAAAATGAATAATTGTTTACAATTAAAATATAATGACAATGTAAAATTTAATAAACAATTAAATTAAGTTTTGTTTTACGGAAATAAATTTATAATTAAGTGGGAATTAAATTTATGTATAAATAGAGAACTATAATTAATAAATTTTTAGTAGCAGTTGTCTCAAAATAATCAAAGCCTTTTTTTTCTTATCTTGGTGAGGCTGCCAAGATCCCTTTTTTTACAATTGTTACTCTCAACTGGGTGTTCAGATTAAGTATTTGAACATTCTTAAATACTCGACTGGGTATTCAGATGTTGTACTTGAATATTCTAATCACCCTTTTGTATTGTATTATTACGAAATATTCAAATCCTGTGTTTGGATATAATATTATTTTGACAACAGATTGTTCAAGTATAGAACTTGAATAGTCACGACAATTAAAAGCCTTTGTCGTAACATTTGGTGACCCCGACGTGATCTCAATTCTGACAAGGATGACGGATCAATTGTTTTTAAGACAACAGGAGCTAGGAGAAGAATTAGAAAGGTCATACACCAATTTTAAAAAGGATTCGAGTAACAGGAAAACTAAGGATTATCTAGTTACACGGCTACAACGCCTTGAAGTATTGTGGAAAGAATTGTATGCTAACGATCAGACACTTCTGACGTTGGCAGTTAGTCACTCGACTCACAATTATTTCAAAAATAAATACCTTGAGCAGGCAAATAAAATATATGACGATTTTAAGGAAAAGTTAACAGGTTTGTTAGGTACGAATGCTGATCACGCTTCCGATGACATAGAAGTTAAAACAGCAACCACTGTAACGGGTCAAACGGGAACCATATCAGAAGACGCAATAATAGCAAATCATTCAGGCGATGATATAAACCACCAATTAGCACAACTAGTGCGAAGACAGAAGGCACTAATGAAAACTATAGTGCACATAATTCAAGAAATTGAATTAAAATTAAACACTCAGTGTTCCAAGGCATATTTTAGTATAAAAATACAGCCCTTGCAAACATTTGAATCCGAAATGATGAACAACCATCACTTGATTTCAGAACTGAGTGACAATCCTCCAGCAGAATATGATACAAATCATTATTCAGAAATGCAATCGTGGATACAAGATACAGTGATTTCGTTGAATGACAAATTGAATCACGACAATTCAGATGGAGGTAACAGCTCCATTCAGATGAAGTTGCCGAAGATTACGTTGCCTAAATTTGAAGGTCACTACCTTCAGTGGGTCCAATTTCGTGATCTGTATACACAACTGATTCATGATCGATGTCTTAATGAAACTGAAAAAATGTTTTATCTCACAAGCAACTTAGCAGGTGAAGCACGGAGATTGATTCAGCACTTACCTATAACACGAGAAAATTACTCAGCCGCTTTGGAAATTCTCTGTAATAGGTATGATAACAAACGACTGTTGGTAAACGCGTTGCTGCAAAAGCTTTTGGCTCAACCAATGGTCCAAGTAGAATCTAGTAGTGCGATTAAATCACTACATGACGTCACAAGAGTGTATTATGGGTCTTAACAACTTAGGGATCTCAACTGAGTCTTGGGATCCATTCTTGGTATTTTTACTTACAAAACGATTTGATAGATCTACGCTCGTTCTATACGAGCAGTCTATGACATGTCCAAGAGACTTACCGTCGCTACAAAAGGTTTTGGCGTTCTTAGAAACCAGATTTCAGTCGCTAGAAGCCTTAGGTGCAAGGCAAAAACCGCAGGGGCTCCCAAAAACAATTACTTTACTAGGAACTACTAGTAAACGTTGTGTTGCTTGTAAGCAGCAACATCCGTTGTATGTTTGTAAAGTGTTTAGTGCAAAATCAATAGGTGATCGCCGCGAGTTAGTGAAGCGAAACAGCTTGTGTTTTAACTGCATGAGACCTGGTCATGCAGATACAGAGTGTCAATCGCGATCGTGTGCTAAATGTGAAAAAAGGCATCATACATTGCTACATCTTCAAGAGCAGGGCAGTTATCAACCTATGAAGTCATCAGGTGCTGCAAAGCAAAGCAGTCAAGTGAAGGGTCAAAATGTCAAAGAGGAACACACGAAGCCTCCGCAAGCTCCTCGAGAGACTATCAATCTTGCTGCCCAGAATAGTGACATCAGAGATGGATACGTGTTGTTGAGCACGGTCACATTAAAGGTACAAGCTCATGATGGACAAGAAATAGAATGCAGAGCCATACTTGACTCTGGATCTCAAATGAACTTCATCACGGAAAGATTGGCAGGAAGATTGCTCCTTCCAGAAGAACAAGATCATTTGAGTATTCATGGATTAGGTGATGGTCGACAACACACGCATCGCAAAGTTTCAGTATGTATAAAATCTAACACGACATCTTATTCCACTCACATGTATACACACATCATACCTCAAATTACAAAATTACACCCTACTTCAACGTTCGACATCAGCCGATGGAAGATTCCTAAAAACATACAGTTGGCCGATTCAACATTTTATCAACCAGGGCGGATCGATTTACTCATCGGTGTTGAACAGTTCTACCAAGTGTTATCAATAGGACAAATTTCATTGGGTAATAACTTACCGACACTACAAAATACGGTGTTTAGATGGGTCATTTCAGGAAAAATACAGGATTCTCTTGATACAGATGCATTTTGTGGCATATGCAACCACGTTGAAGATAAGCTTGAAGCACAAATTGATAAATTTTGGTTGTTAGAAGAACCAGAGAGGATGGTATACAAACTGAGCAGTACTGATCAAGAATGTAAGAACATTTTCAACACAACTACGCAGCGAACAAAAGATGGAAGAATTGTTGTACGCCTTCCTTTTGCACATAGCGCAACGGCATTAGGAAACTCACAGGAGATGGCAATATCACGTTTTTACGCGATAGAGAGAAAATTAAGAAAACATCCTGAGCTAAAACAACAATATACTGAGGTTATTAAAGAATATGTACAATTAAAGCATATGGAACCTATCAGTTATAATGATATTCCAAAATCGTGTTATTTTTTGCCTCATCATTGTGTGCTGAAACCTGACAGCACCACGACAAAGCTTCGAGTAGTTTTTGATGCATCGGCGAAGACGTCCACAGGCGAAAATACAAGCTGATTTATTTTCAATTTTAATTAGATTTCGACTTCCTAGATATGTTTTTACAGCTGACATCGAGAAAATGTATCGCCAAATCCTGGTACATCCGGAGGATCAAAATTATCAACTCATAGTATGGAGGGACCACGAAGACCAGTATCTCAAATATTTTCGATTACGTACAGTTACGTATGGTGTAACTTCGGCACCGTACTTAGCTATAAAAAGTTTACAACAATTAGCACAGCAAAACTTTGATCAATATCCATTAGGGGCAACGTGCATAATGGAAAATTTATATGTCGATGATGCAATGGCAGGCAATGATAATTAATTAATAATGATGAGTATCAGGCGTAAAGCTAGCGCATCAAATATTTTTGATAATTGGTCATCATGGAATACATTTTGTATGCTGTTAATTAAAATAGATGTTCGATTCAAATATCGGTTAAATTCTTGTAGTTGTTTGTGCATATCTTCTTGTGATTTCTTCATAATGTTAACTGTTGAATCCACAATCGAAGTCTGATTTTTTAGTAAACTCAATAAATGTTGCTGATTATTTTCAACTCCGTTTATAATGTTGGACATTGTGTCTTCATAACTTGAAACTAGCACTCCAAAAAGTGAATGTGTGATGTTACCAACGAAATTGAAAGGAGATCGGCTACGTCTAGGTTGTTTTTGAGGAGATTCTGTATTTCCAATAATATTTGCTCAAATTGTGATAAAGTCAGGCTGCAAGCGTGATGTTGTGTCAGGTTAGTACAAATGTTATGTAATTGCTCAACACCGCTGGTAATACTCATCAACTCTGACCAATATGATGTCATGTTGAAAAAAACTATAAGCTTCCATTCATCAGTTATGAGTTGTGCAGAGCCCATACTTTCAAAATAAAGCCCATGGTGTGATTTAAAAGGTTTAATTGATATATTAGCTAATGCGAGTAGTGGCATCATAACACAAGTGAGTAAAAATAGACCACTATTAACCCGACGACGTTTATATTTCTTTTTCAAATTTTGTTGAGATACATCATCATTATCGTGAAGAATTGAAATTTGACCTTTATCCTCAGCATTATGTCCTGCAAGCCGTTTTTCAGCTACTCCAACTGGATCAAAATCTTCTATTTTGTCCTGTTGTATTGGTAATGGGGCTAACCTGTGAATCGGTCTCTTCAGTGTACCAGATGATGTTTTCACCGTGACAACCCTTACAACGCCGTCAGGACCAATTGTAGTTTCGACGACTCGACCCAGAAGCCACGAAAGAACAGGTAAATTATCTTCTTTTAAAATCACCATCACACCAGGTTGTACATTAATTTGTTTTTGTTTCCACTTGTAGCGATGCTGGAGTTCACTGAGATACTCTTTGGACCATCTCTTCCAAAATTCACGTTTTAAACTTGCCACCAGCTTCCACCGATATAATAAATTACCTTTTACTGGACTAGCATGTGGGTCAACAATAGTTGTAAGTGGTTCGCCTACTAGAAAATGTCCTGGCGTTAATGCATGAATGTCATTTGGATCACTAGACAAAGGTGTGATAGGCCTTGAATTTAAGGTAGCTTCAATTTCGACCATTATTTTGGTCAATTCTTCATATGTAAGCGGTGATGATGCTACACTTCGTAAAAATAACTGCTTTGCTGACTTTACAGCAGCCTCCCACAACCCACCAAAGTGTGGAGCTCGTGGAGGTATAAAATGAAAATCAATTCTGCAATTTTGTGGTATGCCTCATCACTGTATATCGTAGTTTGAAGTTTTTGCAGCTGATTGTTGGCCCCTACAAAGTTAGTGGCATTATCACACTATAAATTTCTACAATGCCCGCGTCGACCGATAAATCTTTTTAAAGCACCTATAAAAGTTTCTGTGGTAAGATCACTCACTACTTCTATGTGCACTGCCTTTGTACAAAAACAGCAAAATATCGCTACGTATGCTTTTATTGTTCGACTACCTCTACCTTTGCTGTGTACAAAGAAAGGTCTACAAAAATCTACTCCTGAGTTGACAAACGGTCTTGCTGCATGAGTTCTGGAAGCTGGTAACTGACCCATCAATTGACCTAAAAGTTTAGGCTTAGATCGACAGCATCGAACGCACTGTTGTACCACTGATCTAGCAAGTGTTTTACCCTTGATTGGCCAGAATCGTTGACGAACTGCTGCAAGTAATGCTTGAGGTCCTACATGCAACTGAGTATTATGTATATGTGTGAATAACATTCTGGTGACTGGATGAGCATATGGAATCAGCATTGGATGTTTAGCATCATATGGAATGTTAGCCTCACTTAATCTTCCACCTACTCTGATAATGTCAGCTTTATCTAAAAATGGACACAAACTTGACAAAGAACTATGTGCACTAACATTGCCACATTTTTTCAATTGAATATAATCTTCTTCAAACTCTTGAGTTTGAATTGTTTTTACAATAATGTACGACCGATTAGGCCCAGAACACTGTTTTTTCAATATCTTGTTACTAATAAACCGATAAACGCTAGTACTCGTTGAAGTCGTGAAAATGAATTTTTATGATTTATCTTGACTAATTGAATTGCTGGTGACACACAATTAAGTAATACTACCTTTGATGGTTTTTTCTCCAACTCAGTTTCTTCAATTTCGTGCTCTTTGTTCCACCGTTCCTCAGAGCCAAAAAGGAACAAAGGTCCGTTGAACCACAAATGACAATCCTTCAACTTTTGAGGCGGAATTCCACGAGATACTAAATCAGCTGGGTTATCTTCAGATGCAACATGATTCCATTGATCAGCAATAGTAAGCTCCTGGATGGCTGCAATTCGGTTTGCCACGAATGTATGATAAATTGATGGAGAATTATTTATCCATGCTAGTACGATTTTTGAATCTGACCAATAGTAACTTTGGTTGCTCCATTTCAGATCTTGTTTCACTCGATGTGACAACTCTGCACCTAATTTAGCAGCACACAGTTCTAATCGAGGCAATGTACATTTTTTTAATGGTGCAAGCCGCGATTTCGCGCATAGTAACTGCATACTGATCCTTCCGTCATTCAAAACTGCACGAATGTAGATCGCAGCTCCATATGCTTGTTCGGAGGCATCACAAAATACGTGCATTTGTAATGAGCAGTATGATTGGTGGTTAAAAATGTGTCTTGGAACTCGAATATCCTTCATAAATTGTAACTCACCTCTAAATTTATTCCATCTTGTATATATTTCGGTAGGCACAGCGGCATCCCAGTCAGGTTTTAGTTCCCATAATTTTTGTAAAATCAGCTTGGCTGTCACTATTATTGGATTCAAGATCCCAAGTGGATCGAATAAATGTGCAATCTCTGCTAAGGTTCTCCTTTTCGTAACAGCTGAAGTACATTCATGGTTATGTACTGAAATTCTAAATTCATCAGCCTTAGGAAACCTACTCATGCCTAAAGTCTTCACATGGTATTGGTCATCCTCATGGACGTCCAACTGTGATGCTCGATTTTCAGGTGCAATGTCCTGCCACAACGTAGGATGATTTGTACACCACTTACGTAGATTAAAACCTGCTGATTTTAATTATTCATCAATTTGATTTCGTTTGTCAAGAGCTTCAGGCAAATTATTATCAGCGAATGCAAGCTGCTTTAATTGATTTTATGATTGATACTCATCATGGAAACTGAATCCCTTACTTTTAACACCAGTTCAGTTACAAGCACAATTGACAATAATTACTGAAAATTTACCATCAAATGTACAATTACCTACAATAAAACAAAATTTATTAGAACTTTATAGGTTTATGTCAATTAAGGGTCAACTCACATCAAACCAAATTATTTTAGAAATTAGGGGGATGTATTTCGTTTTGTCAAAATAAAAAATAAAAACTTTTAAAAAATAGTATGATTCATTCTTAGAAATAAAAAAATTAGCAAACAAAAATTGGAATAACTCATTAAAAATCGAAAATGCTTATGTTATTTTCAATTTATGTAACTTTTTTATCAAGTATAAATATACAGAAATGTGAAATTCGTACAGAATCTTTATTTTTAGAATTTTTTTGTGAAAAAAAAATGAATTTTGCACAATTTGAAACCTCCTAACATATGTTAAAATTTAAAAAGTACCTTTTTTAGGGTTAAAAGAAATATTTTTTAAAATTTGCTACAAACAATTGATGAACCGAAACTTTTCATAGCGACCTCTATCGTCGAATAGAAAAAGTAAGTCCCAAAAAAACGTGTGTACTCAGTGAGGAAGTGAAAAATATCTGAATTATCAGTTCTTAAGGTCCAGTAAAACACGACTACATATTGTGTTTACATTTTAAAAATGGAGAAGTTGTAAAATACAATGAATATTGAATAAATAACTAAAAAGGAATGGACATTTGAATCAAAAAACTTAGCCAATTTTGAATGGTGTGTGTGATTAACAAATACATTAACAATACTTCAAAAATGTTCCATGGCAGGCGTTAAAAAAAGTTAGAAAAAATTTTGGGGTTTTTTGAGAAAACATGTTTTGTTTATTTTCAGATGCCTTCAGCATCCTTCTTCCTCATAATGCTATTATGTCACTGGGTAGAAAGTGCTCAGAAGATAATTGGGTATTTCTTGTAGGTTGAACATCTGTACCAATTATTTCCATTCATTGCAATCTCATAGTTTCTTCCGAAGGAAATCTGGAAAAATAATATATGCTTTGAATTTGATCTAAGTGCACTTATACATATATACATACATATTTAGGCATTTACATATTTAACATTGAATTATGCTGGGTATTCAAACCCACTTGCCCCTATTACAAATAAAAATTTTGGGCGCCACATTTTTCTGTTTTTTTAATTTTGACATTTGAGAACATGTAAAAAAAGACAATAAAATAAAGAAATTTAAACTACCAAAATAAAATTATATAGTACTTAATCACATTTGCTTTCACAGAAACTCATTATTAAATACTCTAAAAAATATTTTACACAATTTACTAACCTGTGAAAAGATAATCCCTCGCGACGCTGTTGAGTTTTGTTGCAGCAACCTACAATAAAGCACTTCATATCTAAAATTTTAATATTTTTATCTAATAAATGTCTTTTTCACTTCACTTTATACAAATTTCACAGTGTCTTCTAGTCTTTTTAATTTATCACTTAATTAATTATTTAGTTCACATATTTTTATTCATCTTTTAAAAATTTGGTTTTTCTCTTGTTTACATTTTTTGACAATTGACAACCATAATACCAGCACATGTATTCTATTTTTAGCAACGCTCACACATATTGTATGTAGACGCATACGGCCATTCCTTTAGTTTTTTCTGCATTGGTAAAATATTAAGAAAAACATTAAAGGAATGGCAACGGATCAGCTGTATTTTGACAGTTGACATTTTGATCAGTGACAGTGATTTTTTCTCAAATTTTTTTATATCTCCGAGGTTGTAGTGTTCAGTAATTTCTCGTCCACTTGCTTATTTCAAATTTTCTATTAATAGCTGTTCTACAGCTCAATTTGATTTTAAAATTTAGAATTTTTTATCCCACATGATTTAAGAAGGTAATAGTCATTTAAACAATTACATTCCAAACACTTACATCTATCTTATACATATAACAACATTGTGAGAGCAAATTATGTAATTTATTTTAGTTGGATGGCTAATGTATTGAAATTCCTGAGGACATACAGTATAGTTATATTATTTCCAACTTTTACTGCGTTATCAATTTACGCTGATTGGACACATACTCAAAAGTGGAAGAGAGGATTAGAAAAAACACGTGAAAAGGAATTACAGTAAATAGAAAAGATGGTTTTTGGTATTACTAAGCAATACGTATGGACAGCTTTACCAGCAGCGGGATTTTGTTTTGGTTGGTTTCTTGACCGTAAAGAAACAGAAAGAATGACGAGATTTCGTGATAAAAGTGCTCTGTATGGAAGACAGTTGAAGCCAGGTGAATCGCCATCGTGGTAAATTTATTTTTAAAATAAAGTTGAGCATGTAGATTTACAAAATTTAAGGATAATAAATTTATCTAATTATTATACAAGAGACTATTTTGTTTATAGAAAAAATTTAATCCGAGCTACAATATTCTTATTTATGTATATGTATTGCAGTAGATTTCATTTAGTTTTAATTTACGGATACACTATCAAATATTTACAGGTACTTATTGCATTGTTAGAAAACAGTATATTTAAAAATCCAATTTTTTAAAAGCACTTTTTTGTCAAAACTTCCTTATGAAGATTGAATTAAAATTGTATGTACAACTACAGCCAACTAAATAGAAACACTCTAATAGAAAAATGATACGCTGGTTTTTTCCAGCCCTTCTAGTAATTTTGATTCTTTCTGAATTTGAATATGATCATCAAGTAATTTGTACGTCTTGCACCAGATACCCAAAATCAAGGTTTATCTATATGAAGTTGTGACACTGATGACCTTGGTCCCGTTATTTAAATGTCAACGGATTTGCGAAAAATAGATGGTAATAAAGAGTTTGTTTGTAAGAAAAAGATAGAAAAATTTTGAATAACCACAACATTCGTTTTTGAAACTGAAACATTGTTACAGGGTGTACAAAATATAGTTTATATATATTGTAATGGCCATCTGACGCATACAAAGAAAAAGCATTCGTATCCTTTAAAAATACATTATGGGAAAATCTCATGTGTAGTCACGTATTATTATTTTTTATTTTTATGACGTATGTTGGGTTCACTCTCTCACCGCAATACAGTATAGGACAACGGATTTAAACCAAAACGTTGAATCTGTACTATTTTTTCTAATTTGTAGATTTTTGTTTGTTAATGTAGTTATTAAAAATTGTTTGTACCTATATGTGTTTGTAAAATGGTGTCACAACTTAATATAAGTAGATAAACTATGGTTTTTATACTAGTAGATTTTTTTTGTTAATGTAGTTGTTAGAATTTGTAAAATGAACCCAGCGGTAATGAAGCGCTTCTTCTAAAGCATTAAGCGCTTACTGGTTGTATGATGCTTCATTTCTTTTTTAGCATTAGATATGTCCGCAGAAGCAAGCACTTCATTTTTGCTCCCATAAAAGCGCTTTAGATGCGATTCATCTCTGTTCAGATGAAAGTGCTTTAGAAGCACTTCATATTTTTAGATGCTTTTAAAGCTTTTGTGGAATTTCTGTGGTGTTTTAACTTAATAACATGCTTTTTATTCTTTTAAAAATCTACATTTTTTTTCAGTTTCTAATACTTATAACGTAAATGAATAAAATTTATTAATTCATTAATTTTTAATAGATTATTTTTTTTAACTTTAATAAAAAATATATTTAGTTATTTTAATGAACTAATCACTTCACACAAAAGAATGAGACTATTTCGTAATATTTTTTAGCGTCTACGTAATAAAAAAATTCATAATTGCGTATTTAGTGAACAAATTATAAGAGCTTCAAAAGAGGTCCTAAAAAACTATGACGAAGAAGCGCTTCCAACACGCTTCTTTTTGAAGCGCTAGAATATTAAGCCGCTGGAAAGTGTCACAACTTGATATAGATCTAGGCCCTTACTAATAGTTTAGATGCGAAATTTGCTAGTTAGTTGCAAAAATGAGAGTAGTTTTTTTAGCAAAATCTAATAATTTTTCCAGCTATTTATATACTAGACTAGTAATGTGTGAGCAAAACCTCCTGAATTCCATGTTTTTTTTAAATTTAAAGTTGATGTTTATGATGGTTCTTTTTTATTTTGTTACTCGCAAAACTGTTTAATATTTTGTTCTACTTTCAAAACTCGCTGTATTTAAATCGTCATATTAATTATTAAGAATACAGTGGGTCACTGAAGGGCAGGCCCAAGTAATACATCTTTTAAGGCCCTCTATTTCATCATATATGAAAAGAATACAGCCAATTTTTCTCAAATTTTAAGTCTAGAGGTTTTTTTATTTTGCTTAAATTCATTCAAAATGCAATTAGAGTTTAGCATCTGTATTCTGTACTCCTCTTGCTCTTATTCGTGTATAGAACTTTACTTTAATGCATACTCAGTTTTTAGTCTTTTATTAAATTCGACTTTTAAAAAATATTAGTTATTAGTAAGGCTTCTTTATGTATTTACTTTTTACTTTCCAAAAACATAGAAAAATGTAAATAAATTTGAAGAGAATCGTCTTAATTTTAAACTATCATAAGGAATTGAAGTTTCGGGTTATTACGTGAATTTGTAATTTGTATTTTATATTTCTTCTTGAACGTTTTGTAATGTTTGATTTTTTCTGTGAAATTCGTTCAAGTATGTAATTTAATTTTTCAACGTTTTTTTGGACACTTAAAGTCAGCCTATTTTCAAGAGGAAGATAAGTGAGCTGAGCAAAACTGATGTGGGTACATCTCTTTTCACTTCCTCAGTTCCTCCAATAAAATTAAAAACACAGCTAATGAAGCTACCCAGTGTGGTTCAATTTTGTAAACAGTGACGTCAAAATTCCACTGAACTTTTACTAAATCATGCCCTGAGCCCCTGAGTGTCGTATAAAAAGGTTGTGTTTGGAAATGACGTTTATAATCAGCTTAAAACTAAAAGAGAGAGAAATTTATTTTCATATATGCTATGCATAATACTGAATACAAAGAATAAAAAATTGTTAAGTTAGGTTATTGTGTTGTTATTTACTAATTACTTCAAAACAAAAAAATAAATAAAAATAAACAAGGAAGTAAAATGATATCTCCACATAACAAGTAAGTATTAAAATTATTTGTATTTATAATATTAAAAAGTTTTTATCTGTACTAACTGTTAATAATTTTCTTATAATAGATTAAAATTCACTAATAAAAAGCAATTTGAAGCTTTGGTATCTTTTATGGAAAAACATCCACAGCTAGCGAAAGGTACTAAATCTTTTAGAGAAGATTATGATAAAATTGCTTTTGAATCTTTAATACAAGAACTAGCAAATTTGTTAAATAATTTAGGACCTCCAGTAAGAGAAAAACCTACACTTTGGCTAAAGGTGAGTTTTTTATTTATTCAGAAAGAAATAGTCAAGTTACTTCCAGACATTTTTTGTATTATGTAAAAAATATTTCAAGTGCATACCACTACATCTTTATCCAAACAAAACAAATCAATAGATCTATAAGTACTGGAAGTATCTTAACACATATCATACGTTTATGATATTTCTCGAAACTAACGAAGCCACTTCATTTTTTAAAATAGGTTTGGTCGGATTACAGACTAAAAATCAGGCAAAAATTATCTCATAATCAGTTGTGTTCAATTAATGATAACCTAAAGGATAGAAAATATAAGAAACTATATTCTTTTTCTTCTTTAGAAGAAAGAGCTATTAAAGCGATAAATAATGAAACAGCAATCAAGAGAAGAAAAAATAGAAGTGATTCTCAAAAGGAAATAGAGGAAATGCAAGCAGCTGTTGAGTATATTGAAAACGATGTAGTATTTAAAAGCGAATTTCCTAGTAAAGATAATTCCATGGCCACTCAAATTACAGAAAATTATGATGATGAAGAAAGAATGGTAAATTATTTAAAAATATGTTGAAAACTCATATGTTCCGTTTTTACTGAAATACCACAAAATATCAAAAGCGTTCATTCAAATCATAAACATGAATATCAGAATACAGAGTATTCTATGGTATCAACATAGCACAAGGAACATTATAATTACAAATGTAATTTTGAACATCGACTATGTCCAGCTGAAGTTAACTAATTAAGAATACGAAGCTGTTATTGAACAAAGATTTCTGTTTAGTGAAGCTATTCAGGAATGATCTGACCTATTAAAAATCTTTCCGAGAGCCAAAGTAGGTATTCCGATTCCGATGGCACACAGCTCAAATCGAGCTAGAGCCTACTCAAATTACCTTGAGTTTTCTAGACTGTTTTTCTTTTATACATGTACCTATAAGTTAAAGTGTAACGCGTTAGTAGAGAACGAATTTATTTCTATGACAGTACTGGCATGATATTTGTGTAATTGGTCTGTATATACCTGCTTATGTCAGAGAGCAGACCCACCAAACCAATTCAAATAAATTGGTACTTATTCAAAGCTGATAGAACTTAAGCGGATTCGAATCCCAACCTTCAATTTCAGAAGCCAGACACTCTACTGCTTCGGCAATTGACTGCATCGCAACTTCAAAGGCAATACTGGGCCCTATTGTATAAGTCGATCGAAATTCAATCGAATTGAATGAATATTCGCAATATTTTGTGTCATTCTCAAACAAATGCTAATAAATTGTATGTAAATTCCAATTAAAATATCTAGTAATCGATTCGATTGAATTACACAATAGGGCCCACTGTTTTTTATGAGAATTATAGTCTTTCTCAGTTTTTTTTAACAGTTTTCTGTACAATTTTTCTATAAATAAATTCACATTAGAACAACAACAGCATACTAATTAATAACATATCCGTATTAATCAAACCAAAGGTACTTTTAACATACACTCTAGACACCCTCAACGCAAAATCGTTTTCAAAAAAGTATTTCGTTTGCGAAATTCCACCACTTATAATCTGTCTTCCTTTTGAAAATTCGATCATCTTGCAAAATTGGCCTGATAAATATATAAAACATTTAGAATAGAAATTTAAAAATCAATGTTGTAGTAGTTTATACTATTATTAGTTTTCTAATTTCAATAAAACAAGTGAATCAAGAATTTTTTTTTATTATTTAGTGTTCAGATCAAACAAAATCTCAATCAGAATTGTTAGATGAAGAAGAAATAACACAGTCATCCATTACATTTGAAAAAGAAGAACCTCATTTCTCAGAAGTGTATATTGATTCGCATGAAGATATTCCAACATTTGAAACTTTAGAAAGCAAAAAGAAAAATAATGCTATTACAAGCAATAAACAATTTTCAAGACGGAGTGGAATAGTAAACAATGAAGATAGGCATGATCTTTTCGGTAAATTTATTGCATCTGAGTTGAAGCGAATTAAAAATGAATGCATTTCTGATGAAGTCAGATGGAATATTCAGGTAATTTTAAGACGAGGCTTACAAAAAGATGCAAATCAAAGTTAATGTTATCAAATATAAGGGGGAAGATATACATATATTGTAAAAATATAAAAATATAAAAAATATAAAGATACAGGTTCATACTGCCTGTTATCATTTATATAAAACAGGGTTGAAAAACTCAACCTCTCTAACTGTAAGAATTTTAAAATAATAAAAAAATAAGATAACAAAAAATTCTATTTGTGTTTGGTTAACTCGAATTAAGGATCAATTTTTTTTTATTTCTAAAAAAGTACATACATAGTTGTCAAATTTAATTTGTTTATATCTCAAAAATATCTATTAGTAAAAAAATGTTTAACAAGATTGATTGAGAGGATATTTTAAAGCTAATAAATCTTCACATTCATTCACAATAACATAACAATCCTACGTACAAAATTTCAAAAAGATCGGGAAAAAAAATGTCATGTAAAAATATTCTTAATTGAAAAAAGTAACTGTTTTTCTTTTTATTTTTTATTTTTAACCAACTCATTTTTTTCTCACAATTTATGTACTACTCTTATTTAACGTTATTTACATGTGCTCATATTGAATTAATATAAATTATTATTTTCGATAGCAAATACTTCTGTTTGATTGAATTTTTTAAGAACTTTTTTTTTTTCATATAAAATTTTAAATTAATTAATTCACTGTTCAAATTTGTAAAAATTTTTCACTTTACATGTTATATTTTCTTTCTCAATGTAAATTATGAAGAAGATAAGAAAACATTGTTTCAAAACACATCTTCGTTTTATTTTAATAATTGGATTTAGAAATAATTAATTATTTTTTCGATGATAAGTAAATGATTTTTATCAAATTATAGAAAATAAAAAGCTATTGCTAGGTAGTACTAATCAGGAAGATTTAAAATTTCTTCAACAAATGGTGCAATATTTGTATTTTTAATAACATGCTGTACTATAAATGGATGTTCTAATAATTGTTCATAATTTGGACGGTCCGTATATTTCTTTTGTAAGCATGATGATATGAAATTATCAAATTCTGATGAAAATTTTCCTGGTTCTAAACGCGGTGGGTCATCTTTAACAACCTTTTGTAATTTAGAATGAAAAAAGAATATATCAGACTATGGATAAAATACAATTTAATAATTGAAAATCTTTTTTTTTTTAATGTATTTAAAAATCAGCTTTTATATTTACCTGTTTTAATTGCTCAAATGGTGTACCCCATGTACTATAGGGGAATTTACCAGTTGCCATTTCAATCATACTTATTCCTAACGACCAAACGTCTGATCTTATATCATAATAACCGGGATTTCCTGTAACAATTAAAACACAATAAAAGTAGTTAAATTTAAATAATCAATTCTCAATATACCTATGGATTTGTGAAAGTATTATTTCAACCTTTTTCTACATACACTACATAAAAATACAATAAATATTAAATAAATTTTATAAATGAGATCTAAATAGTCAGCCTCAGCTCGGTCACCCTCACACAAAGTGTACAAATATACGATATACATATGTATCTATCTTTTCTGTCATGCTTTAATATAATATTGAACAAAAACTCAACGCCTCGACCTATCTGCTGACATTTCTTTTAAATTTTGTACGTGTCAGTTATCTGGATACAAATATATATGTATATCTATGGGTATTTCACACATAACCTGAATCTGAAATCTGAATCCCTGGCTCCTCAAAGTGTAAACCAAAAACCAAACTATAATTTTCAGCAAATAAGTCTAGGTTAAGCTGGTTTTGGTTGCTTTATTTTCTAATAAAGAAAAATAGAAGTTAAGTTAGAACGCGTTATTTGTTACTTTGTTTTTCAAATTGAAATGTTTATGACATTTTTTAAAAATCTTTAGTTATAACCGTTTCAACAAATAGAAATAAATAATTTATGCACAGTGTAACATTGATTTTTGTATACTTCAAAACTAAATGAAAAAAAATACTTTACAATTACAAAAAGAAGAAAAACAACGATACAGTAAAATTTGTAAATTCATTGAATAAGTAAAAAGAAAAATGGATTATTATTTCTACGATTACGATCAACCTTTGTACGATGATGACGAAAGAGTTGTATTTAAAATGAGTGAAAAAAATTTATCTGATATATGGATAAATTGTATTCAACCATCATTCCTACAAATTATTTCTTATATACAAAAACTTTTAATGTGGAATATCATTTGTCGAATGGTATGGATTATTCTAAGAAAAACTCGTTTGAAAAGTGCAGAACATATGGTATCATTTGTGTGTGGAGTATGCATTCTTACACAAACAGTCGGTCCAGCAACTGTTTATATTTGTGCATTCGGACTTATTAGTTACTTAATACTTTTTATATTGAATTTTTTAAAAATAAATCGTATAGGCCACATATTTACTATAAGTTGTCTTTTAGGGTTAACTGTATGTGAATTAATACAAAAAAATGCGAAAACATGGCATCAAATTCGTGGTACTCAAATGATTGCAACAATGAAAGCAATTTCTTTAGCATTTGATACAGATACAAAGAAAATTGATAAATTACCAAATATGATAACCTATTTAGGATATATTCTTTGTCCAGCAAATAGTGTTTTAGGACCTTGGATATCATTTGATGAATATTTGATGACATTTAATGGTCCTATATATAAGGTTAAATGGATTTTATGGACTATAACAAATGCTTGTGTAGCAATTATATTTTTAATTATTTCAAATTGTATTGCTGGAATGATAGCATCTGATTATTCATGGAAATGGTTTGTTGCTTACAGGGATGCATTATCATATCGTTGCAGTCATTATTTTGTATCATTTTTATCACAAGCAACAATGTCTGCATCTGGTTTGATACAGCATCAATCAATTGATGATGAGTCATATTTTTTTGGTGACTTTATTTCAAAACCATTGAGAATTGAATTTCCACGATCATTAGTTCAAGTTGTCATAAATTGGAATATACCAATGCATCGATGGCTTAAGGATTATGTGTTTCGTCGAATGAAACGTTATGGTACAGCATTTGCAATATTCACAACATATTTAACATCGTCATTGCTACATGGTTTAAATTTTCAATTATATGCTGTCTTACTATCGCTAGGTTTTTATACATTTGTAGAATATAAATTACGTTATAAAATTGCAAATATATTTAATGCATGCATTTTATCATCACAATGCAAACGAACATCATGTACACATGAATATAAGTGGAATTCATTATTAGTTTTACTTGTTAATTTAATTTTAAGTTTAGTTACAATCGTTCACTTGGCATATTTGGGTGTTATGTTTGAGGTATCAACATCTCTTCAAGAAGAAGGCTATTCATTTGAGCATACATTAAATAAGTGGCAAAATCTGAATTTTATCAGTCACTGGATTGTAATATTTTCTTATACTTTTTATTTACTAATATAAATAAAATTTTGCACAAAAGAAAAAAACTTAAGTATTATGAATTGGCTGATCTCAATGTTTTTTTAAAAGTCAAATAAAATACAAAATATAATTTAGTGTAGAAATTGTATAAAATGAATTATAAGCAAATATTAAAAAGCACAATTCTGTGATTCAAACAATTTTCTTATCGGCTATAAATGTATTTTAGATTTGTAATTTGAATATGCAATTTTTGTACTTAAATAAAAAAAAATAGAAATAAATGAGTGTAATTTTTGTTTGAATCAATAATAGAAATGGGAATAGTATTTAAGATAGAAAGTACAAGAACTTATGTATATAGTAGATGGATTAAGAAGTCAATTCGCATACATTTATTTTTCTAATTTTGATCTCAAATACCAGCTCTCTACTAATTGGCTTCAATAGAATGTTAAGTACATCCGTTTAATTAACAGCGCAAGTTGAGCAATTTATTTTTAAATATTTTAGAAACATTAAAAAATTATAACTGACTTACCTGTGGGATCAATTCTTTCCGGCGCCATATATGGTTTACAACCAGCATCAATAGTTTTGGCTACTGAATCTACCAAATAGCCTAGAAAATATAAAAGAAAACGCAACTTTTTTAATGGTGAAGTTTAAGATTTTAATACTGTATTTTTCACAATGAAAGGTTTAAAAAAAGATATTGACTAAAGTCAACTTGACGTTTATTATGTTGAATATTCCCACCATCCATATAGCTTAAGTAAATAATTTCATAATTGAATCACAGCTTTTGAATTTAGTAATGAAATAGATGAAAAAATGAAGCTTTATTTCAAATTATTTCATTAGACTTACTTAAGCTAAATTTAATTTCAGCCATAATTCATAAAATTTTAAAAGAAATAAGTTGAAATAAAAAATGACACTAAGTATTAGCTTGTACATATCTGTATCTTGAAATAGAAAAGTTTTAAACTAATAACGTTCTTAATTTGACGTATGTTTCAATTTATTCATCTCAATACTCAAAGGTTTTTCAATGAGCGCTGTTTTTATTTATACGAATGTTCAGTTAGGAATATTTTGCAAATAGTTGAAATTATATTCACTAGTTGTTTTCTTATTTAATAAATTGTTGTATTAGTGGAAATTTGCATATCACAGAAAAAGAAATTCTTATCCATTCAAGATACAGAAATGGAATAGTTGAATATTTTCACCATGACTATTGAACAGGTATTTAACTATTAACAAAGAACATGTTGAAATATCATATAACTAAATTAAATCTAGGTTTTCAAAACTTACGTAAAAGAAAAAAGGGTTGTTTATTACATTCATTTTTATTTCAGTTTTTAAATTCTGTGTTACGGAAATTTTGGTAAAAACAATCTTGAAAAAATATTTATTTAAGAACATTAAAAGATTTCTCAATATTTGAATGATTTTATGTTGTCTGCATTGATTGCTTACTATTCTCAAATATTAACCAGCAATTACTTATGTAGGTTTTGAAATAATTCAGTTCTGTGGCTTTTTTTTTTTTTTTTTAAAAAACAACTTATCTGCAATTTTGTAATTTTTCAGGAGAGCGATTTTAAATAAAAATTTCTATAACTTTTCATCTTTTTAAGACTTTTGCGAAAAAATGTTGACTAATTTTTCAAAAACAAAATTTTACATTTAATATAGCTTGAAAAGACGAATTCAACCGTATTTATAACTAAAAAATAACAAAATTGCAGATGTTGTTTAAAAAAACAGAATTATACTCATTGTATCATATAGAGATTGCTTAGCTCAAATACTATTTAACATTATGTCTTTTCAACAATTGCATAATGTACGGGTATGTGTTTCATTTTCAATGGTTAGATACATATGTACATCATATATAAAGAGCTGAAAAATATATTATATATCTTGCTAAAAAAAAATTTTACCTACCAGAAATTCCAAAATCACACATTTTGACTTCACCTTTCCGATTTATAAGTATATTTGACGGCTTAACATCTCTATGTATAACTTTCAATTCGGCATGTAAATAATGAAGTGCATTAACTATAGCTATGGCAATCTAAAAAAGTCATTTTTTTTAATAAGAAGACAATCAATAAATTTGTTTCATACTTTTCCTAAAACATCTTCTGCCATAATTTTATTATTTTTAAACACTTTGGGATAAAATTTATCCAAGCTTGTATCCATTACTTCCATACATATCCATACATCACCTTCACGAAATAGTGCTCCATAAAAATGTACTGTGTACATACAAGCACTAGAACGCATTGATATGTCTAGATCCATTAAAAGTCGTTTCTTAAAGATTTAAAATTGGAACAATAAGTTAAAAATTATTTATAGGGAAAACTATAAAATTTTATTACTTGTTCTTTTGAATTAACTGTTGCTGTTATTCTTTTAACAGCCATTACTGTACCACTTTGAACATGTCTCATTTTTTCAACGACTCCATAAGCTCCCCGCCCTAGATCACATATCTTTTCTAGACTATCAGCTTCTATTTCAAAAGTTCTATCATCTATTGTTATTGTTGTTCTTGTATCTAAATTACGTGGTGGTGTCCTATGTGTTGAAAAATATATTTTGATTAATAAAATTATAAATATCACATAGTTATATTCTTAAAAAAAAAACTGATTCTAGTTACTTACACCGGTACTACTGGTTGATTATCTACTTGGATTTTAAGGTTAGGTCTTCGACGTGACATATTTAAGATTCTTATTTTAAAATTTCTCGTTAAACTACTTTATTGTTTATTGCTTTCGGCAAGTTATTAAATTAACAATTATAACATACGACAAATATTATCTTAAAACATTTTTTATCATTATACGGAAATTCGTTTTATTGCCATAAAAAATCTTGTACTTATATATTTCTCATTTTTGAACACGACACTTTCACTTACTTTCCAATATTTTCAAAAAAGTAAACAAATTATTCACATTAGTCTTATAAGAATAATAATCTTTTTTTCAGAAAATTAATTTTAATTTTTTGACAATTTTAATTTCCTTCTTCTTACGTTTCGAAGAGAATTCGTTCCAATCGTTGTTTCGTTTCACGTTTCTAATTTGACACATCTTTTATCAATTACCATGGGTCAATCTATAGTTGTTTCATTACATCAGATGAGAGCGTCTTTTTCACACTGATTTTCTTAAGTCGACAATAAAGGTCGCTACGAAAAATCGCACTTCCTTAGTTCAAATAAAATAGCTAGTCTTAAAAATTCGCATTCTATTCATGAAGCTAACAAAAGAAATTCGAAATCTGCAGATAAATGTCACTTTAACGAAATTTTTTGTCTTTCTACACTGGGTAGTTAAACGAGGTTTTTTTCTGCGCTCGTTGTTAGAATACACTCACACTCTGCTTACACTATTTGTTCAGAGCTATTCTGTACATATTCTTTAGTTGACAGATTTTTCTGCTAGAAAAGTTAGCAGGTTGAGATGGTAGCAGATTCTTAAAAATTCGTATTCTGGTCACAAGTATTTTTCGAAATCTTTAAGAAGCTGTCAACAGAAATTCGAAATCTGATGACAAATGTCACTTTAAAGAAAGTTTTTGCTTTTCTACACTGGGTAGTTAAACCAGTTCTTTTTTTTTGTTGATCGTTTTAAAATATTGGAATATTTTTTTCCCAGCTCGGTATAAGAATCATCTAAAATAACTTTACCAAGAGGATAATACACTCACACTATAGTTACAATTGGTCGAGTCAACTTCAGATGTAATTTAAACCGTTATAAAAATGTGTAAATAAACATGTTTACAGAAGTTGTTACAACCATTAAATAAATTTGTAAATAAAAATGAAAAAAAAAAATGAAAATCAAGTTAATTACTTCATATTTATTTATATAGATTTGTGTAATTAACATTAAAAAAATAATCCATTTTATTATATTTAGTATTTATGTACCAAAACTTAAAAATGACAGAAGTTAGCAAAAAACTTAAACGATAACGAACTCGAAAATAGCACCTGATAGTTAGCAGATTTTTCTGTTAATTTTTTGATACAGAATACCAATTTTTGTCTTAGCAGATTTTTTTAAGAGCTGCCAAAATTTTGTATGAAAGTTAGCAGAATGTCAAATTAGCAGAAACTGCTAAATACACACAGAATAGCTACCATTATTCGTTTGTTCATATCTCTCATTAATAGTAACTTTTTAATAATAAAATTATTACCGTGTCATACATACTCGTATAGTATATACAGATAAGTGAAGGTAAAAAGCAAAAATTATACAATAGATGTTTAGTCAGTTTAGTGTATAATAGCTCTTTCGAAAATCAAGAACATGCAAACATACATAAATATTTGGCTTCAAAAAAGCAATAAACATATGTAGCTTTTGAAACTTCCGAATCAAATTTAAATTTTTTGCGTTTCTCTTTTAATTTTCTTATCATTACTTTTACACTATTCTTCTTCACATTCGTTGGCCAGTGGAGTAGTGCGGTTTCCTCATCTTTCTACACTTTTTCAATAAACCTGATTTCTATTTAACGAGGTGAAGATACTAACACATATACAAAAGACTGACAAATAAATTGGGTTTAAACAAAAATCCGAATTAGCGGGTTTATACAACATGAAATTGGAAGTAAACCAAAATCCGTATTAAAAGTGGATTACGTATAAACTCCTAAATGACAGTTGTGTTTTACTTCGTTCGTTTTCAAGAATAAGCCGAAAGTGAACTTGTTTCACTTCGAAGTTTTCCAGAATACGAAACTTTGAATTCGAATCGAATCTCAATTACGCCATTTTCAAGAATAGCCCTGAATATAATTGTTTTGTACCGATTCACGCACAACGATATGTCACCCTTTGCACACTTGGTGGTTAAACCGGTTATTGTTGCGCTGAGAGTAACAAAAGGGTATAATTTTTTCCAACTTGGTATAGTAAGAAATCATCCAAAATAATTTCAGCTTCACGGTTGTAATACACTCATACTCTCGTTACAACTGATCGTACCACCTTCAAATGTAGTTTGAGCAGTTGTAAAAACAGGTTTTATAACCGGTTTGCGTCGTTGTAACAACAACCAAATGTGTTCATGCTCTGTCGTCGTCAGTTTAAGAGTTTACACGTAATCCACTTTTAATTCGGATTTTGGTTTACTCCCAATTTCATGTAGTGTAAACTCGATAATTCGGATTTTGGTTTAAACCCAATTTATTAAGGTTTAATCCAAATTTTTGTGTATGTATGTGTAGCGTAAAATGCAATATGGCGGAATCGAATTTTTATGGTGCGAATTGTAGAGTGAAGAAGAAAGAAGTAAAGCATGTATACTGTACGTGTATCAACGTCTGCATGTATTATTTTAATCCAAATTTCCAATTTTACCAGTTTATACCGTACTCCCAATTTAATCCAAAATTCGTATTTAATTCGAATTATTTTTTACCGTATAAACTCGTATAATGATGCATCCTTTACTTCATTTGTAGTAGATTTACTACATTTTCCCCCCATAGAAAATCTACTTCGCACTTTATTAAATCTACTTCACTTTAAGTGTTATCGCTAATTAACTATATTACAATACAATACAATACAACCTATCGTCTATTGTCATATCATGTCCATTGTTCTTTTCTTGTGTACTGTGTTTGTGGTGTAATTAATCAAGTGGATATGACTTTATTTCATTTATCAGAATAGCTCCCATTGTACTGATTTATATTTTTATAATCTTAAGAATATTATTGAATTATTTGAGTTTTTAAATTAAATACTTTTTGTTATGTTTCTGAAAAAAAAAATAAAAAAATAAATGTTTTTTATAATGTACATTTCCTTTTTTTTGCATTTATTTTCCATTGAATAAACGTTCTAGTTTATTTTGAATTACGAAGCTGTTTTGTTTAACTACATTTTTCAAACGTATTCAATGACGACATATCGTTGTTCGACACTA
Source organism: Bombylius discolor (assembly GCA_939192795.1). Classification (NCBI taxonomy): domain Eukaryota; kingdom Metazoa; phylum Arthropoda; class Insecta; order Diptera; family Bombyliidae; genus Bombylius; species Bombylius discolor. The sequence goes on along the minus strand of OW584240.1, from coordinate 30,807,753 downwards.
AAAGGGTTAAGAGTCAAAGAGTGTTCCATTTATTTAGCTCTGTTGAAGTACGCTTAACTACTCCAGACTTAATGAACTGATAATTCTGATTTTTTTCACTTCCTCACTGAAGAAGCAGGTTTTTTTGGCACTCAATTTCTATATTCGGCAATAGAGGTCGCTACGAAATGTTTCAGTTCTTCAGTGAACAATTTTCTTTCATAAGTTCATCAGTTTCAGTTTACCAACTGTTATTTAGTGTCAAAGTATCATATGAATTGAAGTTTCGGGTTATGACGTGTTTTTTAAATTTTTATTTAATATTTCGTCTTGAATTATTTTGTAATATTGGATTTTTGTAATGAAATCTGTGCAAGTATGTAATTTAATCTTTTAACATGTTTTTTTGGACACTTAAAATGAGGCTATTTCCAAGAAGAAGATAAGTGATCTGAACAAAACTGAAGTGACCACATATCCCTTCCTCAGTTCCAATAAAACAGCTATTGTCATTGGTAGAACTGTGGGAGAATTCTTCAAAACGATGAATTTAATTGTAATGCAACTTGTAGCGACACTTTCGTTGAATTTATGCTGAAGTGAAGTTTTCATCCAAATGAGGTTTTGGTGAAAAAGTTGTGCCACCTGTTGAATTTTGAAACGAGCGCGTTGTTTAAAGAATGGAATGGAATACCTCACTCACTTAAATAGGCCTTGGCTCGATTTGCGCTGCAGCACCATCGCAAAGTGCATTAGGGAGACCTTAAGCACTTTTTCGAAAAAAATCAAAACTTGCCAAAACGTAAAGCAGCTCAAAAAATACAGAAAAATATATACATATGTAGGTAAGTATAGAATAGTAGTAAATAGTAAATATAGAAAAATATTAATCTTTAATTGTATAAAAGCATGTATCTGATAATAAATCACAATTTTCATAAGGCTTCAAACCAGGTGAATTTAAGTAATTCTTATCAACACAAGCACATCGAAAATCTTTTTGTCCTGGTTCATAATATTTTCTTGGGACACCAGACCATTCACGTTTCACACCGCCACTGTGTGATGAGCACCACACTTTTGTTCCGTGTGCTTTAGACCATTCTATATTGCATGGTGGGAATTTATTCTTCATTTTATCATCTTCTAATTTTCTTTCTTGAGCTTTCTTAACCAATTCATCAGCTCTTTGAAAATATTTAGTTTTGGATCCATTTTTATCATAAAACCTTTAACAAAAAGCAAAGTTAAATAAAATGAATTAAATTTCTAATTAAAGTATAAAGAGAATTATACTGCAATACCTTCCTATTAGTTTTCCTATATAAATATATTCCTTGTCATAAAATTTTTTCCAATTATACAAGCTCAAAATTTCTGACGGTTTTAACTGTAATATATCATCAGATTTGTCAGTATATGTTTCAAAATCACCAGTTATGAATGCAACTGATGCATCTTTACCTGAAAATTAAAAAGAAAGAAAATTTGTAATAAGTAACTGTTTTATTGCATGATGCGCCTACGCCCACTTTATACTTAAGTTTATTTACATACCAGCGAAGAAATTGTATGAACATCCTTTTCCATAATGCTTTTTCCCTTTTGTAACATCATAAATGGAACCAAGAACACTTAAATAGATTGGATTGATATCAATTTCACCATTGAACTTATTCAGATCACTTTTTGTAAACAATATTTGTGTATTTTCCTGCTTATATAATTTGGAAGTAGTTATAATAGCGTTCTTAATATTTTCCACTACATTCGAATAAAAAATTGCTAACAAAATTGGAATTACTAATAATACAATGTACTTTATACTATATATTGTCATTTTTTAAGTTAAAGTTATTCAAGAAATATGTATGTACTTACATTTCTAAACAAAAGCACTTTTTTCCACTATTCAATTTTAATTTTTAATCATCATTCATCAATAGTAGATAATTATAATTCTATGTGTATAACATCTGTCAACCTGACGTTAATCGGGTACGTTCAATTTGCTTAACAACTGCAATAATGCGTTCGTTTCAAAATTCAACAGGTGGCACAACCTTTCCACCAAAACTTCATTTCACCCTTTGCACACTTGGTGGTTAAACCGGGTATTGTTGCGCTGGGAGTAACAAAAGGGTATAATTTTTTCCAACTTGGTATAGTAAAAAATCATCCAAAATAATTTCAGCTTCACGGTTGTAATACACTCATACTCTCGTTACAACTGGTCGTGCCACCTTCAGATATAGCTTGAGCAGTTGTAAAAACAGGTTTTATAACCGGTTTGCGTCGTTGTAACAACAACCTAATGTGTTTCGATAATCACCACTTCACCGTAAATTCACCGAAAGTGTCTACAGCCCTACAGGTTATATTGCAATGGGCATGAACACATTACACTGTTTGCACATTAGGTGGTTAAACCAGTTATTTTGCGCTGGGATTAACAATAATGGTATAATTTTTTCCAACTTGGTATAGTAAGAAACCTAATGTGTACAGACTCTTAGATGGTTATAACAATGGACGCAAACCGGTTTTAAAACCTGTTTTTGCAACTGCTCAAATTACATCTGAAGGTGGGACGACCAGTTGTAACGAGAGTGTGAGTGTATTATACCCGTGAGGCGTGAAGCTAAAACTATTTTAGATGATTTTTTATACCAAGTTGAAAAAAATTATACCATTATTGTTACTCCCAGCGCAAAATAACCTGTTTAACCACCTAATGTATACAGGCAGAATTAGATGCGTTTCAAACTCAACGTTTTGAAGAATTCTCCCACAGTCCTATCAAACCAATGACAATTTATTTCTGTAACAACAGACTGATTGGGATAATTTATACGATACAGCAATTGCTGGACGAGTTTTTGGCGTTTTGCTTTGAACTTGCTGCGTGATGTACTCTTGCATTTACACAGTCCAGCAATCATCCATGCAGCAAAATGACAGACAATGCTTCTTCTTTAAAATTTTCTTTTGTTCGAATATTCTTATATTTACATTTAAATAAACGTTAAGTAATTTGAAAAAAAAAATTACTTAAAATATTGTTTTTTTATTTGAAAAATAAAAAATATAAAAAAATTATTTAATTTTAAAATTAAAAAAAGAATTTTATTCACCTATTTCAATGTTTCACGCAATTTCCACGATACGTCAATTGCTCTATCCATCAACCATCAAGCAACGATTTCTTGGTGATCGGGGTGAGGCAAATTGAGGGGTAGCACATCACTTGTGTACCAAAAATTTCATCGAGCAATTTGACATTTGCTCTATTCCTTTTTCGTAATTTTTTCAACTCTGCTTTATTTCTTCTTCGATTTTATGAAAGCAGTATTAAAAATCGTTACTTTATAAAGAGAAAAAGTAAATTCAAAAAGTGAAAAAAATTTATTTTTTTCGAAAGTGATGAAACATTGAAATAGGTGAATAAAATTCTTTTTTTAATTTTAAAATTAAATAATTTTTTTATATTTTTTATTTTTCAAATAAAAAAACAATATTTTAAGTAATTTTTTTTTTCAAATTACTTAACGTTTATTTAAATGTAAATATAAGAATATTCGAACAAAAGAAAATTTTAAAGAAGAAGCATTGTCTGTCATTTTGCTGCATGGATGATTGCTGGACTGTGTAAATGCAAGAGTACATCACGCAGGAAGTTCAAAGCAAAACGCCAAAAACTCGTCCAGCAATTGCTGTATCGTATAAATTACCCCAATGTCAAATTGCTCGATGAAATTTTTGGTACACAAGTGATGTGCTACCCCTCAATTTGCCTCACCCCGATCACCAAGAAATCGTTGCTTGATGGTTGATGGATAGAGCAATTGACGTATCGTGGAAATTGCGTGATTGATTATTCCAATGACCAATATATTGAAATGGTGATTGGTAACAGCCAGGTGACCACCAATCTCAAAGTTTGGCCTCCAATCTAAAAGCTGTTTTAAGCTCTTTCTTATTCTCAGGATTTTTTCTTAATTTCTCACTTTTTAAAAATAGATTCTCTTTTTTATCTATTTTTCATACAATACCTAGAAAATTTTAACAGAAATTTGAAAAACTTTAATATTTTTAACTCAATACAATTACAAGCAGAATAACACAATCATTCTCATGGTTCAAGTATTACATACAATACAATATAATATACAGAATCTATATGTAAACAGCTTTCCCTTTACTGGATATATTCATAATCAGATATAGTATATGTACATATCATTTGATTCAGTATAAAAATTTAACCAATTTGTATGAGAAATTGAAGTTATAGGATTGGAGGGTATATTTCAAGAAGAGTAAGTATACAAGTACCTAATTTGTTTATGATGGATCACATTTATAAATTCTGATTTTTTTTAATATCAAATTTAATCGTTTATTACTTCGAATACAATCTTGATATCGAATTGATACTTTTAAAAAAAAATTTGTTAATAAATTCGATCAAAAATTCTAAATTTTTCATTACTAAAAATCATTTTTGTAATAAGAAATAATAATAATAATAATTCTTAGCAAGAAAAAAATTTCAAATACATAGTATAAAATAGTTTTTTTTACTTTCGATCGTATAGTATATTGTATCCATCCATATTAGGAGTGTTTGATAGTATATGTATGTTGACGATAATTAACTTACATTTCACTTCAAAATAAAAAAAAATAAATATAATTTTTCCTTATTACCCTTCATACTTTACCTCTATACATTTTTCAATGCAAAAAACCAAAAATATAGTTAATCACCGTACAAAAAAAAGTGTATACCTATGTATGTGTTTGGGAAAAAAATTATAAATTTCGCACTATACTTTTTTTCTGAAGGAATAAATAATAAGTACTCTCTCGTCCTATTGAACTCTGTCTGTTTCTAGATTCTATGCTATTACTGTGGAACTCCTCTGTTTGAGAGAATAAAAAATTCAAACTAATATTACTATGTAGTAAATATGAATTTTTTTCAATAAAATTATATAAAAAAATTTTTAAATGGATAGTTTTGCTCAAGCTAAAGTTATTTGCGTTAATATTGGATCACCTTGAGAACCGTTATATAAAATGCAACAAGGTATATAAGACAAGGTATAAGACCAAACTAACCAAAAACATTTTTTTCAATTATTTATTGTTTATCTTCTATGTTTCAAAAATAAAATATTGCCATTAATAAAAGCTGTAAATATACATACGTATAACTAATGTATAATAATTTATAACTTAAATTAAAAGCATCCATGAGATAATAAATAAATTTAATTTGACTTAGTTCTTTGTTTTATCAGGTATATAGACTACATCAAATCCTGATATCGGTATTGGCAATTTGTTTATTCCTTTAATCCATCTGTTTTCATTACATGAAAAACATTCAACAGAGTCAAGAGTTGTTTTAACTGTTGTTTTTGTCAATATTCCACCAAAAATAAATACTTTATCATTGATACATACAATACTATGACCATGCCTTGAATACTAAACATTATAGACTGTGACTGTTAGTAAAACATTAATATATTTAAGTACCTTGATTCTGGCATATCTGTTACTTTTTCCCACTTTTTTTTAAAAAACGAAAATTTGTCTACAGAAGAAATTGAATCAAATAATTTATCATTAATTTTTGTAAGACCTCCAAAAATAAATAGATGTATATTATTCACAGTAGCCATTCTAGCAAAACACCTTTGAAAATGTATATGTACATATATATATTTTTTTTAGTGTATAAAATAATATATGTATGTATTGTAAAAAAAAAAAAAACCTTGGTTTTCTTAAAGTACAAATATTAGTCCATTGCTCAATCTTCAAATCAAATGATTCGACAATATCAGTAACAGTAATTTTATTATCTGCAGCTATGCATCCTCCGGCAGCCCAAATATGTTCTCCTATTAACGTACATGCTAAACCAGATCGAGCTAGTTTAAGAGATGGTTTCTGTGCAATTGTGAAATTAATTGTAATTAATTTTTTTTTTAATTTATAAAATTACCTTAAACCATTCTCGTGTATTTATGTCGTAATAAATCATAGATGCCATTGGATATTTTACATTATTTGCACCACCAATTACATATAAGCCAGATGATGTGGCAATCAAGCCAAAATCACGTCGTTCACTAGGTAAATTAGTTTCTGGGCACCACTCAAGTTTTTCATAATCAAAACTCCACACAGATTTAGAAATTAACTATAATTCAAAAATGAATAATTTATGTATTATTACAAACTACAGTTTAGTTTTATAAATTTCACCGCTTTTGAATTATCGAATCTTGATCTTGTACCACCAATAATGAAAATTTTCTTGCTACAAACTACACAAGAATGATTATACCTTGACCCCGGCATATTCGAAATAAGTTTCCAATTATTTTTAGAAAAATTGTACGCAAATACACTTTTTCCATATAAATCATCCGTGTCATTATATCGAACTTTATTTGGATCAATACCTCCGAATATGAGTATTTTATATTGATTACAAGATCTGAAATAATTAGCTACGTATGCATTAATATTATAATTTATGATTTAATATTTAATCAAAAAAAAAAAAAAAAAAGTTAATTGTACATTAAATCAGGAATGGCACAGATTTTAGAATCTTCATAATTTTTCCAATATTTTTCAGTTGATAAAGATTGTTTTGGCATATGCTTTAAACATTTATATTGTGATATTTCACATTCACTTTGGTCCGCGTCGCTTATTTTTATTTTATTATAAGAATCATACTCATGACCGTATCTTCCATTTGAAACTTGAGTGAATTTATCTTTATATGTTTCGTCATGAAACTGAAATAAATAAAGAAAAAATTGATATTTTCATTTTATTTTAAAAAAAAAAAATATTAATATACATTAAAGTGTTTGTTGTGTGAATAATTCTGTTTATATTTCCAGTGTAAAAACAAATATCTCGTCATGTGCGAATTTCAAAATTCTTCAAAATATTTATTTTTGACTTGTAGCAGGAATTTTCACAGTATACTTAAAAATTCCTATTTTTGAATTAAGTTCTTTAGAAATAATTATAAAAATTATCATTGAAATGATGAATGATAATAAAATCTTAATTATTATAAATATTTCTACAAAAATTTCGAATTTATTTTCTATACTACTTTTTACATTGCAATTACTCAATGCTTTGTATAAATTTGAAAATACCATTTTAACGTGTCATTAATGGGAAAAACAAAAATAAATTTTAATTGGTATTGTCAATTAATAGAGGAATTAATTTTTTTTTTTTTTTTTTTTTTTTTTTTTTTTTTGAAAGTTTGAATATATGATCTAGCTAGTAATCTTAAAAGAATTTTGATGAATTTTATATAATATACAGATTTTTTAAAATTTTTTCACATTTTATATTTTGTTTTTTATATTTTTATTCAAATTTATACATAAATCGTAAATCAAAGTTATAATCCTTCTCTAATGATATAGTTATTTTTAGGTACAAAAGATTATTTTTAATTTTTAAATCATATTTGATTAAAATTTGATTGTAGCTTTTTAATTTCTTTATATTTCGTGTAAAATTTAATTAAAACATTTAGATATTTGATATAAATTATTATTGTAAATTTACTTCATATTTATTTCATTACAATTAAATTTTAATTTCTTTCACATTATTTAAATAAGTATACTTTCTCTTTATCAATTTATTATGTACATGCATTATAGGAAATAATTAAGTATATTGGTAATATTGTCTTTGTGTTTTTTGCTCAAATGATTCTGTTACTTCATTATACGAATGGTTTTTCTTAGTTACATTATTATGTCCTTCGCGATATTCTTTTAAAACTTGATTTGGATTTTTATCAAAAAATTCAAAAGATTTCCAAAATTGGGTTCCCTTTTTTTTTAACATTTCTAAATATTCAACAAATGTTTTATAAGTTAAAGTGTACTCATTTGGACATTGTAAATCTCCCAAAAATATTTCATCTCTTAACCATAATCTATCATCTGGTATATCTAATTTTAATCTCTTTAATACAATGAAGGCTTCTTCTTGATTTTTATACCAATACCTTGTAGTTACATACCTATAAAGGTACAAATTAACTGATCATAGACAATTTACATATAATTTTATTTACATACAACTATAGCCGATAAAAAGTGATAGCACTGACATAATTTAAAATTATGCTAGTATGTATACCACTACTGTTTTATAAATAAAAAAACATTTAAAAAATTAATACATACATATTTGTATACAGGGTTATTCTTTTCAAAGTTCAAATATTGGCACCACGTTATTCGGAATACTTCATGAAAAAAATTGTACTGTCGAAAATTTGTATTGCGCCTCCTTTCCCCGCTAGATGGCGTTTAAAATTTTGAGTTTTGTGTAAGACCTTTCAACACAAAATCGTCTGTAACTTTAAAATTTAAACAAAGTTTTTACTGCAATTGATGCTTTGCAATTTTATACAGGTCGTTTTCGACCCTTCGCATATCTTTAATTTTAATTTAATAACGAACGGCGTTTTTGAGTATTTTGTTTTATAGTGGACATTATTGGTTTTAAAAATAAATTTAAAAAATTTTCAGCAGGGAATTTTTTTTCCAGGATACTAATTTATTCACAAAATTTCTGGAAAATAAAACCATAAATTTTGACTTTTTGGCCCATTTCTTTTAAATGAAATTATTACATGTAATAAACGACAATACCAAACAATAGGTAATTTTATTACCTAACGATTAGTAAAAAAGGAAAATTATAATACGTAGGGTATACAAAAAGTTTTGAACGCTCTAGAGAGGAAAGTAGGAGCAATACAAATTTTCGGCAGTATGTATGTAGAATTTTTTTCATGATGTAGTCCGAACAATATCGTGGTGTCAATATTTGCACGTTGAAAAAAATCACCATATTATGTACATATAAAGTGCAGTCCTCTGGTAAATAAGTACATATCAACTAATTCTATAGAAACTAAAGTACTTAATATATATGTATGTACTCGTATATTCTCAAAATAATGTTAGTGCATAACTTTTAAATTTGCTTATCTCATTTTATCTTTGCTAAAAATTTTTACAACTAATTTAAAAACATTTTCTTACGCAAGGCCATCTTCAATCATTTTTTGCACTTTTGGATAGTCAACGATTCGTTGAAGTTCAATTGCATCAGCATTTCTTTTAAATTCAAGTAATTGCCACGGCAACATTAGTCCAAACCGTATACAGTTCATAATATCTAAAGTATATTTACATCTTTTTTGCCAATCATATGAAAGCCAACGTACGGCTGCCATAAATGTCTAAAAAAACAGTTAAGAATTTAAAAAATTTATTAAAAAGTTTTGAAAATTTTACTTTACAAGAATTCAAATATTTCAACTTCAGATAATACTTCAAGTAGGTATGTATGTATGTTATGTACTTCAAGTAAATTAAATAAATGCTGTCTATATGACGTGTGTCTAAAACACGTGTTAGTTACATTGCATACACCCTTTGCACACTTGGTGGTTAAACCGGTTATTGTTGCGCTGGTTGTAACATAATGGTATAATTTTTTCCACCTTGGTATAGTAAGAAATCAACCAGAATAATTTCAGCTTCACGGTTGTAATACACTTATACTCTCGTTACAACTGATCGTGCCACCTTCAGATGTAGTTTGAACAGTTGTAAAAACAGGTTTTATAACCGGTTTGCGTCGTTGTAACAACAACCTAATGTGTTCATGCTCATAGGTAGCAAAACTACTTATTCGGTTGGCTAATAAGTTCGTTAATTTACTTCTGTACTAGGATTTATTTCAACTGAGTAATTTTAGGTTTGGGATTTCATTTCGAAAACGTGTGAAGCTTGTTGAAGCGGTCAACAGTCAAGTTAAGTCACAGAAACTCAACCTTTTGAAATTATATGTATGTTCACGAATTTAATGAAGTGAATTTAGTCAACCGTATTTCCATCTGTATTTTATTTAAAAAGAAATTGGAAAGATAATTTGGAATGAATTGTCACTGGAGATGAGATGGTTGTGTATGTACAATAATGTCAAACAAAAAAAAGATCGTAAAGGCAAAAAAGTAAAGCACCAAAACTTGTCTTGAAGCCAAATCCATTCGAAGATTACGCTCTGCGTATGATAGGATTACAAGCGAATAATATACTGTCAGACTTTTTACCTGGTAGAACGATCAATTTAGATGTAGATAATGCAACCGCGAGAAATTTTTGAAGAGGAGTAACATGGTTTGAAAATCGGAGTATGTAGGTGTGGGGATTATTGAAAAATTTTCTAAATGAAGGACCTATTTATATGAACATAAATAACATACTATTCATTGTTTTATAATTAATTTCATTTACATATTATACATACTCGTGATAAACCGAAACAAAAAAGGAACAAAATAAATATCGCATTTTAAACGATATATTTAGTACAGTAGTCTTATTTTTTATATAAAAATTCAGATTGCTTCTAAATCTACGCATAATTTTTATATCTTAGTTCTATAAAACATTAATAAATTCTATAGAGTATCTTATACTTCATTTTGAATCTTTGAAAATATTCAATCAATTAAAATATGTTTTTACACGCTATTTAAATTTGTAATACTACTATGATTATTGTAATATCGTTAAAAAAAGATATACGGCATATTTTTTTTCTTTTTTCAAAAAGTACGGCTTGTTCAAGTAGTAGTTTTGAAATTACGAAAACTAGTTTTAGTACTTATATAGAGTATTCACATATTATACAATTGTTATTTTTCTATAAAATTAATTTATTTTGATGAAAATGTAAGTACTTACCTCAGCTTCTGAGTGTACTGCGATTGTATTCTTTCCTAGTATCACACATATTTCATGTACTGTCAATTCTAGAAATTCCTTTGTTGCAACCATTATTAAGAAAAATCTTCCAATACGGTTTAACATTAATTCTTTAATGAAAATATCATCATATTTTCTTGCTTCTATGTATAATATAAACGCAGAATCTTCAGATATACGTTCACCATCATTTAAACATGTCCAACATTGATCAACTAATTCTTTAATTTTTAAAAATTGTGCAGCAATAAATAATTCTAAAATTCCTTGCCTTTGAATAAATGGTTCATTTGATATCATCCAATCATAAATCATAGCAAATGCTTGTGGTGTTACTTTATCTGGTGGTAATATTACAATTTGTTGATCAGTTAAATCTTTAAAAAATTCCGAATAACATTGAAGTACCATCATATGACAGCAGAATGTTGCTTCACCAATACGAATTTGAACATTTGTATGTTCATGATTTATAATCATTTCATATAATACATCAAGTAAACTTGATTTTGTCGGTTGAGAAATTTTATCCCAATCCTGTATATTGTTTATTTTAAATCCAATTTGTTTTAATGTTTTCTCCCGCTCTTTTTTAATTTCTGATTCAGAAAGATCACTATCATCAATATCGTTTTCGCTATATTGCGGTACGTTTTTAATAAAATTTCCTGACATTTTATGCAATGATTTATATGTAATAATATGATTTGGTTTTTATTTTCAGAATTATTATATGCTACAAAAAAAATAATTATTACTCTTAGTCCTATTATTTTTATTGATTACCAAAGACATATATCATTTTATGTAACAAATATATGTAAATCATTATTATTATATAGCTGAATTCTCGAAAGTGCTTCTATTTATACATGTAGTATTTATTAATGTAGTATATGCATATTTCACGTGAATGAATATTGAGATGATCATCAAAATCCTTTCATAAGGATATTGATCTTAAAAATCTAGTTTTTATTTGCTATTACAAACATAATAATATGTTAATGTATATATGTAGATTACTTTTCACTTTTGTGCTATTATATGTTTTAGAAAGCTGTAGGTACCTACTACCAATGACAATATACTATAAATTCTATGTATCTGCCCTGTCCTATTACTTACAAAGTATTTTGTTTTTTATAACTTGAATTTTACAACTTCTAAATTCTGAGAAATTCTTAGAAGACTGTAACCACCTACATACATATTATTTTTACTTTAAATTTGTTATTCATTTACTCTGCCCAAATAGTATTACATAACAATGTTCTGAATAAACTTAGAGATAAATTATTCTAAAAGCAATTAGATATAGGTAGTCAGTGACTTACATATTTTTTTGTCCGTTAAACTTCAATATTTTTATATTCTTAAATATTCTGAAAAAATAGATAAATAATTGACTTCATTTGAAATTTCTCACTAAAACCAGACATTTTTTAACACTATCAAAAAACAAAATTATTTTGAACTATTTATTACATGACTACTGAGACTAAAAATGACTTCTCATTTTCATTTTGAAGATAGTGCCGTAGAATAAAAAAACGATAGCATATTAGCATATCACGCCAATTTTCGACTTCTTTATGTTGAATGCTGAAAACATAACCTATATAGGCTCTAGAAGAATATTCTTACTTACAGTAGTTTCAGACTATATACCTATAAAAACTATATATAAAGACTATATACATATTTTTCACATGATTTACCTTTTTATTATATCTAGCCCTTTCAGTCGTATTGGACAAAAAGTTAATATGTTCATAAACATAAAAGAAATGAACAAAACTCAAAATCATTATTTTTTAAAGATAAAGGAATAAAATAAGGATGTGTCCCCAAACGAGGACAAAGTGCCTAAAAGAGTGTGTTAGGTATAAGTACGTTTGTTTATTTCATGTATTTGTAGCATGTATTTAAACATATCCTTATATAAAAAGAAACTTAAATATTCAGTATGTACATATTATAATTATACAAACAAAAATTTAAAAAAATATAGAGAAAAAGATCAATAAAATTAACAGACTAAAATAAATTAACAAAAAATATCAAAAAGTAAAACCCGTGAACCCTTTCACTTTCAGTTACCTATTTGTAGGATATACATAATATGTACGTGCATACAAATGTTTTTGGGTTTTTACATTTTCTTATTTCATAGAAATAATTTAAATGTAATATTACACATTCATAACATTTTCTATTTAATAAATAAAACTCTCCTATTTTCAATTTTCAAATAATTAAAATTATTAATTTTTAATAATAATTACATTTAAAAAAAATAAATATGTATTATAATTTTTCTTTATTGAGAAACAATTTTTACAAAGTATAAAATTTTATAAAATTTGAAAACAAATGTATAATCGGGAACACTTATCAAAAAGTTCATCTGATTTTAGATACAAAATATAAACTAAAGGTTAACACTGTCGATGACGGAAAAAAGAAACACATTTATGTAATTATTCAAAGAAGAAACAATACAAAATATGTCCATAAGACCTGTACTGAAAAAACTTTGTGAACAGAGTATAATACTTTTTTGCTATTTAATTCAGTACGCTTGAAGACTCTAAGGGTGACAGCACTATTGTAACTTCTTTTGCGTTATCATGAACTATTAGATGAGCCACTATATCCGTACGAATTTCGCGTAAAGGATGAAACTCTGCTGTTTTATTTTTCTTCTGCCTTTCAGGGATGAATATTCCACTTGTCAACAATGGTCGACCTCTTATACGAGAATTGACACTTCCAACTTATATAAGTGCCTTTGCAACATACGAGTACAATCGAAAATCCGACGTCCATAACATTCTTGTGTTACTTTTGGTCGTACTTTTTTTGTACACTATCTAACTGGGGCATATAGTACATACTGTAAAATATATAAACCCTCACCTATTATCTGTGCAATTTTTCGAAACTTGTCGGAATAAAGTTTCACACAATGGGGAACTTCCTCTTCAGATACCTTCATGGAAAAACAAAAGTCGAGCTTTTTTGAATTTTTCTGGGATTTCCACTGCTCCAAATGCGCAATGTTGCTTGTTGACGGTTGTTGAAATTTGACGTGTCTTTGTAAGATTGATCTGCAAATATATGAAAATGTTATTAGAAATCTAGTGGAACTAATGGAAGCGTGCAAAAAAAGTGGAGGGAGTCATTTGGCCAATATTAGACTCCTTATAAAATTGTAATCATTCAAACTACACGTTAAAATAAAGATATTTAAATTTTTCTTAATTTACGTTGTTTTATTCAAAAACAAAAAAAAAATAAATACCCGGTAGCTCTTTTTGAAAAACCCTGTATTGCATATTTTGTATGTTCTTAGTAAACAAAATTTTATAATTTATATAAATAAGAATAAAAAACATCCACCCACAAAATATGACCTATTTATTTGTTGATTATACATATTACATGGTGAAAGTATATCTATATATGTATGTATATATGTATGTATAATGTAAAGTACAATGAAAGTACATAATATCTATATAATGTAAAATGTTAATTTTTTAAATATGTATTTATTTTAATCAACACTTTATTTATTTTTCTTCATTAAAATTAATACAAAAACATCTTGTAATTATAATATACCAAAACCTCCGAGAGAGAGAGAGAGAAAATATACAAGCCGTGAGGAATGTGATTACTGATTATGTGAATAAAATTATGAGAAAATTATGTGCATAAAAAGCTCTTGCACTTTGCACATGTTCATTTCCATGAACTTTTACCTCTATCATTTCTCATACAACCTTAAATTTTGTTTATATACATGTCTAATATTTGTGTTAGGATCTGTTTAACCCCTTGTAGTTTTATTTGTTTAAATAAATTATGCGCCTGAAAAAATTATTTAAAAAACTATACCTTACTGATTGACGCATATTACTTTTGTAATGCTATAATAATAAAATTCATATACATAAATTGCGAAGTGAAGTAAAGTGGATTGTTTCATTTCTACCGTACAAAGCAGAAAAGGACTATTTGCAATGTGATGTATATGTATATAAAGTATATGCAGTTAGTCCTTTTTTCCACATACATCACACTGCAAATATAGTCAAAATTTTAAAAGTTGAGGTTTTTTCGCGTATGTTTTACATGGCGTAGTGATCTTTTTTGTGTAGATATATGAAAGAAGAAACGTGTTACAACAACAAAAACGCATGTGTGTAGGTATCTTTTTTTCTGCGCATGTTTTTCTAGTATAATACGAAACCTCAACTTTTAAAATTTTGACTATAGTCCTTTTCTGCTTTGTACGGAAGATTTATATTGTTATCACGAGTCAGACTCGTGATTGATGCACAAAGTAAAAATAACTTTATACGAGTCAGACTCGTGATTAATGCACAAGGGGTTAATCAAAATATTTCTTAATAAATTTACTAAACAAACAAATTACATATTGTATTTATTTAATAAACACTTTAGAGTATCTTACATACAAATTTTTTATTCAACTAATAATTTCAACAATAAATAATTTCAAGAATTTAAATAATCAATCACTTTATTCATTATTTGTTTACGTTATAAAAGTTAACAAATTAATGTCAATTATCAAACTTGAAACCACACACATACATTAGCAATGACTGCCTCACGGGCCACGGCTTGTTTATTCTCTCTCTCTCTCTCTTTGTAATATTATATGTATATACACTATCACAATGTATGTTACTGGAAATTGGTCTGTTTATATTTTTAGTACACATGTACACTATATGGATAATACTTTTACGATAATATATAACTCAAATTTGCCCCCTTGTATTTTCAATGCATGTGCTCTAATAATATAAACAGTTGTGCAAAGCATGCATAATGTGAAAAATGGAACTTGTAATCTGTATATGCTACCAAAAAATATATAGACAGAAAGAATTCTCATGTAGTATCGACTAAAAATTGTAATTATTAAATTAGACTATAGAACAGTACGGTAAGAGAAGGAAGGAAGTGAAAGCTTTTTTAACTATGCTTTAAAGCGCTTTGAAATTTAAGTTTTGTTTTTAACATGATCAAGATGAATGAAAAATAAAAAAAAAATTTTACTCTTGTGTGTTAAATAGAATATAAAAAACATTTCAAATGGTGAAACTTATGTGAATAAAATGAGTCACACCGACACCATCAATTACCTTGTTTATGCGAAACTTTAATTCGCATTAACTCATGCCGTTTTGACTAAATACGGATGCATAAACCAAATTCTAAAACGCATTGAAACTTTATTTCGTTTTGAGTGAATACACTATAAAATCCGAATTTAAAATTTCAATGCGTTTTTAACATGTTTCTTCGTTTTAAGTGAATTGTCATATTTGACCTTTCAAAATGGTGTTGGTAACATACTAAACATCAATATGAACTTTTAGAGTAGTATTAGTTTATTACTCAAAACGTTTTAAGTGAGAATGAAATGTTGTACTACGCATAAACACCAATTGAAATGTATTATCTTAAAACGATGTTCAAAACGTTTTATCGTTAATACGTTTTAATTTTTGTGCATAAACAAGGTAACTGTCGTATTCGCATGTACATATGTATTTCTATGCAGAAGTAAAAGCTTTTTTAACAAAACTGAAATATGCTGATGTACATTCAAAGCTATTTCACTATAATGGGGTTCCAACATTGGAACCCCAGAACAAAAATTTTTATATGAGACATTTTTATACTACATAAGAATTCTTTCTGTCTATATATTTTTTGATGCTACCTACATTTTTGAAATTAAAAAATTTTTATATACATATGTATATAAATCTATATATCAGAATGCTGCCTGATAATATATTTATACATATACATACCTTACACCCCATCACCACAATCATACAAAGTCAACACAAACAAATGCAATAAGAATATCGATTACTGGGGGAGTTAACCTACAATCAAACTGCTGCTGCTGCTTTGCTGCTCTACTAATTTTCAAAATAAATAATGGTCTAAATATGTACATATGTACATACCTGCATATATAAATATCTTTTATAAATAAAACATTTAATCATAACCAAGTAGATTTTAATAATTTTATTTTCAATCTATGTATTAATTAATTTACATACATTTTTTTCATATGAAGTTGATTTATGGACTAACTCATTAATTTTCCTTAATCTTTCAATGTACAAATGTTTTGCAAACACAATTTAAAGAAAATTAAGATTTTTCGAATTTTACTTTGATAATTTTGTTTTAGATATTATATCAAGAACCAAAATTTATTGTTATGTCGGTATTATGTTTTTTCATTCCAATTATTTTAACTTCTGGATAACTGAAAAAATAAAAATAAACGCCAGTTTTAAAATTAGTATAATTCATTTTTTTTCAAATTAGAATATTACGGCGTGCCTTCACTGTCTCAATTGCAAATTGCAATTACAATATAAATGTCTTTTCAATTTCAGTTTCTTATCATGTCAAATTACTGTTGTGTAGAAATATTACATATATAGGAAGTAGGTTGTAATACATATGTACATATTTCAGTTTTCTACATCGAGCCCAAATTCTACAATACATAATATACATACATATACATACATATGTACTTAGAACATAATTGATACATTTACAGGCTTTACAGCAAGTGTTAGTCATAAAGTGATTGAGCATGAACACATTAGGTTGTTGTTACAACGACGCAAACCGGTTATAAAACCTGTTTTTACAACTGCTCAAACTACATCTGAAGGTGTCACGACCAGTTGTAACGAGAGTATGAGTGTATTACAACCGTGAAGCTGAAATTATTTTGGATGATTTCTTACTATACCAAATTGGAAAAAATTATACCCTTTTGTTACTCCCAGCGCAACAATAACCGGTTTAACCACCAAGTGTGCAAAGGGTGATTAGTGGTGATTTAAATGTTGGACAATGATAAATTTTTCAAAAAATATTAACTTGGTAAAAGAGTTTTATAATTTTTCTTTGCTTTAGGTTTAGAGTAAAAAGCAACTGCTATCTTGTCCATAAAATTATTTTTGTCTTCAAATATTTTTAAGTATGTATGTATGTGTTTTTACTTTTGTCTATTTGCCAAATTTTCAAAAATTTGTATCCTCTGTTTTTTATTGAAAAAAGTGCCACAATTTTTTTCTTGAAAAGATGTTTTATAATTTTCATAAAAATGTACCTTTAGAGAAAAAAAATATTTTATTTATTCTTTCTTTTAAGAAATAATTACACTTGGGTTTCTTGACTCACAAATTTTAACTTATTAAATTTACAATTTAATAAATTTACGACGCGTTTCGATTTTTACATCATCTTCAGGTTAATGAATATTTTAACAAATTTTTCTTTAATTTTATACTTATTTTAAAACTATTGAGATAGAGGTAAAAGAAGTTGTGAATGGAAGGGAAGGGTAATTTCATTTAATAAGTTATCATTGTTCTTTATGGCACGCCTGATTTCGACACATTCTAAATAATCCAATCTTTTTCCTTTGTTTATTTTATGTAAGATTTTAAAATTATTTGTACTGAAACTATGGTATGTATTTAAAATATGTTGGGCTATTGCAGAATTTGAATTCTCCTCTTTTATTGCTTTCAAATGTTCATTGAATCTCGTTTTAAAGGATCTACCTGTTTGACCTATGTAAATTGCATTGCAATTATCACATGACGCACGATAGACACCTGAGTAAGTAAAGGGATCATTTTTACTTTTATTATTAAATAATAATTTTTTTAAATTGATTCTCGTAGAATGTATAAATTTTAAATCGGTATGGTGTTTTAAATATTTGGATAACCTATTGTTTATATGACCGACATAATTTGATTTTCTCCATGATATTATGTATGTATATTATTTTTTTGGACAGGGTATATTTCTTTAATGGTTTGTAGTCTTTGTTTTTTCATTAAGTGGTCAGAAATGATTTTAATGGGTATCCATTATTTTCTGCTATAGTTTTTATAACATATAATTCCTTTTTAAAATTATCTTTAGAAAGTGGAACATTTAATGCACGATTAATCATGGAGTGAAATGAAGCTAATTTAATATTAAATGGGTGGAATGAGTTGTAAGGAATTAATACATATGAGTAGGTGTTTTTTTATAGATATTGAATTCTAACTTCCCTGA
Organism: Bombylius discolor; assembly: GCA_939192795.1. Lineage (NCBI taxonomy): Eukaryota > Metazoa > Arthropoda > Insecta > Diptera > Bombyliidae > Bombylius > Bombylius discolor. The sequence goes on along the minus strand of OW584240.1, from coordinate 30,788,749 downwards.
TTGACGTCTAATGGTGAGATCCAAATGATTAATAACACGATCTGTTTCTTTTTCCATGGTAAATTTAATGCTATTGTTAAGGTTGTTTAAATAATTTAGAAACATATTTAATAAACGGTCTGTACTGTCCCATAAACAAATTAGGTATATCATCGACGTATCGATGCCAGCAAAGTATGTTTTTGTAATGTGGGTTAATTGAACTTAAAATGATTTTTTCAAGGAAATTCATATATATGTATGTATATCTGCTAATAAAGGAGAAAGTGGTGATCCCATGGGTAAGCCGTCTTCAAAGGAAACCGGAAATAATTTTGTTCTAAACAAATCTTGTAAAGAGATAGGAGTTCGTCTGCTTTTCCTTTATTTTCAATGTTTTTAATATAATGTTCTACAACCTGACTTAGTTCTTTTATAGGAATTGAGGAGAATAAGTTAATTACGTCAAATGAAACTAATTTTGTGTTTTCGGCTATTTTTAAATTTTGAATTTTTTGAATTAATTCTAGAGAATTTTTTACTGCATACTCCGACGTAAAACCTGTTTCTTCTACAAAAGTTTTGTTAAAAAGTTGGCAAATTTTATAAGTAGGGCCATTTCAATATGAGACTACATGTCTAATGGAAATATTAGATTTGTGAATTTTCGGGAGGCCATAAAGAACTGGAACTGAAGGATTCATTGTAGTATATCTAAAACTAAAATTCGGATCTAGAATAAATTTACAGCATTTTACAAACTTTTTAATTTTAATTTGAAATTTATTAGTGGGATCATTTTTTAAACTTATAGGTTTATTTTCATCTAAAAAATCTCTAATTTTACTATCATAGTTATCCTTGTCTATTAATACTATTGAATTACCTTTATCTGCTTTACAAATAATAATGTCTTCATTCTTGATTTTCTTTTTCAACTTATTAATGGTTATAAAATTTTCCTTGTCCTTCTTCGTCTTAATACTTTTCTGGTTACTTTTTATAATATCCGTACACACTGCTTTTACTTCTACTGGTTCTTTCACTATTGCAGCTTCTACATCTATGGCAAGAAATTCAAAATCTTTCTCCAAAAATATTGGTTCTGGCGCAAATTTGAATCCTTTTTCCAATAACGATTTTTCAGCTGGATCAAAAATCTTTGATGATAAATTTACCACTCTTGGATAAAAATGTTGTTGTATTGTAGTTGTTGGTGTTTTATTTGGTTTTTTGCTATTTTTAAATAAAGTTGTTAACTTGCGATTTTTTCGCATATAGCACTCATGAGCGTGTTTCTCACTGATTCTTCTAAATTCGTTATCAATTACATCAAATTCAACTGGATGTAATATGAATGACAATTCTGCATGAAAGTGCTTTTCTTGCACTTTCTGAAAACTTTTCACTTTTTGTTGATAGCTGAATATTAATTGGAATTAACATAAATTTTAAGCATCTGCTATTAAACCAAATATCGTTATTCACTGTTTTGAGTTTTATTAGAAAGCATTTGTACATTACTTGTACTTACGTAAGTAGTCTCAGTAGAAGTATGGCTAGATACAGTTCCAGAAAGCCAACAATTTCATTTTTCTATATACATATATACACATACATTACATATATGTTTATCTGTCTCTATAACGTATAATGTATAATGCATTTGTTTTAAAATACGATTAGTTCTCACTTTACATATTTCAATTTGCTGTTTTTGTGAAGGAGTTTATGAAATACACCTCTATTAGGAAAACTATTTCCGTATCTTTTTAAAGATCGAATAAAATTGTTAAATAAAAAGTTAAAATCATAGATTACTTATAGATATTTTGAATGAAATTTACATACATATTATTTATTACAATTTACTTGATAAATACTATTTATAACTATATAATCGTATGTAGGTACATATATTTTTTTTGTGCTTGTTATTCCTCATGGGAACATAGCGCTTAAGGTTTACTTGAGGTTTCATTGACAACCATGTGATTTAGTCACTTAGTACACAAATATCAGTCCAGCCCTGTCATACAAATTAATTCGTTCTCTACCAATGAATTCAGGGGTCGCATTCCACTTATAAACTGTACGTGCATATATGACAGAAAATTTTCATAGTCGTATATTTACATTGTTTAATTAATTTTTTTTATCTGTGAATGCATTTGAATCAGAGATTTTGAATTTCTGAAAAATAATAATAATAAAAACGCTATAGAAACAAAATATCATTTTAAAATGATGAACAAAATTAGGTTAGTTTTAGAATTTAAAAATAAAAGTACATATTATTTTTATGTTTTTGCTATATCTACAGTATATACATACATACATGTATTCATGTACAATATACAGGGTGTCCGGTTTAAAGGTTTACAAAATGAAACCACAGATAGGTCTCGCCGAGACTAGAAGAAAATCGTATGGGTGAACGGGTGGTAATCTCAACGGTTTCCGAGGTACGGGGAGTTAAAGATTTTCGCGACTTTTTTTGTGAAACACCCTGTATTTTCGTTCACGTTTATTGTACAGCAATGATACACATATACATAAAGAGAATCCTTTGCTTTTTCAACTAGCATAAGCATAATCTCTTTAGCCCTCTTACTTCAGAAGTAGCTAATTAGCGATCAAAGTCAAAAATTTGCATTTTTTTACCTAAATTTTTGAAAAAACCAAGTGATTTCTCGAAAAAACCTATTATTAACATGCACTTTTCTTTAAATAAATAAAATTTTTAATATACATAGTATTTGTATGATTTGTATGTATTCATCAGTTTCAATTTTTTCTGTAAACTATTTAATTTGAATATTTCTAAATTTCAATTTTTTTTGTTTTTAGCAAAATTATGTGTACGTAATCTGAATATAAAAAAGTCCATACATATTTTATAAAACAAAAGGATCTCAAATAAAAAAAATACTTATACTTCTTTTGTAATGTAACATACTTACCTACATAACGCATTTCTTCCATTCGCAACACCATTTCAATTGTGAAAAACAATATTTAAAACGCCATTTTGAAAAAGTTCCCGGGATAAAAACAAAATTTAAGGTTGATTCAAGCCTGAAAAAAAAACAAGATACGTAGATACGTATACATATGTACATATACATATCTGTAAATAAAATTTTCCAGGGTAACGTAGAATTCTATATATGTGCATACAATCAAATAATTTATATACATAAAAGAAAGCTTTTACATTTTATACGATATTGAATACTTTTGATTATAAATGTGGTAGTTGAGATTTGAGAATGATTTGTGCATGTAGCATTTGCAGGTCTAGGTCAACGCTATATATGTAGTTAGGTAATGAGATATTATACGTATATGCCCATAACCCCTTTTAAGTACGTGTTTCTGTAAAATTGAAAGAAATATTTTGGTTTGTAATAATTGTGTACCTACAATTATTTTTTGTTTCAGTAACTGGAATTTTTTCATTTTTACATCTATATAATAATTATATTTACAATTAGTTATTATACACTACACTACGCTTCTTTGGCTTTACATGTTGAGTATAGTTGAAATACTTCAGGGTTTAATAGTATTCTCTTTCTCGGGGGTTTTGGCCATATATTATACATACATACAATACATACATACAATATATACATACATATGTATGTTTGTATACAAAAGTTTCAGCTTACATACAAAAGATTAACAAGTTTATGCCGTTTTGTAAGGGCGCAGGAAACGATGTGTTGAAAAACAGAAACTAGGTCAAATACACCATCTCGTACTCTATTACGACAAATCACATTTGATATTGTTTTTAAGACGCTTTGGAAGGGGAACCGTGCGGTACAGTACAATAATGGATTTCAAAGTAGTAAAGATGGAAGACGTAAAGCTTATTATTATGTATTTCTGAATTCTGGGGATACTTTTTTTCAAAAGTGTGTGTAAATATATTAGTATAGTGTTGATGATACGGGCCGTATCATACGGCATAAGATAAAATGAGTAGGTGTACAATTCGAGAATAAACACACAAACAAAAATACATGATGAATGTTTCTAAGGGTAGCTATTTAAATTATATAAAAGCAATAAGCTCATATGTATATGTATATGTAGTAGAATATATGTATACACACATCTATAAATGACTTACTGTTCGACCTTGAAATAGCGTTGATTTATTGCTAAATGTTTAGAACCTATAGAATTTCCAAATATTTATTGAAAATTATAATATATGAAAATATTTATGAATTTTATTCTCATTACTATTTATTTTCTTAAACAGACAATAAATTATAATAAATTCATAACATCCTAAATTTTAAATAGAAAACTATTTTTTTTATTTCTAATTCTAAATAAAACAAAATTGTTGCTAATAATTTCAACGTAAGAATAATTCTAAACTTCAATATTAATTAAAATTATTATTAGTCGTTTTCATCTGGATTGGCTTTTTTTAATTTTTCCTTCAACCTGGTCAGTTTAATTTTTACTCCATTCCATTCTATTTTTTGTATAATGTACCTACATTAAAAAAGAAAAACAATTTCATTGAAAATGTGTCACAGTAAAATTTATCAATCTCCTTGTGCTTCATAAGTTCGACATTCTATGTATCTTCCAATAATTAACAAGTAAATTACTTTTTACACAATATACCTATGTATAATAGCATACATACATATAATAATAATGTACTATACTTATAATAATTTCTGTTAGGAGTATCTGTTAATGTAATCTATTTGGTAGCTACATTTTGTGTTAAGCAAATTAATTAATTTAGAAAACTTGAAAAACTGTTAAAACTTCAAACATAAAATGGTACTCAAAAATAACAATAAATTATAGTTCTTGAATTTTGTAATGAATTTTGAAAACGAGAAGAAAAATAAAAATAATTAGGTAGATAGGTACTGTGATTTTACGAAAATTTATAAAATACATAAGTACACATGTGCATAAAAATAAAAAATAAATAAATAAATAAATGAATACGCCATTCAAAAAAATAAATTGATTTGTAAATTTCTCTGTATTTTCAATAGGCCTCTATTTTTATGGATATTCTGGAAGAAATGTTGGAACGAAATTTTGAAATGTACTCTTTAATGTGTCATATATCATATACCTATAGGTAAAATATTGTGGAAAAATGATATGTTTTACAGAAACCGTTATTTCTCCAATTAAAATTTGGAGTTACCAAAATCATTGTTCAAAAAGCTGAATGTAAAAATAAATATACATACCTACATATGTTAAGTATCATTTTATACACTTGAAGGCCAAAAATTGAAGTGTGTGTAAATAAAAAAATACTAAATCTTAAAAAGGATAAAAAAAATGTAAATTATTGTGGTTTTAATCACCATATACCTATATCGGCAATAAAGATTTTGATTTACAAACGTACGTATATAGGTATTTACAAATATACAAAACAATAGAACACATTTTATATTTATAAATATGTGTAGTATGTATTTGTATACACATAATACATATTTATCAACTGGCAAAAAAGTATGCCTAAATATTCGAATCAAACTTAACTGATTTTCTCCTCAATCTGGAATCCCAGGAAAAAATTGTGACGTGCCTTCATTTCTATTCAATACAACTATACTGTATCTATAACAATTGACGTCATTATATTTAAATAAACGTAAGAACGTACACGAAAGGATATATATAAATATCTACATGAAATATTTATCTGCTTTACCTCACCCACATACATAACTGTGTATCTTTTTTGATATTTTTGAGGGTCTTATATACAATAGCTGTGTTTTATTCGAACTGATGAAGTGATAATTCTGATATTTTTCACTTCTTCACTGAAGAAGCACGTTTTTTTGGTATTTAGTTTCTCTTTTCGACAATAGAGGTCGCTAAGAAAAATATCAGCCCTTCAATAAAGAAGTACTGAAAAATTTTATTTCATCAGTTCATCAGTTTCAGTTTACCAACTGTTTCTAGTGTCAAAGTGTTATATGAAATCGAAGTTTGGATTTGTGACGTGAATTTGTAATTCGTATTTTATATTTCTTCTTTTATTGTTTTGTAATGTTGGGTTTTTATTAGTGAAATTTGTTCAAGTATGTAATTTAATTTTTATCATGTTTTTTAGACACTTAAACTGAAGCTATTTTAAAGAAGAAGTGAGCTGAGCAAAACTGAAGTGATGACAAATCACTTCATCAGTTCTAATAAAACACAGCTAATTTCAATATAGGGAGTATGAGAATTGAGATATCATATCATCCTCTGCAGAACAGATAAGTTTGTGTGTATGTATATACATATATGTACCTAATGCAATCTGTTTATTATGTTTATCACTATATCACGAAGTCAATATATGGCTTTAAGCTAGTTATAAAAAACATCATATATATGATGAAGCATACATATGTATATTGTCGATGAAAAAACAAGTAGGCGTTTAGATGTCAATTTTCAATATTTTTAAGCTTACTCAAAGTTAGATTTTATTATAAAAAATACATATTTTGAAATTTAAGAAATGAACGCAGTATCCTTTTTTCAATCCTTTTTTAAAAACAAGGGCAATTCAAGGTATAAAAACATCCAGGGTACTAATTGCACAAGTCGATTGAAATTCAATCGAATCGAATGAAATATTCACAATATTTTGTGTCATTACAAACAGATGCTAATATGTGCTATATGAATTTCATTTAAAATAGGAGTATCTAGTAATCTATGCTTTTTAATGTTTTATTTGTTTGCTACCGAAAATTATTTCGATGTCTTTTTTCTGATCGAATAAAATTGTTCAATAAAGCCTACTTCACACTTTACGATTTATCATATGACTTTCCATATGACTAGTGTACTTTGTTATTGTTACAAAGTTATCATAATAAATCGTATAATGTAAAGTATGCTTAAAAATTTAACCCCCTATCATAGATTACTAGATATTTTAAATGAAATTCAAATAGCGTATATTAGCATTTGTTTGAAAATGACACAAAATATTGTAAATATTTCATTAGATTCGATCGACTTGTGCAATTAGTACGCAGATTATTTTTTTTTGGAAGTTTAGATATTAACATAAATTAATAATAAAAACATTTTTTATTATCTAAAATACTAATATAGACATTAATTTTTTCAAATCTTTCAGATATATGTAGGTACCTACCTAGACAAAAAAATCAACGAAATTTCAAAAATTATATAATAAATCTCTTGATATGCTAATATTATGAAGTTTCAAAAAATTTTCTTTTGCCAAAATAGATTAACAGATCTTTTAAAGATATTTTGTTTAATTTTCGGCTGAATTAATATTACAATATTATCAAATAAATATTTATATTGCAAAAAAAAAAAAAAAAAAAAAAAAAAAAAAAAAACTACGAATCTATTACATTTTTGCTTTATATCTAGTGTCTACATATGTAGGTACATCAAAAATAACTAGGTACAACAACTACAACAATAATATAATTTAAATTTCAATATACGTCACTATTATCATAATATTCAAACCACTAGAACCGTATCCCTTTCTCAACCGTAATAACTGAATATATATATATACATATATACATACATATATATATATATATACATATGTATGTATATACATATATATGTATATTCATATTTTTGAATACCTATATGCTTTCTAAAAGCTTATCTGATTTTCCATCACTTCAATTCAAAACTAGATATTATTATGGAATACGAAATTATAAAAGCAAGATAATAATTGTGTTTATTGAAATTAGGCAATGATTAATTTCTTTTCAATGCAATGGCAAAAATAGCTTCAATTAGAAAAAAAACCGAGAAATGTTTTCCTCCTAAGTCCTTAGTATGTACCTAGGTATAATGTATGTATGTATAATAAAAATTTGAGAACTATAAAGTATTGTAAACATTACTTCGCCATATTTTTGTGACGTCATGTATAAAACACTTGACGTCATTGAAATAAGAAAACAGAACATCATGTATTTATTCATATCCATACATACATTCTTATTTTACTTAAAATATATTTGTCAGCAGTTCCAATAATGAGCAAAACTGGCAAACTACACGATTATAAAATTTATACAAATGTATCTATGGATTCTGGAATACAATCTCACATATATATACATATATACATATGTATATACTATATAGTATATACGATGTGTCTATACACTACATATCAAATGAAAATGTCAAAGTGTACAAAATGTACAGAATAAAAGTAAATACATATTGTGATATTTATTATAGAGCAAAAAACAGATATTGATAAAGACTTTAAAAATTAGTAGTAGGTACATATTTTTAAACAGTTGAATTCGTAGGAGCTAAAATTTCTTAATGATTGAAAAATATAATTACAAAATTCATTAAAATATACATTTATATACTTTTTTCCATTAGATTGTAGACTTGAATGTATTATGACTTTATAAAAATAGGTAAAAAAGGAATTTTAAAATATACACTGTCATTTTATTTCTTATAATTTATTCTATTGTTACTTAATTCAAAAAACTGTGTCGAAGCTGTTTGAATAACTAATATTTCCTATTTTAAATACTTTCTTCAAAAAAGCTGTCAGAAAATACTAGTGTACATTTTACATCAGATGTAAACATGTAAAGATGTGGGGCTTTTACGAGAATATAATATCTATGTATTTTTAAAAAAGTACATTTTAATGTAAGAGCGTAATCGAATTATATGTTCAAACCCCTCATGCATCACTATGGAGTATGGATAAATACTATACCTATATAAAATTTGAAAAAAATCTTATTTTAAATCTAAACTATAATAGTAGAAAAAGTATGTACACATGTATACCTATATAGAATATATATATGTACATACATATAATTTAGTAAGTATATATACATACAGTTTTTCTCGTTTTTGATTTTTGCTAGAAAAAAAAAATGAAATTTAAGTCTGTATCTGTGAAATGTGAATGGATATACAAAGTAAAAGAAAATATACCCTATGAAGCTTTTAGAAGAAAGCTTATTATTTTATTACTATACCGTCAGCAGAATACAACGCACGCCATTCATATTCTCTCGGTGTTATTCAATTTTACTAAATTCAGTCACTCAGTTGGTCAGTCAGATATATTTTCAAAAAAGTATAAAATAAATTAAATAAACCTTATCAAAAGTAGAATAATATTAATAAAAAAAAAATAAATAGATAAATAAAAGAGCAATTATAAATTTTAAAATTCAGCTTTTAAAAAATTTTTTTTTTTCATCGAAAAGTAAAATTAAAATAAAAAATTTCCATAACCCAGATAAAAATAAATTTTGAAAACAAAAAAAAATTATAGTAAAAATTATAAAATATCTTTTTTTTTTTTATTTAAATTTAAATTCAAAAATCTATATTTGTAAAAAATTTCAATTTATCGAACAGTTTTCATTTTTGCATAAATTAATTCTTATTATTTTTGTTAAAAAATAATACATAAAAAATTAAAAAGCCATATAATTTTATAATTAAAAAATACATACATACATACATATATAATGTGTAAAATATAATAGGAAAAATAGTGCGCTAAAAGCAAAATACTATACAACTTTAGTTATATTATATTCTCGATGCTTTAAAAACGACCTTTAAAAATTTTAAAAGTCAAATTTGAAGCGAAATATTAAAATCGACTAAAATAAAAAAATTAAAATAGTTTGATAAATAAAAATTGCTTTTATGTTTTAATAAATAGTTGTAATGTGTATTTGAATATGAAGAATAAAAGTAGTAAATATGCATAAATATATATAGTGATAAAATTAATCATTTTTATATTTTTCTACTTTTATAATTAAAAGAGTGAAAAAAAAAAAATAAATAAAAATACTAAAAAATAATACAATTAATATGTGAGAATATACATATTTCAAAATTTAATAAATAAAATAGAAAAGTTTTTAATTTTGTGGATAATTGCAGTATTTAAAACTATAGAAGAGTATCATTTTTTAAATAAGAGGATAAAAAAACTATTTGCACAATTTAATTATGTAGTTTAAAAAATAATAAATTTTTCTTCTAACAAATAAGAGAATATCTTAATAAAATAATAAAAATTTCTCCAGTTTAATTTATGTAATTTAAATTTATTATATTATTTACTTTTGGTATTTTATAAATGTGATACTCCATGATAAGTTTTTTCAGGTCACCTATATCATATAAGTAATCATTAAACGGATCAAAAGTTATACAATTCTCATGTCCTCTTCGTCCTCTTTGAAGAATATAATATCTCTATGTATCCAATACTTTGAAAATATATATAGTGTTGTAAAATCAGAGTACATAACATACATAATCAAATAAAAAAAAAATTATCTTTAAGTAGATATAGCAAAACGGAATATTGAACTGAAAATATACTGTAAAACAGAGTGTTTATTCAGGACTGTAGCGTATTACAAACTTTGTGGTATATAATATATATGTATATAGATATAAAACAAATACAAATTATAAATATAGTTGAATAAAAAATAATAATAAAATAAAATAAGTTATATTGTTGATGTTTCTATATATAAAAAAAAAAGTAATATTGAACAAAAGTCAAAATATCTTTGCGCATTCTCAATTTCATATATACAACCACATACCAAAGCAATAACCTCTCACACTAAAGACTGTGTAAAATTTTTATTTGAACTAAATATTTTATATACATAATATAAAGCTGTAATATAAATATACACTATCTATATATAAAAATAATATATACCCACCGTATCGTGTAAGTCAGTTCTGGTGTATATTTCGTTTAATTTGTACAGTTTTTATTCCATAAAACAAAAATTATCCTTTATCAATAAGGTTTATTGATATTTTTCTAAGTGTATTTAATAACATGGATAACTAGGAGTATTAAAAAAACATTTTTCAGTGCGTCGTTCAACGTTTTATAGAGTGCAATAAACTCCTAACGAAGAAAAAATTCATAGTGAAATTCAATCAACTTTCAAAACATAAAAATTCAAAATTAATTCCTGTATCAGAAAGACAATTCAAATAACGACAAAATAAGTCAGTTTTTAATAGGATTTGATTATCTCTTGATGATACATTTTTTTTAAAAAATCATAAGTTAAAAATACGGTAAGTTATTAAAACAAACTCTATCTATATAAAATATTCTGTAATACTTATATTATATTATGTGTAATAAAATTAAGTCATAAAATAGTAGATATTAAAAAAAACAAAATGTTTTGAAGCTTGAAAAAAACTGTTTCACTTATTCTTTATTCAAAACATTTAAATGTTATGCCTGCTAAATATTTTAATTATTATAATAAATTATAAAGTACTAATAATAATAGCTATAAAACAGTCAATTACAGACACAATTCTAAAATTTAAATTTTACAGTATTTCAAGAGCTCTATATAACTTAGTTCTTAATCAAAAGTCAAAAAAAATAGTTTATCTGTCTCAGATGAGAATCTCTTAAACCTTTTAAATTATAATATATTGAAAACATAATGAGTGTACATTCAAACAGTCCAATATAATCTGAATTATAATTTTCCTAACACATAATCTTATCAAATTTAAAATTAAAGTACTAGTATTTGAGAAAATGAAAAGCAAAAAACAAAATATTTAGTTTATGAACGGTTAAAATAAGTAAATACTTTAATATTAAAGAACAATTATTTTAAATCAATTTTAAATTTTTTTTTGCAATAAAAAACATTCAAAACTTCGAAAATTACCTTTTAAACTCTAAAAAGTCATTTACTTGTATAATACATAATGTACTACAGTTTTTGCAGTTCAGATAATTTGTTTAGAAAAATTAATGCTAAATGACATCAGTAGGGGAAATCTTATGAAAATGGTCAGCTCTGAATTTTTTTCAAGTTGTGTAATATGTATTTTTTAAATTATTTTTTCTATTAATTTTTATTGACTTTCACAAATTTTTTTATGTTATTCAACTGTGTATTTATGTATCTTTATTGTTTCTTTTTATTTTTCAGTTCATAAAAAATGTGTATATGTATGAGTGTGATGTATTCGCGTTTATAATTTTTAAAAATTTCTTACCCTTCATTGTGAATAATAAAATAAACACTTTAAATTTTAACAAATGTTTTTTATATTTTTTTTTTCTATTAGATTGAATAAATTTTTTTTCATTAATTTTCAAGATTACACGATAATAAAACGTGACATTTTCAATATTAGTTAATCACGTTTTTAAAATTATCATATATGTAGATAGGTACCTACTTTTGCTAAATAGAAAATGAATAAATAAAATATTTATAGTAATAACAATAAATTTACTATGTACATATATTTACTCTGCTTTTACATATGTAGGTACCTAAATATGTACTTATGTATGTATGTATGTATATATATGTACACATAATATGCGAAATTCATCTGGTCTTATATATACATTCGTTCAACATATACATATGTACATATATGTATGTATATGCGTACATATAGTGGGCCTTACTAATAGACCTTTACTAAGTCGTTAATTTACTTAGTCTTTTGCTTATAGAGATTTTTTAGTTTTAAAACTAAAATAGTTTCGACTTGAAAATTAGAGTGTGCTTTGAAACTCTTTGTAAAATATGTTAAGTTATATATTATTTTTTCATTTTGTACTTCATATTAATAGACAATTTAGTCTTGACTTTTGCTTAATTTTGATACTAAAATTTAATTACAGCGTAGTCAATACTAAACTCTTATTATCGCAAACTTTTTTTTTTGACAATTTTATATTTTGACATTTGAAGTAATACAACATTTATAGAAATGGATAGTTGTGATGATTTTATATTTCGAGATTTAAATGTAGTGAATGAGCGTGCTCATTGTCGAAAAATTAAAGAATATAAAGACAGACAAAATCCTTTTTACGTTTACTCAGAAAAAATAAAATTAAAATTCATAGTTTTTATTTTATATCCCATTCTTACAAGTTTTTTAAATAATTCTTCTTTGGCTTCCATTTTAAACAAGTATAAAATTATAATTTTTTTTTACCATATAAAATATTGAACAATATAAACCTGGCATACTATGTATGTTTTATACTTCACAAAACACAATTTGACAACCAATTTTTAAAAAAAGCTTTTTAAAAACAACTTTAATTAATTAGAGTTTTTATGTTTACTATTATATTTATTTAGTTAAGAATTTGTAGTGACAGACCAAAAATGGTTTAGTTGCCTTTAAAACTCGAAAAATGCTTTCACATATATATACTGGTATTTCATTTGTTATCCTGTCAAAAAACAAATACTACCTACATTTTTTTTTTGTGTAGATGAATTTTAATTTCAAACATTAAGAAAAATTTCAATAATTATCAGATAAATCGTGTGATTTGAACGCACTTATTATACATATTTAAAATGTTCACATACTAATAGCGTAAAAACAACATCCCCGAAAATTTTATTTTCAACTAATTTTTTAGTACAATTTCAAATTTGCGAAAAAGTTGTAGACGCCAGTTGTACTTAAAAAAATGTTTCAAATTTTAATTAAATTCAAAATTTCTACAATATTTTGAAGTTTTTTGCTAAATAATTTTCAAATTCGAAATGTACTTTTTTCAATTCAATGTGAGATGTGCTCTTGAATTTTATGCTTACTTTGATACCCTTCACAACATAATGAGTTAATTAATATTATTATTAATTTGTTTTTGTAAAAATTTTGAATTTTGTCAGTTAAGAGGTATCACTTATACTTCATCTATGATGGTATGTATAAAACAAAATCGATAAGAAAAAGTAGATCAAGTTTATTCATACATATTAAAAAAGAAAAAAAAAGCAAACGTTTCACTGTTATAAGCCGATTTTGTTTTACGTTTTGTTTTTGTTGTACAGCATTGAAAATTGGCTGCTAGAGAAACAAACTGTACATGTACATATAGTTATATGTATGTACATACATACATACATATGTATATGATGAAAAAAGTTTATATATTCATATAAAATAAAAACCAAATATTAAAATGTACAATACGAAACAGTAATAATAAAAAAGTAGAAGACCTTATGAGAAATAATCATTATATAATGGTATGCATTGTAAAAAGGATTATAAACAACATAATCAAAAGCTTCTTATTGTAAAAATTGCAGACATAAAACGCAATAATGTGTATAAAATCCAATTTCTTTTTAAAAAAATAAGTAGGTATATATGTTTGTATACCTATGTTTTGTATGCTAACTGTATATATGTCAATGGCACAAAAAGAAAAAGGACACTATTTAAAAATTAAATTCATTTTTGGCTACATAAAAATTACGTTCTTATACAAATTAAATTTTGGAAGATAGTGGCTTTCATCAGTTGTCTTACTTTTAAGACTATCAGAAATGAAGTTGAGGAAGTGAGAAGAAACAAGAAGAAAATATATAAAATACAAATTACGAAATCATGTTATAACCCCAAACTTCAATTCCATATAATACTTTCGCATCCAAAAACAACTGGTAAAATTATCTCAGCAAGTAAGCAAACAAAATTTTTGCTCAATAAGAAAGTGAGATTTTTCGTAGCGATCTCACTTTCTCAGTTCCAATGGAACATCTATTTTCAGTAAACATTTTGACATCAACAAATTTCTGAGGAACAAATAAATATCAAAATATGTCAAAGCAGGTTGATAGCAGTAAAATTATAAAATAGGTTTGTCTTGGCGAAGTCAAGAAATTCGTCCTTTACATTTCGTCACTAATGCTAATGCAGCATACACACTTCACGATTTTTCATCTAATACAAGTAATACAACTAAGTTGAACGGCAGATCATAATGTGTGTAGACAAGTCGGCAGACAAATTTCCAAGTCTGACAGATAATGACTGCTTTATTATTAAAATGGATTGCTTTATTACTGGAAAAAATACCTTATTTTTTTTCAATTTTTGGGTTATAACTATGTAAGTTCATTTTTTTCTTTCTAAATTTTTTTATTATTATATGTAGTTTAGTTTGAAAAAGAGCTTTAAGTAGGAAGTGTCGATTGAGTCTCCGATTTTTTTTTATTATATTTCATCGTAGTCTTTTTATACATATGTATGTTCTCATTGGTTAAATTATTCGAATAATTGATTTATTTACATACAATATATTGAAATTAATAATATTGCTCGTAAATGTGGAGTTCTTAATAAACTTTAAAGGTAACATTTTCAAAGAATTAAAGAATTTAAAGAAGAAATGTGAAGGCTTGTCCTAAATAAGTGGAAGTTATAGAATGAGTAGATACTAATATGTAAAAAAATACATTTTTCTAAAAATATTTTATAATTTTTGTTATTTTAAAATTTACCAAGTACCTACATATGTACATATATAATAGAAATATAGAATAAAAAGTTTTCAAAACGTGAGATCTTCAAAAACGTGACATACATAGTGTACCTAATTTTTTTTTTCTGGAATGTTAATTAACGCATATCAAAATTTGTTCCAATGGCAAATTAAATTAGTTCTAATTTTTGTTTTCCTTTTTAAATTAGGAACGTGTTTAAATATTACGAATATTTTTGAAAATTTTTTAGATAATTAAACTAATGTTTGAATTTTTTCAATGATGTTTAACATCAAAAAAATATAAATTTTCATGCAATTGATTAATAAATTATGTATCTACTACATATTTTAACCATTTTCATTAGATAATTAAACCGATTAAAATGAAAATTTGGAAAAATATTTCTTTAATAACTTTTCAATAAAATTTGAATGTATTAGAGAAGTTTTCAAGAGTAGTTTTGGATACGTTCAATAATCAATTTTTATTGGTGAAAAATAAGAACTGTTTTGATGTTTTTTATTGAATTTAAGTTCCAAATTTCTAATTTACTATTAAAAAAAATAGTCACATTTTATTTTAATATTCAATAACTAATAGAGATTGCTTGGGGCTAGTACCTCACTTCGAATTATGAAGATCGTTTGTGCCGCATAATCAATCTACAAATCATAGTGATGATAATCATCAAATGAATTTTTTAAGTTCACTTCCATAGAAAACTGTTTACTTCATGAAACATTTCTTTATTTCAAATTATTGAATTACTAATTGTATTTGCAAATACAAAAAACAAAAATAAATAAATTAGGTTTATAATTTTTTTTTTTTTTTTTACTTAATACATACATATATGTAAATATGTACGTACTTACCTATATGTACTTCGTTTCTAGTAAACACCTACAAAAAAAACTACAAACATACCACATATTGTTAAATACCTACATATGTAGGTATATGGAATAAAATTCTAATTAATAAAATATTTCTTAAAAAAAGTTGTTTTTTTTTTTCAATCAATAAAAATTTTGTTTCCAATATAGATTAATGCCTCGAAGTAAAATGTTAGATTATGAATTCAATATTGAAAAAGTAACGTCTATCAAATTTTAAAAATATTCTTACTAGTTCATACATACAAAACTACAAGTTTAAAAAAAATAAAATATTAAGAAAAATAACGCTAAAAAAAATATACACTCATGTACATGTACATATATTTTTTTATTAAATTAGGTACATATTATAATTAATAGGATAAAAACTTTTACCAAAATATTAGCAAAGAATATAACAGAACATAAAAGAAAATAAAACTCATATTAAAAATAGCATTGAAGGCAAAATTTTCCTATAATGACTGTAAATTTTTGTTAAAATAATGTAAACAATGTATTTGTAATAATAAATAGTTAAAAAAAATGTGTACATATACAGGATGATTCAGTTTAGGTGTCCGACCCGGAAACTACGGATAGGCCTCGGCGAGACGATCAAAAAATCGTATGGAAGGGGGAGGCAATATCAACCATTACTGAGTTAGAGGGGGTTAAAGATTTTTGGTACTTTTTCCTTGTTTTACCCTATAACTTTTTACAGGGGCACGCTAGGGTCATTATTTTTTTGCAACATTATAGAGGACCTCTGTTTCCTTTCAACAACATCTTACATGCCTCTGAACCTATTACCGTTCAAAAGTTATAAGGCCTTAATCCAAAATATTGTCATTTTTTGACTTTTTGCACTTTTCGAGAAAAATAGGGTTAAAGTCAAAAAATGGTTAAAAAAATGACAATATTTTGAATTTGAGGGTAAAACAAGGAAAAGGTACCAAAACTCTTTGCCCCCGTCTAACTCCGTAACGACTGAAATTGCCCCCTTCTCCCATACGATTTTTTGTTCGTCTCGCCGAGTCCTATCCGTAGTTTCCGGGTCGGACACCTAAACTGAATCACCCTGTATATCATAATTATGACAATTACACTACCTACAAAATGCTGATCGCTTCTGTTATTTTTTCATGTGTTGTTTTGTTGTCTCTTTTTTTCTTCGTTTGTTTTAATTAAAAATAAAAATCATTATACAAAAATTCATATGTTGTCTTATTATGATAAATGTGGGTGGAAAAGTAAGCAGGCAGGAGGGAGATTAGATTTAAATTTAAACACATACATATACCTATGTACATTTTGTTTATAGAGGCATATAAATCAAGACAAAGTATGTTTAAATTATTACGTCAATGATATGTAGAAATGACGATAAAAATCCATATTGGTTAACAAGTAAAAATATTTTACTAAATGGAATTGTTTATCTAACATTGAATAATATATTTTGTCGTCAAGTAGTACCATATGTCATATTGTGTGGACACACATATGTACATTACATATATACTATATATGTAGATGTACATACATACATATGTACATATATGTATGTATCTGCATTTTGTAATTATCACTCTTCACAGTTAATAAAATACATATGTACATTTATGTATGTATTTAATTCATATACATATGAGTATGTATCAGTGGCGTCTCGTCCAGGTGTTCAAGGTGTTCACAGAACACCCATATAATCTAAAGCAAATTAAAAAAAAAAATTGAGAACGCCAAAGTAATTTTCATAACTTCAATAGCAATGTCCATATAAAGCTAAAGTGTTCTATTATAATGTAGAACCCAGCCTCACATTCAGTGATGTTCATTTGAAGCCGTCCTTGTTTCGTACTGTAACTGCAACAATATAAATAATATACAACCAGGGTGTGAAGCTCTGATGTAGAACCCAACCTCATTTAGTATTATTTCTATCAAAATGTATTGAAGTTCTACTCAAGAAGAACTTTAATACTTTTCAATCCTATGCATTGAAATTTGACGCTTTGCTCTCGTACTGTAACAATACAGTTGTTATATAATGAAGGTGTTCAATTCTGAAGCAGAACCCAAGTTATAATTAGACTCAATGTTATTTTTAACAACCTTGCAACTTTAAAAAATGTACGCTTTTATATTATAAAGTTGGTTCTGTAAAAAGTTCGGACAAACTTCAAAATCAAAGTCACACCTATAGACAAAGCCAAGCCAAGTGAAATATTGAATTAAAAAATTTTTTGTATGAAACGTCACATATTTTTCACATATTGAATTATTTAATTTTTTTTGCCAACTTTAAACTTTAACTACTCGTGCTGTATTGCATCGATTTGAGTCAAATAAAATGCAATAGGTCAGAAAATAGTTCAAGAATTGAAATGTACACTTTTTTTAAGGATCAGGATATTAATTAGGTGAAAAAAATAGAGAAAAAAAGGGTATTTGTCGAAAACATGACTTTTATTGTGTTTTACCCTATAACTTCTACCCCAGTAAACGGATTTTCACCGTTCAAAGTTTTTATAATATTAGACCCTTCAAAAAATATCCTGGCCAAATTTCAGCTTTCTAGTCCTACGAAAACACATGTCTAAGGAATAAAAAAATGTAACATTTTGATACTAAAAATTGATGCGTGGGTGTATAATTTAAAATATAACAAAGGGTTAAAGCTTGTTGAATAGACTCAAAGAAGTTAAAAAACATAAAGGAGGTTCAACAAAGTACTGACTTTGACAAAAAGCACCTTATTTTTTAAAAATGTTCATACTGCCCGAATATTTTATTGGAATAAAAATTGAAGTTGAAATTTTTAACTGTTTGTTTTGTAAATTTTTTGATATCATTGTTGACTGTTTGTTTCGTAAATATATGTTGTTATAAGAATAAAGAATTATTTTTAGTATTTTGTTTCATACTTTTATTGTAAACAATTTTTTTTATTTAGGATGAATTAAAAATATTTGTACTGCCCGAATACTTTGTTGAGCTACATATGTATACATATATTTAATTTCTTAAATTTTCTCAATCACCCTGCAGCACACCCAGGTGAATAAGTCACGAGACGCCACTGGTATGTATGCAAATTTACGTAAAATAGTATTTAATAATTTAAATAAATAAAAAGTGGAATCATACTTGTTTGTACAAACAAAATACATAAGGTTAGTTTTGTAAAATCTTGTATTATTTTTGTAAAATTTTTTAAATATTTCCTTAATAAGTAGGTATATTGTTGTACTTCATGCTCATAACTCATATGCATTTAAGTTTTAACCATGTGATTTAGTTACTTAGTACACAAATATCAGCTTCAGCTGTGTCATATAAATAGATTTGTTCTTTAACAACGAATTTAGTGATTCGCATTCCACTTAAAATTGTAGTTGCATAGTGTAGGTATACATACATACATATATGACAGAAAAAGAAGTCTAGAAAATCTAAGTCAACTTGGGCAAGCCAAAGTCCATTAGAATAGGCCTGTAGTGCTGGAGGAAAAAAGGAGGTGTTTATAGTCCTGATGCTAATAATATCAATAACTCTTAAAAAGCTTTTGAAAATACATATTATGTAATTTTTTCGTTATCAATTAATTCACTTAAATTTTAATTAAAATACTTGTTAAAATAATAATAATAATGTTCTTTTTGTGCCCCTATTATTTTCTTCAACCTTCTTTCCATTTACATGTATCAGCACTGTGATAACAAAAATACCAAGAACAAGCTATCCGAATGTTGTGACACATTAAGTGACAAAATATGTTAATATATAATCTATTGCATAACTACGTACAAGGAATTTTTAATGATCACCCGTTTTGAATTGAATTTTCAAAGATATAAAACTGATATATTGAATTGATAATTAGAATATTGTTGATAAAATATAGTGTCTAGAGACAGCGAAATAATAATTTTAACATTGCTATGAGAGATTTACAACTGAAAAAAAAACGAGAAAAAATCACTAATTTTGTAAATCAGTTATTTCTAGCTAAAACTAAAAATAAAAATTTTATTACAACATACATATGTAGGTATTTTTTTTTGTAATGTAGAAAAGAAACTTCAATTTTTTTTAAACACATTTCTAACTTGAAAACAAATTTTATGTATTGAAAATTCACAAAAAAAATTAAAAGATACTATAATTTGATAGTACATTTATTAATATATTTATATAGGTTAAGGCCTAGTCAGACATGTAGTATTCGTACTATGGTATAAATACCATGGTATAAGTTGACGTGACACATATCAATTGTGGTATAAGTCTAGTGTCCAATGACAGTTTGAAAAAATAATAAGTATAAAAAATTATAAGTAAAATAGTTGGAGTAGAGAATTTTTCTTCGTTTTTAATATTTTTTCTCCATTTTTTCCTCAAATATGAAAAAAAAATCAACTTTTTATATTTTATTATGATTTATTCAGATTATAAATATAATTACAGTTATCAAAAGAATACAAAAAAATGTATGAATAACATAACCACAAATTACCAATATCGAATCAAGTTTCAAAAATTTCCGCTATTTCGAAATGGCGCTGCGGTTAGCAAATTCCTTGTATACCACGCTAAATACATACCAGGAAAATTTCTTGTTCTGTTCAGCTAGTATGAAACTAGTATTGAGTGACAGACATGTGGTATACTGGAATACGCAATGGTATGAATACTACATGTCTGACTAGGCCTTTACATAAATATAAAAATGTAAATTCAAAAATAGAATTTTAATCATTAATATTTTAAAAATATCTTATTTGTTGACTTATAATTATTTATACAATTTATTTGTAAGTTAATATTTGATGTTTTGAAATAGAAGGTATAGGCATCGTCATAAACGAAAATTATTGCAAATTTAACAAATAGAAAGCAACATTTTTTTTATTTTATATTTAATTTTAAAAAAAGAAAAATTTTTCAATGTTTCAAAATAGAATCACATGTGCAATTATACATCGCAAAAAAGTATTTAATATGTATATTTTAAATATACCAAATACTTGAAATTTTTTTTATATATGTATGTAGATATGTATGTCTGTATTTATAAATAGATATACATACATACATAATATGTACAGTATATGAAGAAAAAAATAAAATAAATTTTCAATCAAAAAATTAAATTGAGTTTATAAATACTTTTTTAAAAATATTTTTTTATCTTTGATAAGTTAATAGCACGTGGAAACATATCAATTGAATTTCTTGAGACTTAAAGTCCATGCAATTAGTATATAAATATTTTCTGCATTTTATGTAAAAGTCTATTGTAGTAACTGAAAAACATGAAAAAACGACATTCGACTCGGCCGGGAATCGAACCACGGAACCTTTTCTTTGCCGGAGAAATGCTCTAACCACTAAGCTACCGAATGCCATGTCGTTTGCTGTTCTCAGTTACCACCTAAATCATTGATGAAGAATACTCAAACCTCCTACACTATTAACTTCAACATTAAAAATTATTTCAATTCCGGTATTAATTTAAAATTTGTATGTATGTATAATATATAAAATAAATATTTTATCATTTATATTTTATGATATAACGTAAGTAGAACTCTATGAACTGATAATAAGAATAGTATAAACTACATATAGAGAATATGAAAGACATTTTAGAATTTTTAATTTTGTTTTAGAAGAATAAATCAATGAATTGTAATTCAAACATGAAAAAAAAATGTTTTTTTTATCATTTAAGTCATATTTTAAATTTTTCAGAATACTAAACAATAAAATGCTATTCTTTAAAATAATCAAATTTCAATACGTGCCCATAATCTATAATACATATTTTTGTGTTTATACTTCTCTGCCTTTTAATATCTAATTTGGAAAAACTGGAAAAATATTTTTATAATGAACACTTTTGAAAAATAAGGTAAATTCTTTCGTTACTTTTCCATTTCAGATCCTACATGACCTACAACTGGATTCAAACCATATTACAACTATTACATAATTGATTAAATGAAGGAAAAATTACTAAAAAATTTAGATGATAAGTAAGAAAAGATAATAAAAAATAATAAAGATAATTTTATGCTAAGTTAATTTATTCGTTTCAGGTAAAATGTACACATGAATGGGTAAAGCTTATTTTACCTTCATTGCATTAATATTGTAATTACATTGTTCCTATTTGATTGATATTTAAAAAAAATTCTGTGAATATTCGTAAATATTATGCTATTGTAATAACCATACTTATAAATTGCTATTCTAGAATTAATTAAATACTACATTATGTTAGAAAATTTAGCCTAATTATAAAAATATTTTAATTTTCTTTATATGTTCATCTAAAGCAAGTACATACATACATATTTATCGAGTTTCATTATCATGAAAACAAAAAATATAGAATGATTGGTCCAGTAAAACTTAATTACACCAAAGTACAACATTTAATTTCTTAAATTTAACATTTAACTTATAAAAAACTTATATTTTCACTAAAGTTAAATTTCAAAACTAAATAATGTATCTTTTTCAATTTTCAATGAATCTTTTTCATTTTTTGTTTGACTTTTTATTCACATAAAATATATAGGAGATCAAAGCAAGTTCTTGGGCACAGATGTTTATTTATTTTCGAAAAAAATCAAGAATACTTCATAAATTGGTTGTTGATATCCCTTCTACATGTACATCAGTTTTTAAAGTGTTTGAGAACTATCTTGGGTACTGGAAAATTCAGTCAGAGATATATTTTTCCAAATTTTTTAATTAAACTTTTCCGTATATTTTTGCCCTTTGTCCACGTTTGAATATTTTTCTAATATTTCCAATAAAACTTTAAATTTTATTTTATTTCTTTTATTTGTAATTTGTATCCTTTAAATAATCAAATTTTGTTTGTTATGACCAATTTAATTGAACTAAATCTAGTACATACATACATGTACATATACATACATATATACGTATGTATATAAAAGTTGAAAATTTCAAGGTAAACTTCTTCGTTTTCCCTGACGAAGTTTCTAGATATTGCTTCTAATTTGAAAAAAAAAAAACTGATAATTTTTCTATTAACAAGTATACATAGATAGTTATACTTATTTGGAAAAAAAATTACGTGTAGGTACTTGAAGTAATTATTATAAATTTTTTTGATAAATAAACATCTTTGATTTGGTAAAAACTAAGTATATTGAATTTCAAATGAAGTTGAAAACAAAAAATAGAAATTTAAATGAAGGTAATTAATGTTCATAACCATAAATTTTTTTTATTTATTTGCCAATCTTATACATAATATACCATATATGACATATGTATATTCATATTTATGTAAACAATTCAAATCAAGTACATATATGTATTATGTATGTATGTAAATTTCGAAATTCTGACTGTGGAGAGCTAATCACTCTGTCGTCCGAAATGAGATTTTCTCAAAACAAAATATTTGTTGAAATGTACTTAACATAAAATATTTTAAAAGTAGAAAAACGAACGGTGGAATTTTCTTTTGATTTTTCTCTTGATTTTCTGATATACTCGTATTGTTTTTTATTTTCTTTTTTAGAACTATGCATTTTCAAATGTACATACCTATCAATTATCATCTATCATATGTCATGTTTAATAATTTATTTTATACTGTTTTAAAAACTACATATTATAAAAGTGTAGGTAAAGAGAACATTTAACACAGGTTTTAGTGAATGGAAATCAAATAGCTCTCAAGGTTTAAACTTTGAATTTCCATTTGAAATACAAGAAAATGAATGAGTACTTATACTTATTTAAGATAGGTACATTAGTGCACTAGAAATAATTTAAAAAAAACTGCTGGGTAATAATAACTTTTTTATTATATATGTAGGTACCATAAATAAACTAAGTACATATACATAACATATATGTATATCATAAATATTGTTTGGGCTTTTATTGTTACCAAACTGTGATACCTATTTCTTTTTGTTATGTTTCGATTTAATAAAAAATATATATACGTACATATGTACATACTGTAGATTTGGGTATTCTTTATCAATGATTAAGTAGGAACTAAGAACAACGACATGGCATCCGATAGTTTAATTGGTAGGACAGTGTCCCGGCAAGGCAAAGGTCTTCGGTTCGAATCCCAGTCTGATCGAATGTCGTTTTCATGTTTTTAGTTGACTACAACATATACATATGTACATACCTACAAATAATAATCAACATTAATTTATTTTTTTTTTTTGAAATTATAAACCGAACTACAGAAATTGAAAAATGAATGAAATATGAATAATGAAAAGATTGGGTTTTCTTTTCAATTGTATTTTTATTTTAATATATTAAATATGTACATAGAAACATACATATATATATATGTATATATATACACTTATTCACATATCATAGTTTCGTTTCCTTAAACTATTTTAAAATAACATTTCGCTTATAAACTAGTTTCTTACTTTGTAATACACTTTTTGATTTAATAAAATTTGTCAAATAATAATTAAATTACACAAATTTAAATATATGTATATTTTACAAAGCAAATATATGTATATGGTATACGTATGTAGGTATATTTATTATGTACTATATATATGTATAGACATATATAAATGTATGTACATTTTCATGAAATTACATTTCTATTCAATACAGAATAAAGTATAATTCAATATAAAGGTAAATAAATAAATAGAAATTTAAGAACGAAATTAAAAATATGATAGAAAGAAGCAGACACATTTACTTTATTACACTTTCAATTGATTTGTGAGACACGTGTTATCAATAATTGTTGTCGTTTACAATAAATTAAATAATTGCTTTACAGTGATTTTGTAGTAATTGTTGATGACATTTTTCAATTTTTACGATAATAAAATCTATATTCACAACCACGAAATTAATATTGTGTTTGCTCTTTAAGCATAGTACTGTGCTCGAGCGGAATTCATTTTCCTATTTAAAATACATGTAAAAAAAAGGTGACGGAATTCAGCAAGACATTTTTCCGTTCACTTTTTGTTTTGTAGTACCATTATATATGAATTTACATATATACAAATGGTAGTACTGAGTTCGTGACGAAAAATAAATTTAAATTGTCATTGCTAAAATTTCTAAAACTTTCCAAGAAATGGCACTGACGATCAGTCTCCACTCCACTAATTTTTCGTCACTATTGAAACAAAATAAATGTACAGACATTTATTCCGTGTGGTAAATTTGACAGTTGTTGTCAACAATAAATTTAAAAATTTAAAAATAACAGCTGCTTCATTATTTGTGGATACATAGGTACATATGTATTCTAAACAAAATTTTTAAATTCATATACCTACGAGTTTATTATATTTTGAATGAAGTTGTGTTCTAAATTTGAACGTTTCTATTGAAGTTATGATAATTGGATTGAAATTTTTATTTTCATTTTTTAAATTTCTTTAAATTATGTGGGTGTTCTGTGAACACCTTGAACACCTGATCGAGACGCCACTGATAAGGGTTAATCATCCCCTTATCTGCTGTCATGAAAAGTGTAAATTGTATAATAAATGTGTTTTGAAAAACTTTTATATTTCTTACATTAAATTTTCATATGAAAAAATGAAATATTTTCTAATTATAAAATTTTACATAATTCGGTGTTCTTTTATTTTTCGTTTTTTTTTTTTGAATTGAAATAATATATAGTATGTACCTATACTCTGTTCACAAAGTTTTTTCAGTACAGGTCTTATGGAAGAGTTCATTTTTATCCAGTGTCGTTACATTTAATAGGAGTATACTAAGCTACTCATACCCCAATCTATTATATGTGCAACGAGACGCTGGAAAACAGAAAAAAACAATAACAGCCATCCCTTTGTTGTCGCCAGTAACACAGTTGTACTTTGTACTGCCACTGATTATTTTTCTTATATTTCAATTCTCTGGATGTACAAAAATTAACAAAATGAATTATGAAGAAAGATAAAAATGATGAAAAAATTCATGCGCGCACACGCTGATGATCTAAAAGTTGGTTGATTGATATTCGAGATGTGTGTATAAAAAGTAGAATAAATAATAATTAAATTTTATTATTATAATTTACTGCATTTATTTATACATTTACAAGTATGCATATGATATGATGTAACATATAAAAACAATAAATTATGTTTTATTTGAAAAAATGTTTTTTTTACATATTTTTTTACATATTTTTTTACATATTATTATAAATTTATACAATTGTATACACATATTCCTTTGCAATAGAAATGCATTTTGTAATAAATACTCACTCTATAGAAAAGAGGAATTTTTCTGATGGTTTTTGATAATAACTTTAAAGTATTTCAAAATGTATATAATTGATACTTTTATATTTTGTACATAATGACTAATTCTTTTCTTAAAATATGTGTAAAGAGAATCGCACGATACACAAAAATGTTTTTTAAAAATTCTGCAAAGTGTTGGGTAATTTTAAAATTCTTATGATCAACAAATTGAATTAAAAAAACAATGGAATATATATGTACATTAATATTGGTACTGATAAGGATAATGTAAATATGTATTATAATTTTTCTTTATTGGGAAACAATTTTTACAAAGTATAAAATTTTATAAAAATTGAAAACAAATGTATAATCGGGAGCACTTATCAAAAAGTTCATCTGATTTTGGATAAAAAATATAAACTAAAGGGTAACACTGTCGGTGACGAAAATAAGAAACACATTTATGTAATTACTCAAAGAAGAAACAAGACAAAATATGTCCATAAGACCTGTACTGAAAAAACTTTGTGAACAGAGTATAGGTAGGTACTTTTCAAAATTTTTTCTTATTAAATATTAAAAATATGGTAAATAAATAACAAATTTTTCACATTCATATATGTATACCTGTAGGTATAGATAATGTACATGTACATGTTATAATATGTAAATGACCTAAATATAGGTAAATGTATGTAATATCTCATGTGTATATAAATGTAAAATCAACTGCCTATCTGTAAAATTTTGAAATTACAGAAACGAATACGTCATATTTGTAGGTAATATGTACATAAAGGTACATAAGAGTATCTGGCGAAAAATCTATTGTAGTTTATTTTTAACTTTCCGAAAGGATGAAGTTACTGTATTCACACCGAAAATCAAATTCTTGTAAATTCTCTGTTTCAAGGCTTCTTAAATTTATTTTCAGATAATTATTTGTTGGTGTATGTGTATGTATATAAGCTTTTTTTTATCCACTGATTTCTCTATTGAGCTTGTTCAAGTAGAGATTTCGTTCCATTTTGGATCGTTAAAATTCGTTCAGCGATGATTTTATTCAAAAAAATGTTCTACCTTTATATCCTATGCATCTATGTATATATTATATTTTTAAATATATATATACCTATAGTACTTAAGGCAAGTGATTATCTGAATGATTATTATATGTATGTGTATGCAAAAATATATATGTATACATATATATATAAATAGAACCCATTCTATATATAAATCTTTGGTGTATGTATATGTATATATATGAGTAAACCCTGAAAATAAATATAATAATCCGTTTGTTTCTGAGACATAAAGTTGTGCTAAAACTGTACACTAAGCAATGTTTGACCACTCATGTTAAATTATATCTAAAACTTTAGAAAGCATAATTCTAGTTAACATATTTTATTTGTACGTTCATACATACATACAATATACATACATTTTGTACTATTATTTAGTCAGCTGTTTTAGTATCTTCTTTTTTTGCTCTACTTTATCCTTATTTGAATTTTATTAAAATCAAAACCTGCGAGAGAGAGAAAACTATTCAAAGTTCTGAAGTAGTCATTGGCGTGTTTTTGGCGTTTTGCTTTGAACTTGCTACGTGATTCACTCTTGCATTTACACAGTCAAGCAAATCATCCAAGCAGCAATATGACAGAAAATGCTTCTTCTTTAAAATGTTCATCCATTTTCTTTTGTTCGAATATTCTTATATTTACATTTAAATAAACGTTAAGTAATTTAAAAAAAGATAATTTACAATTTTTTTTTTCATTTGAAAAATAAAAAATATAAAAAAATTGTTTTATTTTAAAATTAAAAAAAGAATTTTATTCACCTGTTTCGAAAAATATAAATTTTTTTCACTTTTTGAATTTAATTTTTCTCTTTATAAAGTAACGATTTTTAATACCTCTTTCACATAATCGAAAAAGAAATAAAGCAGAATTAGAAAAATTACGAAAAAGGAATAGAGGAAATGTCAAAGTGCTTGGTGAAATTTTTGATACACAAGCTACCGCTCAATTCACCTCACCCCGATCACCAAGAAATCGTTGCTTGGTGGTTGATGGATACAGCAATTGCCTCGTCGTGTAAATGAGCATGAACACATTAGGTTGTTGTTACAACGACGCAAACCGGTTATAAAACCTGTTTTTACAACTGCTCAAACTACATCTAATGGTGGTACGACCAGTTGTAACGAGAGTATGAATGTATTACAACCGTGAAGCTGAAATTATTTTGGATGATTTCTTACTATACCAAGTTGGAAAAAATTATACCCTTTTGTTACTCCCAGCGCAACAATAACCGGTTTAACCACCAAGTGTGCAAAGGGTGAATTGCGTGATTACACATATACTTCACCGCGCTTTAAATAATATTTATCTTTTTCGAAGGTTTTTGTTCAATACATATACATACATATAATGTATTCACCCCTCTGCTTATTTGATATATTTTCCAGCTTTTTTTGTATATAATATGAAGCTTTATTTAAACTTTTTGATCCTTTTTCTCTTAACGTGTACTAATCAGTGTATTATTTATTATGTCCTATGTACATACATATATTTATATACCGTATAGTAGCTTCATTTATATGTGTTATTAAAAAATTGTTAGAAAAGCTTTTTGTATGAATTTTCGACTTTTATTTGTATTACATCATACTTTATATATAGAAAAAGTAAGTACATATATGTAATATTCGCGTAAATTTACATCATATACATCATTATATCAGTAGTATATAAATACATTTGTGTATGTTAAAATTGTTAATACATGTGCAGAAAAATGTAGATTTTGTCATATCAATCGTACTGCCCCAGATTTTATTGATTTTTTTTTCTTATAATACTGTACTATTTCCTTTAAAAACAAAATTATTTCTTTTTTGTATCACACATCTGATTAAAGAGCAAAACCCAAATGTAATTCATAATAATTTATTTATAACATGTATTTACAATATTTATACATATGTACATAAATACATACATCTTCTAATTTATTACCAGGTAAAAATAAGTTGAATATAGTTGAACGCATAAACATAAAAAAATGGTGAATATGTATGGATATTTGTACAAAACATTTACAATCTTAAAAATATTTTTATTGCATTACAAACATTATTTTTAAATTACAGTCCATATTATAAATTAAAATTTATCTTCAAAGAATCCTAATTTTATTGACAATTTTAATTTTTGAGAAAAGGAAAGAACTAGCTGTATTTGATTTTTATAGATTTGTATTTATAAAAATATATATTTAATAAGGCTGTGTGCGAAAAGTACCTAAATTATTGGAAAATTTCCAAAATACTAACGCTTCTAGAAAATTTCGAATTTCAAACTTTAGTACGTTTGTGCTGTGCGAATTGTCCATCCTAAATATTTGACAGCGGTGAATTGCAGATATTTGTTTTTGATTATACAAATTATACCTATTCGATATTTGAATGGGAATTTCAAAAATTGATGCTTACTTTAAAGTTGAAGTAAATTGTCGTAATTACCAGAGCTGTTCAGTACTTCAAGTAAAGTACTTAAAAATGTACTTCAAGTACATCTTAGTACTTGCAATACTTTACTTAAATTAATTAAAAAATTCTGCAAAACTACTTGATACTTCAAATACTCACAGAATTTACTCGGTTTCTAAATTACTTGAAGTATTAAAAAAAATTGAAGTAAATTACAAAGTATTCCACATACATCAAATAGTTCTTTGCATTATGTTGAATCAAAACAAAACGTGTAAGGACCAGAGTTCGGAAAATATCATTCATAAGTCAAAAATATTCAATTTTTCATCATTTTTATCACTCACGAATGATATTATTTCGATTTTAGGGTTTAATAGAATATTACACATACTGGATTTCAACATGAATCAACTTGTTTGTTTATTAGTTGGCATTGTGTTTTCATTCATTAGACAACGTTTTTAAAAATTGTGCTTCCTTTTACAGTTCATCGGGTTATTTCTACTTCAAATTACATTTACTACTGAAGTTAACTGAAGATAACTTCAGTACTTGAAGTAATTTTCAGTACTTCCAATAACTTTTTAAACGAAGTACATTAATTTACTTGAAGTACAAAAATATAAGTACATTAAAGGAGTATTTGAAACTTGAAGTAAATTAGAAATGCTCAAAGTTATTGTACTTTTTACTTGAAGTACATTTCTCAGTACTTAGAGCTTGATACTTCAAGTACATTGGTTTAGTACTTTGAACAGCTCTGGTAATTACTAACAAAATCTTTACAGTTCACTTCCATGTTTGTTATTTTTGGTTATATTTTTCTAGTTTGGAGTAAAAATTTATGTTGTCCTAGGCTTACTTAAATCTTACATAGTGAATGGCCAAAGTAATAAATGTACAAGTAAAGTGAACTCTTTTTTTTTTTTTTTTTCATCTTTGTGGAATGAGCAACATGAATACTTATGTATGTACATACATATGACATATTTTTAAATAATAACCTATAACCTATTCGGTTGTCCTAAAATCAGTTAACCACTTAACCTTCTATTCGACATAATATTATTCGCTATCAATTTATATTTCTTAATTTTATGCTTTGTTGATTTGTTAAATCTTTGTTAAGTCTAGGGTTAACGCTTTAATGTTGGTTTGGTTCTAATATTTTAAACAATTTAAAAATATAACTGTACCTACATTTCTTATTTTTTAAATTTTATTTATAGTATATATAAGCTTTTATAATTTCCTGTTACATTTTATTTATTTTCAAAATTTGAAAAATTTAATATTAAATTTTGTATTTTTGACTTATAAACATTTTTAATTTTCATCAATCAAACATAAAAAGATTTTAAATGTATTTTAATTTTTGTACAAAAAGCTGTAGAAAATAACATTATATACAAAAATGATTATGTACAAAAATACATATTATGTATGTACATATGTATGTATATTGTATATGCAAAAAAAAATTCAGAGGATACACGGATAAACATTTGTTCTTTAAGTATATATAGAAACTAGGTTAAGAGCTTTAAGTGGAGCAAATACAACACATACATTAACATTTTTATTATTGATCCTTATTCTTTATTCTGTATAGTTATACTTTTCATGAAATTGATTTTTCCTATAACAAAAAATACACAGATGTATATTTATCTCTTTCTTTAACATTAAGAGTAATAAAAAACAAAATACCGATTTCAATCTGTTTTCATTATTTTTATATGTATTCTGGCAATCTAGGACAATAAAATAAATTATAATCACATATAAATAATAAATAAACTATTCTGTTAGTATGTTTTGAAAGAAAAAAAAATCAAAACTCATGTAATATATAAAAATTTACAAATTTATTTATAGGTAGTTCAAAATTTATTTTGAATAAAATATGGAATACTTGTCGACGTCGACTCTAGATGAATTTATCTTCTAATCTTTCCTAAACTTCCTGACAAATTTCTGCTTTGGAAAATTTTAGGTGTACGGAAAAAGTATGACATAAAACTCAGAAGATCTTCTTTTTATAATTACATAGGGCCTGGTCGAAAACTTCAAATTTCATGCTTTGCAGAAGCAGACTAATGAAAAACAATTTATGCAAAGCATAGCATGTTCAAAAATGTAATAGATTTGTTTTATGCGCATAATAGTTTGGCATAAGCACATGAATAAAAGTGTTGATGCGAGGATGTCAAATGTAATGTCATAAGGTTAGGTTTATTCCAGATGTAAAGTTGGTGTGTTTGGCTGATTTTTTAAATAAATTAAAATTTTTTTAATATGATTTAAAGTGTTTCATCGAAATAGTTTTTAATCACTTGCAGAATTCTACGACTTTTCACTATTATGTTTCTTTTCCTTAATATTTCGAATAGTTTTTTGCTGTAATAAACTTTTTTTCACTTTTTAGTTTCTCGGTTTTCTTGTTTTTTATAATTTTCTAATTCATAATTTGAATTTATATTAATTTATAACTTAAATTTTTATAAAAGCGAAATAAACAAGAAAGCAAAGTTGCGCATGTGTTCAAAAACACATTTGATATTATGCATGAATGCTGATGCGGTCAAAAATTTGACGTTTGCGCTTACAGGGATAGTTTGATTTAAAAAACTATTTTTTGCTGTTGTGATTTTTTTCGTTCTGTTATGTACTCGCAACATTACAGTTTTGAATTTAACACTAGATTGCCCAAGGAAGTCAATTTGACTTCTTTTTAATTTTAATTAGAAAAACAAGTACATATGTACTCGTATATAATGACACAATTTCTTAAAATTTTGTGACTTTTTGTACAATAAATAAATGCGCTTATTAACAATTGTAGTTACCTCCCCCTCCTTCATTTCCGGTATATACATAGTATGTTTCATGTATTGCAAATAGCAAATTGCAGTAACAATAAGCTATTAGGTACTATATTATTATAATATATTACTAAACATAATATTAGCTATTGTTCTTTTTTTTTATAATTTCATTCAAACAATAAACAAGTACCTTTCTAGAATACTTAGCTTAAAATTTTTTACTATTAATATGAAGATAAAAATTATTCAAATGTGCATCTTGATTCTTGATGAAACCATATACATATGTACGTATGTAATTTGAAATATTATATTGAAGACAAGGTTAAGTACAAGGTAGCCTATAACATATCACCACCATAAAGCACGTAAAATATGCAATTGCATAAAAAATAAATGTAGATACTTTTTACTCATTCGACAAAAATATAAAAAACAAAAAGATATTAAGAATGTATATTTAAAAAATTTTAATAAAATTTACATAACACATTTTTTTTCTTTTGTACACATGTGTTGTAATGTATTTTTATGAGTTCCTTTCATTTTTTTATTTTAACTCACACAGTAGTACAACTACACCGCATAATGTTTTCATGATTATAATTAATCTGATATCTTATATTCCACATAATACAAGTTACGTACTATTCACAGTCTTAATTTTTTTAGAATTTTAGGTCATAAAAAGATTATATTTAAATATGAAGTTGCAAATGCAATATCTGGATTTATAACATGCTACATATTTAATAAACATGTATTTTCATTTTATTTTTTCATGTAGTTTTCTTGCCGGATTTTTGTTCCACAAGTTCAAATTTGAATATAATAACAACTACATATGTATATATGTATGTGTCAAATTCAACCAAAAAAATACCTACATATTTTAGTTTTATAATGAATCCGAATGATTTTGCGGCTTATTATAAAGTTTATTTTTTAGTAATCTTTTTATTTAACACATATTGTAATTTGTTCACAAAAAATAATGTAATGCAATAAGAACATTAAATAATGTGTACTAGTTGAATTGATGTATGATCATCCTATATCTATGAACCAAGCATACATAGTATTATAACCCAATAACCAAGGACCATCTAAAGATATAACTAATACAGAACAAACCAATAGGATAATGTCTCTCAAAAAGTATTAAAATATAAAAATTTTGATATTAGAAAGAAAAATATTATTCCAATTCATTTAATTACTGAAAGGTCACTCAAGATACATTTTTTGAAATTTTAATATTGTAAAAATTTACAATAAGAATGAAAAAACCATGTTGGAAAATTTATTTTAACATATGCTTAATGACATCAAATGGAAAAATTCAAACAATTAATTATGTACATTTAATTTTCATACAGGAAAAAAAAATTATTTTTAGCTTATTTTAATCCTTTTGTTCATATCAACTTTTCATTTAAAAACTCTTTTAAATTTTAAATTATAAAATATCTTTACCCTTGAATAGAAAATGAATTTATCTTTTTAAATTTACTTGTTCTGTCCTTTTCATTCTTTTATTAGTGATTTAAAAATTTTTTCTCCTCTTTAAATTATGAAGCAAAAAAAAAGGTTCATTCCTTATTAAACTTATTAACAAGCGTGATGTAGTAAACGGGCTTTAATTTTTTTTATAGGTCTGTTCGATGAAAGTTCTGGACTTACTCGGAGCTTTCATCGAACATGTTAGTCCAGTTCACCAAAAATTTTACACCGGACTTACACCTGCTTTTTGCAGGAGTAAAATTTTGACAGATTAAATAACTCGTAAGAGAACTGTCATTTCGTCAGTTATCAAGTATCCAAGTGGAATTATTCTTTTAAGTTAATTGAAACTTTATTTTTATTATTTACAATAAACACAATAAATAATTTACAGAAAAACAAGAGAAATTTTTTAAATGCAAAGTGTGAATTACACTAGTTTGTTCGATGAGGATTTAAACTAAGTTTAAAATCACTATAACCATATGATTTTTCAGGACCTTATATTCTCTATACTAAGAATACCTTTAGTCCGAAATTTACTATTGAACAGTATTCCCAGTGAACTGTTATTATTCACATATGTATCGTAAATACTTCTATGAATAATATTATTTGAAAAATAAATTTTGTTATCACATCTTGTGGAAATATCTTTTATTTAATTTTCAAATTGAGGAAAAACAAAATAGTAATTTTTTCAGAAATTGAAAATTCATTTCCACACTTGTTTTCTAAACATTACATAGTACAAAAAATAAAATATAATTAATCCTGACGTCATTTATCTGTATCTACTGATTTAAATTTTAATTAAATAGTAAAATATGGCGAAACAATAAATTACTATTTTACCTTGAAAACAATAGGTACATATGATTGAATTAAAAAATATAAATGTAGGTATTACCTATTTTATTATTTTTATAAATTATTATAAATTATATAACATTATGAGTGATGAATGATGTATAATAGATGTTTTCACTGACATTAAATACAAATTTATCAGATAGCAATTCTCTATTTGTCTGGATATCTTTAAAAAAATAAAATTGTAGGGATAATTATGAAAAATATTGCCCTTGAAAAACAACAATCAAAAATTTTTTCAATAACAAACTGTACTCGGTTTATAAATCGAAAGTATGATGCTTATGGAGGCAGTACCCGATTAGTTTCTGATAACTTAAAATATAAATGTTTTTGATAAATTATAAACTGAAATTGAGATTTGATCACCCCACACAAGAGACAGATTTATACCAACGCAATGTAAAATAATATAGAAAAGTATGCCTATGTTGCCTGTACTGACTTCGATTTATAAACCGAGTATGTATAACTTCTGTTTTTAACTTTCACTTCTTAACATTATAATATACATACTTGATTCAAAAGAATTTTCTGTGGAACTCACATAATCAAAAAATCTGTCAGCAACTTATCGACTTTCTTACATCCTTCCAATTCCAATTTTAACTAATCGTTAATGATATAAGCGTAAAACATAAGACTCAGTCTATACAAAATTCTGCTTCCCATATAAAATACATGTTGAAAAAAATGAACAAAATTCTGTTCCAATTATTTTTCCATTAATGCATACGGTAAATAAATGTCAAATACCAGTATTTTAAAAGGTGGATACATTTTTCCGCATACTTCAAAGCAAAATAAATGTTGAACAATTTTTTACACATAGCAATATTTCTACATCACTGTACACGAAAATTCAAATCATATTTCATATAAATAGAAGATTTCAAAGTATTGTACAATACATATTATTCTTAGAAATTAAAAGTTCAATTTTTTTGACTAAAACACCATGACTGCTAATTATATAATACTTTCGACGACTTATTTACATAAAAAACTTATCTAGCGTAACACGACCTAGTATAATTTTTTACATCATCTATATGGATAATATAAAATAAAAAAATGATACAAGTATTGAAAAATATGTATAACTTGAACAGTAGTAAAATTTGTAACAAAAACTAAATACCTTTTTCAGTTGCGTGTAAAACTGATAGTGTAACACTCCAATATATGTATGTATAATACAATTATAACTCAAATGTAACTGTGTCACAATAAGTTTTATCATGTGATCACGCAATTTTAATTGAACTAATTTGCTGAATAATTTGAAATAATATTTTTAATCTAATATTTCAAAAGACAAAAAGTTACATAGGTAGACAGTCACTTAATAATTATGCTATTAATCCAAATATGTACATATGTTACAACTTATTTTCTTTTATAAATTGAATAATTGTCAACATTTCAAAATATGTGTGTACGTAGTGCGGTCCAAATATTCTTAGCCTCATATATAAAAATGCGGTTATCCCTAAAACTGTTATATGTGTGGGTTAGAGGGAAGTCTTAGAAGGTAATATGCAAATTTGTAACCCTGGACGATTATCAGTTCAGTTGTGACAGGTTAGAAATAAGGTGAAGTTGAGTGAATTTAAAAAAATGTCGAATATCGAATCATTGTAAGCAGTTTTTAGAGCTTTGCCATGAAGACCAGAAGAGCGTTATTGAATGATTGTGACGGGCGATGAAACCATGGTTCTTTATTATGATCCAACGTCCAAAACGAGTTGGACCGGAAGGACGAACCAGTTCCAAAAAAAGCAAAAGTTACACAAAGCACTAAAAAAGTGATGGCTACAATTTTCTGGGTCTGTGAAGGGATCCTGTTAGTTGATTTCAAGAAGACAAATACAGTCATCAACACGATTTATTTTTCCGATTTACTGCGTAAACTGCGACAGCAAACCGTTGATAAAAGACGAGGAAAGATTACTAGAGTTGTCCGTTTGTTACACGATAATGCCCCAATTCAACACGACTGCAATTTCTAAGGCTACCGTTCGAGAATGTGGCTTCAGCGATTATTTCCTATTCTCAAAATTAAAATCCGAGCTCAGAGGAAAAAAATTTAGCAGTGATGAAGAAATTAAGCGAGCTGTATGGGACCATTTTGGAAGCAAAGATTCAAGCTATTTTTATAGTGGTATAGAGGCCCTAGTTAAGCGTTGTGAAAAGTGTGTTGAAATAAAAAATAAAGGGAGATTATATTGAAAAATAACAAATATGTTTTTTTTATCCGACACCTTCTTCTATGTTAGGCTAAGAATACCTGGACTGCACTACGTATGTACATATGTATGTACATCTACAGATATGGGTTCTATTCTAGCGTTCAATTTTCATCGAATTTATACTCTTTAATTTGATTACATTTTTTTAAATGAACGGTAAATTTTCAAAATTCAATACAATACAATATAATGATTTTCTATGCTCAAAAAAAAAATAATAATAATAATAGTAATATTAATAATACCTAATAATAATAATAAAAACTTAAAAATGTAAATTTTTATAAATTTAAAATTTTAAAAAAATGTTATTTTAGGAGAATGATTAAATCATGTTTTCTTCTCACAAAACTTTTCAATACAGTAAACAAAAAAACAAAAAAATTAAATTTCAAGTAAAAACTCATGTAATGCAATCAAAATAAGGTAAAAACTTAGTCTATGTAGGTATACTGTAGGTATACTTTTGTATATAAAAATGAGAAGAGCGAATATTAAATCGTGAATACACACATATACAAAAAATTAGTATAAAATAAATAAAAATTTTTGGCACAGTGAGTAGTGACTTATTTCGACATCAATTACGTAAAATTTTGCACATGATTGCATGATTGTGACTGATATATTTACTTTTTTTAATTTTCTAGTTTATTTTTTTTTTTAAATTAAAGAAAAATCAGTCGAACCATACCAAGCAAAATCACCAAAGTATTATTAAGGATAATAAAGTTTAAGACTGGTTGGTTGGTTGGTTGAAGTGGCGGTTCTCAGAAGCTTCTGAAAGCCCAATTAGAGAAACGAAGAATACCTTTTTGATACCACACACCTCGCAGTTAGTTGTCGAGTCAGAGGGTTGTAGAGCCCCCTTCTGTCATACATGCACCTACAGTTTAAAGTGGAATGCGAACCATTAAATTCTTTGGTAGAGAACGAATTTTATTCGTATGACAGGGCTGGTACTGATATTTTCTTGTAGTTGGTTTGTGGACTATACTTGGTTTATAAATCAAAGTCAGTATTGTGCTTGTGGGGGCAGTACCCGATTAGTTTCTGAAATTGAGATTTGATCACCCCACACAAGAGACAGATTTATACCAACGCAATGTAAAAGAATATAGAAAAGTATGCCTATGTTGCCTGTACTGACTTCGAATTATAAACCGAATATAGATTATTCGAGAACATTTATATTTGCCGATGAGAGCAAATATAGCTTGCTTAGACATGAATACCTTTTTCGAAATTATTTACATATTTACGTGTTTTAGCTTTGTAATTTTTTGTTACTCGAGTTCTATTCTAGACTAGGTGTAGACTGTGTTTGGTGTATGCCAAACCAAAGTGTTTGTAATAAAATTTATATATAGAATAGAACTATATAATATACTATATGTATTATATATAGGTAAAATAATAAAAAGTTGAGGTTTTTTCGCGCATGTTTTACATGGCGTAGTGATCTTCTTGTGTAAATATCGAAAGAAGAAACCTGTTACAACAACAAAAACGAATGTATGTAAGTATCTTTTTTTCTGCGCATATTTTTCTAGTATTACGATTAATTTATAATGCCTCAACTTTTATTATTTTACCTATACTATATATATATGTATAGTATACGACTATGTATATGTTATAGCGTTACTATGTATAATTTATTTGGTTATTTTTGTTGAGACTGATAAAATATTTTTATAATCTCATATCAATTTCATTTCTCTTCAATTTCTTTGTTTAAAATTCAAATAAATTCTACAATACTCTGGTAAGGCTTCCAATTCACATATTTAACAGCGAAATCTGATGGAGAAATCTTTCTACTCCCAGTCCCAGAATAGACTATAGTTTCGGTTAATTTTTAAATTCCTTTGCACCTACTACATATTTGCATGTTATTCATATTATATCAATTAAAATAGTTAAATAGGACTTAAATTAAATCAAACCTTATGTATTTCTTATCATTTTTTTGTCTGAAAGACGTACAGATTCTTATATATGTATTGTATATACTATACATACATATGTATGTTCCTATAAGAATATATAGGTATAAGACTTTTTGGGTAAAATTTCAAGTCACTTTTGAATTAAGAGGTTTAAGATAATACAAAAAATATGAGCTATTAAGGTGGACTATCATAATATTTGCCAACTTTGAATTAAGATACATATGTAGTCTATA
Organism: Bombylius discolor; assembly: GCA_939192795.1. Taxonomy (NCBI): domain Eukaryota; kingdom Metazoa; phylum Arthropoda; class Insecta; order Diptera; family Bombyliidae; genus Bombylius; species Bombylius discolor. The sequence continues at coordinate 30,749,095 of OW584240.1, read as the reverse complement.
TCTTACAAAAACTGTCAAATTTAAATCACTTTTAAATTTTTAAATCTGAATACAATAAATATTTTGCCTAGACATAGCACATATGTATGTATGAATGTAGAAAAGTTTTGCTACATACATATGTACATATATTTATTATTTAAATGTATTACATCACAGAATATTTGAATCATAAGATATCTCAATATCATTGTGAAACATGTGTATTTTTTTTTTTTAATTTTCATTTTTTTTATTGAATTAACACAATAACATTTCTTATTGACAAATTAGATAATCGTGTTTAAAAAAAATTAAAAAATAGCTATGAAAAAACTTTTCGGAGAACATACGTACATGTATGTATATATTAATGTTATAATAATATATATGTATGTACACAAAGATAAAATCTACATATCTAAATAATTTTTGTAGTATAAATGTACATACATATGTATGTATGTACATCTACATATACATACATATATATATGCATGTAACTTTATTATACAGAAATAAATTGCATACATACATTTGTACACAAACACAATTATATTGTAATACAAATTAATTTATAATAATTATATTCTATATTTATTTTTATTCTGTTTACAGTTGAAAAAAAATTGTGGTCATATGTACATAATATCAGAGACGACAAAACTATAGTTTTTAATTTTTATACAGATATGATACATCCCTAGAAATTGCCAAAGAATTTAATAATAATAAACAGTCAACGCTTTAAATTAAAGCATAATAATTCAGCTAATAAAAAAGCAAAGATAAAAGAAGAAAATATTATAATTTTTATTATTAAAAGCACCTTATATAACAATTAAGCACGATGCATATAGAAATTCAAGTAGCATTGAATTTTGTCATATCATACCTATATAACAAATTGCCTCGTAGACGAGTTAACTTATTCGGTGAGGAGTTAGAAAAGGCTTTAAAGGACAAATTCCAAGGCCATTGGTATCCTGAAAAACCCTTTAAGGTAAAATTTTATATTTGTATTGAAAAACTATACTTAGATTCTAATTATTATTTTTTTTTTAATTTAAACACATATAGGGTTCAGCATTCCGATGTCTTAAAACTGGTGATCCTGTTGATGCTGTTCTTGATAGAGCTGCCAGAGAAAGTGGTGTTCCAATTAGTGATATATTGGAAAATTTGCCGTCAGAATTAGCAGTTTGGGTAGATCCTGGTGAAGTATCTTATCGTATTGGTGAAAAAGGCGCTGTGAAGGTGAGAAATTTATAAATGCACATATATACATATTTTTGTTCTTTATAATTCAAAATCACTAATACTTTCATCACTCATTATAATAGATCCTGTTTTCTGAAAACAATGATCATTCTGAAGATCCATCTGCTGATTGTGAAGTAACGAAAACTTTTAATCCTGAAGCTCAATGTTTTCGACCAATTGATTCTGTAAGCTCAAGCATGAATGGACTTAGTATTAGTCCAAAAACATCTCCTCACGGATCTCCACCAACATCATCATCGAGTCCAACATTTAAGAGCAATTTAACAACAAGCCCAGCACCAGCTGGATCATTTTTACAACGCACTCAGGCACCATTAACATTCACGACAGCAACTTTTGCCCAAACAAAATTTGGTAGCACAAAATTAAAAACTAGCTCAAAACGAGCTAATAGGTAAGCATTAATAAATTTCAACATGCATTTAAACACTAATATTTAAATTATAAAAACTATAAAATAAATTATTAAAGTTCTTATAGAATGTCACCAACGGAATTTTCAAATTACATTAAACAAAGAGCAATGCAACAACAATTACATCATTCCCATGGTCCAACTAATAATCATTTTGGACCAATTGGCCCAACATCACCATCAAGATCATTATCACCAAATCCTTTGGCACTGGGTTTACAAAACGATTCATTCTACTTCCCAAATCTTGGTATGGGAATGTATCCACAATTTGGTGGTCCACGTAATATGTTTGACTCACATTTCCATCCAGACACAAACGGTTTATACTCGAATGGTTCTGGTAAATTCCAGTCATATATAGAGCCACATGGATTTTATGGACTTAACAACTCTCAACCACAACAACAACAACAACCACAGCAACAACAATCGAATACTGTACAAATAAGTACACCTACTGGTATACCAGTTAGCATTAATGCTAATTCAAATAATAATACAAATATCAACAATAATAACACCAATAATACTTCACCAACTGTTACTGTAGCTTCAGCCTCGAGTGCTAGTACAAACACCACAGTTTCTGCAGCTGCTGTTGTCGCTGTTGCAAATGCAGCCACTTTAACACCGATAAGTTCATCTGGAAACAATCAAGATTCAAATTCAAAATTAATTGATGGTCTCAATTCATTCTATTCCAATGCAGGATCTTATCAGCACCTTTTGGTTGCTAATTAATTTAAAACTGTGTTTAATATAATTATAGGATCGTATTTATAGTGAAAGTAAAATTTTTTTAATTAGTTTTTTCTCTTTTAAATTAATTTAAAATAAAAAATTTAATTTTTTCTACTATTCTTATTATTCAAATTTACTTATTGTTATATCTTTTTATAATATTACTCTAAAATATAAATAATTATTTTTACAATTTTTTGTTACTACATATATATTATTTTCATATAGTCTTGAAATACTTATAATAATCTAATAAAAAATTATTGTGTATGTAATTTCAATACATACATATATCTTTTTTATTTTCCTATTATAAATTTTTTCTAGATGAAAGTTTTGTTACCAAAAATTTTAGATGTAAGAGTAACATATTTTCACTTTTTTATTAGAAAAAAAACATTAAATTTAAATTATTGAAAAATTAATTTAATAAAAAAAAGTTTTATTTATTTAATAATAAAAATAGTAAATTTAGTTAATATAGATAAAGTGAGAAAAGAAAAAAAAAATAACACAAAATATATGACTTACCCACCAAAAATGAAAGAAAATAAAATTACTAAAAAGATACACCACTTGAAAATTTAATTTAATTTTAATGAATATGAAGAGAAAAATAACAAATATGCACCATAAACATAAGAGCCTTCAATTTTTTTTTTAATTTTTCGTATTCGAGAATATATCTAATATAAAATACAACAGAATTCAGATAATTAATTTGCTTTAGAAAACTACGGTAATTTCATTAATAAAGCTTAATACAAATATTTATATGTAAATTTAAGACATACATATATCTACAATAGATACATAAGTGAAATATCATTAGAAGAAAAAAGTATAAAAACAGTGGGAATTGTTCAAAAAAAAAAAACTAATTGAAATAGAACGTTTTGTTTTGTATGTTTTTTTTTTTTGTATATGCGTGCTATACAAAACTGAAACTCAGGATGTAATAAAGAAAAACTATTAAAAATAGAGTTTACAAATTAAAACCATTTGAAGAAATTATAAACGTTTTCCTTTCGTTTCTAAACACCCTAAATTTTATTTATTTTGTACACACACACATTACCCCCACGTAAAATTATTGATTGCAATTAAAAAATCTGAGGCTAAAAAAATTTTTTATTTAATATAAAATTTCATGTTTCAATTTGCAAATTTTGCAAAATTCATTTTCAATTTGAAATGGAATATGAATAAAAAAACGTATTATGTCACGGTCATACAGATTGTTATTACAAAAAGTAATTTTAAATGCAAAAAAAAAATATATAATGTGAATAATACGTTAAGAAATTTAATTATGGTACATGGAAAATACTAAAAATTTCAATGTTTCTATTATTTTGAGCCATTAATTTTCCAAATTGATTAATAAAATTTCGAGAAAATTGATAAGAACATCTATATGTACATTATTTTTTATACATACATGAACAATGTCATATATACTGGTGCCAAACGTAATTATCAAAAATATATATATATTTCAAATACAAATATCTATGCACCGATTAGTTGTGTTGATATTATAATTTGAAAAAAGAAAATCAAGAAGTGGAATTAATCACTTTGGTTTGTAAACGGTTCAAATATTGGTCTCGAAATAATGTATATGAAGAAATTGAAATTTAAAAGATTAATATTATAAATAATATGAAATGATAAAAATGAGTGGTGATATTATTAAAAAGATCTATGGCTGTAATTAAATCCTATTATGTATATGTATTTGAAAATATAAAATCTATTCTAATTTATTTTAAATATTTTTTTAAAATTATATTTAATTTTCATTTTTTATTTATACATGAAAAGAGTTAAAAAAAAAAATTATTTTTCTAGAAAAAAAAAAATTAAAACACTATAAATATAAATAATATCTACGAAATAAAACAAAAACAGTATGAAATTATGTAAAAAACTTTTAAATATTCTGTACCATGTCATATTATTTAAAAAAAAAAAAAAAAAAAAAAAAAAGACAATATTTAAAAAAACGGGGGATTCAATAGAAAATCAAAAATCATATACATTATTAAATAATTAACATATGTAGTGTGCGGTTATTATTACAAAAACAACAAATATATGTATATACATAGGTAAAATAATAAAAAGTTGAGGTTTTTTCGCGCATTGTTTACATGGCGTAGTGATCTTCTTGTGTACATATACGAATGAAGAAACTTGTTACAACAACAAAAACGCGTGTGTGTAAATACCTTTTTTTCTGCGCATGTTTTTCTAGTATAATACGATACCTCAACTTTTATTATTTTACCTATAAAATTGATCAGCAACTTAAAATGAAATTTACAAATATGTATTCTCTTAATATCACGATTTTTTTTAATTTATTTATTTATTTATTATTATTATTTTTTTAAATTATATAAATTCATCTCTGTTAGTTTTTTTATACTGCAGGAATTCCAGGTACGAAATAAAAATAAAAATAAATACATATACGAAATAATAATAATGCTTCATTGACTCATAATGACGCTTAATGAAAATTTTATATTAATTATTGCAAAAATGCATAAGAGAATCATAAAATGATTGAACTTTTTGATTAACTAAATGAAACCATAATTTCTTGTATATATACATATGTAGATATGTACATAAAAAATATTATTTTGTACATACCATACATACATGGCTCTAAAAATTGTGAATAAAAATTAGTAAATTAAAATTTTAATTGTACACATATACATATTACACATTTATATGTACATATATATGAATGTTGTTTGAAAAACAAAAAAACGAAGGAAAACAAGAGTATAAAAAAAATCTACCTAAATACCCATACATTACTTTACTTCAACATTGGAAATCACATGGACGAAAATTATAATGAAAACTGACTTTACAAAAAAATAATAATAATAATAATAATAATAAAGGAAGAAAAATAATAATAATGATGATAAAATAAGATAAAATAAAATAAAGTAAAAATGAATGAATTATTTAATTAATAAAATGTTATGTACTAAATGTTAATATATTAATTGATTGGAGAAGTAACGTATGGAGCATTTTTCTGTACCTAAAGAAACTATATAACATAGAAATATAATAATATATGTATATAGAAAAAATTTGGAGAGAAATTAAAGTGAAAATTTCAAAAATTATAATTTAAAAGAATAGTAGATATACTAAATATAATTTAATTTATATTATTATTTGTTGTTGTTGTTTTTTTTCTTCTTTTATTGCTACAACCTATATATTATAATTTTAAATAATTAATAAAAAATGATTTTTTTATTTTAATAAATATCATGTTGTTTTAGTTTTTTTGTTCAATATTCAATAGGAGTAATATTTTATTTTATTTTTCAGTATCTATTTATGTTTTTTTTTATGCACTTTTATATATTTTTACGTTTTAAATTAATAAATAAATTAAAAAATACTATTATCAAGTCTTCTTATTTGATATTGAAGCATCAATCTCAATTGTATTAGTTAATTTTCGAACCTTGTAATATAAACTGTATAGCAAAGTTCAAAATAATTCACTTTTATTAATTGTCTGTCTGAAATCTGAATAAGTTTGAAATTCATTTTTAACAAAAATTCACAAGATTGATAAGTTGAATTTTTATAGATTTTTTAAATTAATTAATTAAAGTAAATCACATGTGAAAACGATATTAATCGCATTTGAAATATTGATCAAACAATTAATTTTAATTAAACAAAAAAAAAAATTTTAATTATAATTTTTTTTCTTAATTTGCCAAAGACTTAATTTTGAATTAAGAAAATTATGGAAAGTTTAAGAATAACTTTATTTTTCTGTTCTTTTTGAATTGTTTTTTTCTTATTAAATTTTTTTTTCTTATCTTTTTGTTGCTTGAAACATAAAATAAATAAATATATTTGAAAAAATGATATTTTTTGAAGTTATGTAAATAATATTTATAAGAATAAATTTGAATTGAAAGAGTTTACTTAAATATTCTTTTCAAATGTAAAATTTTAATAAAATATTTAAATATATATTTTTATGTTTTCCCAAGTTGTAAATGATTTTTATTTTTTTTTCTGTTCATATTCATGAAGGTTGAATACATATAATAAAAACTACAACATGTTATTTATTTTTTAAAAAATAAAATTAGCATATCAAGAGATACAATAATATTATTTTTTCTTTTCACTTTTTTATATAAAAAAAAATTTTAAAAAAAACTATACAGAAAAATTTACATTCGAAAATATTTTATATATAGCTAATATAATTCAAAAACAAACGCAAAAAAAAAAAAAAAAAAAAAAAGATAAAGAAAAAATATTCAAAAAAAAAAACTAAGGTGCTATTAAAAGTTTATCATTGCAGAAAAAAAAATGTATGTACGTACGTAAAGACCATAAATTTAATGTTCTTTAAACATTTAAATATTCATTAATTTTCTACAATTATGAGGTATGTATGTTGAACAACCGATTAAAATACATATGTATATTTCATTTGAATATGCAAAATATATGTGTTAGAATCAAATGTGCATATGTACATATATTTTATTTAAAAAAAAAAATAATAAAAAATTAAAAAATATAACTATTTTAATTATATCGAGTCATGAAATATAATTCAGTATAAAAAACAATTTATATTATAGCTATAGTGTACCTGTCTTAATATTTAAATAGTTTTATGAATTTTATTAATTTTCTTTTATGTACAAAACAAAACTGTTAATTTTATTGGGAAAAAAAAGTTAAATTTTACAAAAATTTAAAATTTTGTATTCAAAAATAAATCTGGCAATTTGAAAAAGCATTGAGAAAATGAATTAAAAAAAACAAAAAAAGGAAAAATTTGCCAATATTGAATAAAACATTATTTTGAAAGTAGAAATAAGTACATACACAAATATGTGAAAAATATGTGTAAACAAGAAACAAAAATCAACAATATTTTAAATAAATATTATTTATTAATAACAATAAATTTCGAACAATTTTTTTCGTTATTACTTTGAAGTTCGTTTTTTATACATATTACAATATAAATACAATATGTTGTATGTTAAATATGTTCAAAATTATAATTAAGGAATTACATACATATTTATAGAATGTTAACATTGTAAATACATAACAGAAATTGAATTCATATGCATAGTTAGATTTTAGATACAATTTCTATATATTATATAATTTATACATTCGAAAAAATAAAAACTGTAATTAAAAAAATTGTCATATAAATTTTGTTAAAATAAAAATTTCATACTTATTTAGTACTAGTAAATATATATATATACATGTATGTAAAATTCAAATTTTTAACAAAATTCGTAGATTTTTTATTCAAAATTTCTTACATTAATTCTTGTTAAGAAAAAAAAAAAAAGAAATAAAGAGAAACTAGTTTTTAGAATAAATTGATTACAGTATAATCTCGGTAATTAAAACCTGAACACATAAAATATTCACTTATTATAATAATAATTGAAATTAATTCTCAAATTTTCATTTATCACAATTGTTTTTTATTTAAAAGCAAAGATACATACATTAAAAAATGAATCAACAATTATAAAAATAAAAACTCTGAAATATTTAAATGTATTCAAAACACAAGTAAAATAATCGAAATTTTTATAAAATAATTATTTCACAGAAACATTAACCATTGAAAAAAAAATCATTTTTTGAATTCGAATCTCACAAATTTTATCTATTTTAGATTTTAAAATATCTACAAATATGTATATATATAGTATTTGAAATTATCAAGATTATACTATGTATCTAAGTATCTACATAAACTCCATTTATCAATCAATAATACATACCCATAATATAAATATATGTATGATACTTAAAAACAAAAAAATTAATTATTCAAATACATAAGATTACCTATACATATGTATAGGGCAGAAAGTTTAAAATAATCGCTTTTCACTTTCAAAAACTACTTAAGTAAGAATGCACACAAAAAATTAAATACAAGATGTGTACTATAGTAGTTATTCAAATAAGAATTTTTGTATATCAAATAAGTATGAAATAAATATTTATTTGCAGTTTTTAAAATACATACTATATAAAATAAATTCATAAATATAATTTCTTCAATTATGGGAATAATATTAATTGCTTCAAGCGAAAATAATAAAAGTAAAACGATACACTTTTTAAAATGTAAAAATCTAAAACGTCCAATATTTTGAAGAAAAATAAAAATAGAAAACAGTGTATAAAAATTAATCAGTAAAAAGGAGTAAAATTGAAATTTTTAATATAAAAGTAAAGTAATAAATTTTTAAATATATTTTATTGGAAAAAATTAAAATTATATCTATACTGAATAAAAAAACAAAATATGGCGAATAACTGCCAAAATTTGTACATGGTGCTAATAATATTTTATATATTCATAAATAATACATTAATACATACATATGTAGATTATTATATAAATATATACATATATAATAATGAAATACAAAAATTTCTAATAAATTATTTTAGGACAAAAACTTCGATTCTCATGAAACTTTAATTTTATTGACCTTTGTCGAAATTTCTTTTAAAAAGATTTTTTTTTAACTTATTATAATTGAAAAAATTTCGAAAATGAAATTATAAAATGGATCAGGTTTCAAAGTATGTTTGATCATATTTTGCTGAATGTTTATAAGAACAACTGCACTCAAATCCATTTGGAAATTTTTATGTATGTATATATCTTATGATGAAATTTATTCGCAACTGTATTGTTTATATAATTACAACTTATATTTATATGAATTACTTTCAATTTCAATTTATACTCTTTTTTACTAACTTCATGTATGTATGTATATTCACAAAAAAAAAAAAAAAAAAAAGAGTTTAAACAATCAATGAAAAGAAAGTTATAATTTCATATATGTAGCTCAATATCTTTTAAAAATATATACATATAGTACATATAATGAAAACCTTTAATATAAAGGACATTATTAGTATGTACTTATTACATAGTAAAATACAAATTATTTACTACTTAAGTTACGTACATAATTTTAAGATAAAAAAACACGAACAAAAAAAACAGTTTTATAAGATATACATATTTTACTAAAATAATGTTAAAATATGTATTAATTGTATGTTTACATATTATTATAAATTAATAGTGCTGTCTTCACAAATGTCATAGTTTTAGGATTCATAATAAACAGTTTATAAAAAAAAACTTATTAGGACAAAAAAGCCCTTTAAAATTAAAATTATGTAGATCTAAAATAATTTTACACACATTACATATACTGACATTATTTTTAATATTTATTTAAAAATGAAACAGAATAATGAAGAAAAAAAAAACCAAATAAAAAATTAAATTTTATATTTTTCTAACTTAATGCCATATAATTAGTATTAGTATGGAATAAAACTTCGATAGAGCAAAAATAAAAAAGAAAAAAGAAAAAAAAAAAAAAGAAAAAGGAAACCGACTCAAAAATTCTAATTAAGATCAAAATAAAATAAATAAAATACATATAACCATAAGTAGATACATATTACTTTTCTTTTTCTTTTTTTTAGTGTTTTTCAAACAAAAATTAAATGAATATGTATTGATTATTTAAATTTAATTAATTATATATATATATTTTTTTTTAAACTGCGAAACGTACCAAATTTTGAAACAATAAATGTCGGCTATTTCCAAAAGATTAATTATTTTTATAGATTTTCAATATTTTTGTACGATGATGAAAATAATAATATTAAACGATGAAATTTAAAACAGGAATATTTAAGAAAAAAAAAACAATTATGTATGTAATTTTCAACAAAAAATAATAAATTTTCTTAGAATAATTTGAAAACAATACGTAAATTGTTTTTCTTAGTTTTTGTTCTTTTAATTTCTTTCTGTTTTGTAAATACATATATATTTTTGTAATTTACTTAATATACGAGTAGAAATATTGAAAAAAATGTATTAATATTTTTAAAAAATTGTATTGTTTATTTGCATATAATTTGAATTACATATAATTTATTCAGAATTTAAGAATATTTTTACTACATATAAAAATCTAATTCCAATTTTGTAAAAAATAATATGCAATACAAAATAAAATGTATGATATATAAAGTGATAGTATATGTATAGTATTTAAATAAGTAGTATGTATATGTTTAAACAACATATTGAAAATTTTTTTTATTTATACATAATATTCCATAGTTTTTTTAATTTATTATTGCTTATTATACAAAATAATTTCAAAACTATTCAGTCCAGTGGAAAGAGAAGAATTTCTTACTAATTTAATAAAAATGTATTTGAAAATCCCTAAAACCATGAAAAATATATATATATATGTATGTACTTACCTACAAATAAATTCAAAAAATTTCAATTTAATCGTATCAGAATTATTTGTTTTTGATTTAGAGTATTATTCTTTAAAATATACATATGTACATTATGCTATACATATTTTAATTTTCTGAATAATTTTGTCAAATATTTTTTGTTTGTTTTGCAATTAAATTTTCTATCCAATATTAAGTGTGCAATTGTTTGGAAATAAAAAAAAAGTCTTGAAATTCTTTATCAGCTTTCAAAAACCAAAACAATAAGAAGAAAAAGAGTATTAAGACAATTGAAAAAAATGAAAAACAAATTTTTTTTTTGTATTATATGAAATGTTGAATTATAAATTTGAAAATAAAGTTAAAATAAAAACCTTATTAAGTAATGATCATAAAGTTTGCCCACCTTCAGTACAAAACATCCAAAGCCCTTAAGACTCAGGGCAAATTTTTTCTTCGAAAAAAAAAATGAAATAAAAAATTTAAAAAAACTTAGTCATATTGAAATTGTATTATTTAATTATGTGTATTATAAATAAAAACATAATAAAAAATAAGATAATATGTATAAATGTATTAATTAAATAAGAAAATATAAAACTGAAAATTTTAAATTTTTGTATTTTATGATTTCCAGTTTTACTCGTACTCTCAATCTCATAAGCTTACTTAAAATTGATATATGTAATATCATGAAAAATCGAAAAAACCTGTTAAATTAATATAAAAAATGAAAAGAAAAAAAATTAAAGCGAAAAATCATTGTTACATTGATATTATCACGAAAAAACTTATTGTCATTATACCTACTACAAATAATAAAAGTTATTAGCACTATTTAGTATATTTAAAAAAAATTTTAAAATAGAACTACATACATACATAGACATATTATAAAAAAGTTTGTGGATGAAGGATATTAACATGTCTTTCTAGCGCTACGAAATGTACATGATCAATAAGAATTTTAAAAAAATATAGTAAAATAAAATAAAATATATAGGTAAATGTTATTTCTGTATGCATGACAAACTTTAATTACAATTTTTGTTGTTGTACAATTGATATTTTTTTAGCACTTTTTATTACATAAATATTTATTTTTATTTTTTTAGATTTTATCAATCGTCTAATAAAAAAATTGAATAAATGAAAATAAAAAATTTTAATAAATAAATCAGATAGACATACATATATATATGTACATATTATTTATAGTAATTTTTTATTATTTAAGAAAAGTTGCAGGCAACAAGCTTTTTATAATATAAAAGAAAAATAATGTACATATATATTTATATGCCCACATACACTTTACTGGTTTAGTAGCTATATCGGTAACAACAGATTTTTCCATTTTAATTTTTTCAAATATTCAAGTATGTACCTATAAGTATTTCAAAATATGTAAGGAAAAAAATTTTAAAAAATAAGCTCAAATAAAAATATACATACACACATATAATACATACTATATGTTAAAAAAGTAAATATGAAAATATATGGCAATTTTAGAATATATAAATACATACATACATATATGCATGTATGTATATATAATATATTCACATATGTATACAAGTAATTATATTTTTTTAAATTTTGTATAAAAGCAAAAAAGCAAAAACACTCTTGAAAAAAAAGTAATAAAAATTGTTCAATAAAAATAAATATATTTGTATTTAAAAATAATATTAAAAAAATTGACGAGGAAATAAAATAAATGAAAATTACAGAAAAGAAAAAATGTATAATTGTAATTTGGAAAAAAAAAATTCATGAAAAGAACAAAAATTAATCTATATTTAAATACACAAAATTATATTTAGAAAGAAAACAAATTAAAAATTGCTAAAACTAATACTGACATAAAAAAATTAATCTTTAGAAGAGGACTTTAAGTGTCTCAACAGATTGTGATGTTTCTTTTTTACAAAATTTCGTAACAACAAAAAGTAAAAAAAATAAAATTATTATAACTATTATTAATATTATTAATTAAATTATAATTATTATTACTACAAATGTAAACCATTATAAATGAAAAATCGCTAATCTAATAAATATTATATAGATAAGATAGATATAAATTAATGTTTTTCTTTCTCTGAAATAAGTTTATTCAGCTTCAGCATAATTGAAATTCAGAAATCAGAATATATAATATATTACAAACAATAGAAAATAGTTGACTTTATTCATTTCAGGCTTTCTTCAGCGGATAAAATGATTTTGATTATTTATTTGTTCTTTTCAAATTTTTATTGTTAGCAAAAGTGATCATACTCCTATTTCATGATTTCATATTTTATTTTTACTGTAGTCTAGCCTGTTTCTGTATTGAAATATAAAAGTTTTTAATCTATTTTTTATAAGACGTTTCGTATTATTTGTTTTTCGGTAGCTTACGAACTCGAGCTTTCATTTACGAAATTTACTCTAGACATAATAAAAAACCAAATATAATGGAACAGATTAGTCAACACTCACATAATTTGCATCGATACGGTATTAGTACCGCATCAACAATTTTTAGACTTTTTAAACCTTTGGAGTACATAATAAACAGAAAAAAACAGGGATAATCTTTATGCATTAAAATAATTAGGTTCTTGAAAGTGTAGTGAAATTTGAAAAAATATTTTATTTTTTAAAGAAAAAAGAGTTAGAAACCATTGTGTTCAACAATTCTACTATATTTATTACCATTCCATAAGCGTTCTATTTCTTCTTTGCTTTTTCCTTTTTGATAATTATTTATCGGAGCAAAATTTTTGTTCATAAAATTCACAAATATTTTTTTCTGCTCTTTATTTTTGTGTTTTCCCCTTTAAAATACATTGAATATATTTATGAAAATAATTACACTAGAATCATAATATACATTAACTTACATATTTTAACTTTAAAATAAATTTAAATTTGTTCAATATTTCTGTGGCCACATCCACTTAAGTCTGAAAATGTACTTTTGAGAAAAATTTTTTTAATTTTCGATTTCCAAAGTAAAAAAGAGCCAACATGACTTAAGCTGTTATGTTTTTGATCCATTAATTTCGAAAAAACAACCAAATTTTGACAGAATAACGAACAAAATACTTTTAAAAAAACTAGCTGATATCAGCTAAACTTTTGCTTAAGTCGACTTAAGCGGTTTGTGGATGTGATCACAGATTTATTAAATTTATTTAATAAATTTGAAAAAAAAAAAAAAAAAATCACTAATAAAATTATTATTGTATTATACAAGCCACGTGCCGTAGTAGAATTTGACAACTAATATTTCAATTCCACCTAAAACAACTTTGCGGATTTGAAATTTGAATTCACGAAAATTTAGTGAAAGTGAAATCTAAAACACCTAATTCCACTTTCACAACTTTAATTTTGAAAAAGTAAAATTCAGAACATGGGCGTTTATCATTCTTTTATACTTTATAGTTGTCTATATACCTTGCACTGCGATTGCACGTGTGTATATAGAACAAACAGCACAAATGTATAAATATATAGATTACAGTATACGCTATATAAAGTACATCGGAGCACTCATGACTTGATATAAAATATAAGATAAGAAAAAGCGCAGAAAATTTTCAGCACCATCAAATGTATAGAAAATGTATCATACATAGAATAATTCGTGACGTTATTGGTTTACTGCTTTTTTAATACAGTAGAAATGTTTCTCTTCTCCACTTGCAAGGCTGTCGAATGTTTTATTCGATTGTTATGGAAAATTATTTTCGTATCTTTTTTCCGATCGAAAAAAATTGTTAAATAAAAATTTAAAATCATAGATTCTAGATATTTTAAACAAAATTCACATGGTTACCATTTATCAGTATTTATTTGATAAAGACAAAATATTGTGAATATTCTTTCGAACGAAATCAACAATCGAGGTGATTATTTAAATTTGAACATTTGAAAAATTATTACTTAATATAATCGATAATACACTTTAAACTTGTAAAATTTGTGTTATGAAAATAAAGATCAACTAATTTATTTATTAGAGCTACTGATGTATCATTCACCTCAAGAAATGTAATAGTTTTACAATATATTGCGAATTTTTTATAAAATCTATATGAAAAGTTAATTACAAAAGCAATTAGCAAACAAAATTTTCTTATACATTCATTACTTAAGGGAACTTTTTCATCCAAGAATTCACTAAAATCTAAAATCACCAAACTTGGCTTGATATTCCAAGTACGAAGCTCCAATATTCTTTCTCCAGCTTCTTCGAGGGTATCAAAGTATCTACAATTTAAAAACAAAAATATACAGAAACAATTTTGTGAATTTGTTCAATAATTTACATAAAAGTCATTCGTTTTAAAATGTCTTTGTTAAATTCGAAACCATCAATCAGTGGCAAAATCTGAAACTGTTTATGTCGAAAATATATTACAGCAGCTGACTTTCCAGCTTCCTTCACTGCAAACTGAGTAAATATAATTACATATTATAATTTAGATAGTTAATTAAATACAATATAAAAATATACTTCAAACAATTTATCACTAGTATGAGAATTTTGTTTTACATCTGAAGTTAGTAAATAATTGCAAAAATTTGCCTTATTCATTGCGAAAAACCTCCACTTATAGTTACCTAAGCCATAGGGAAGGACTAACAGTAACAAGGTATGTACAGACTACAGAGCGCTGTTATTATACTTTTTTAGATCACGATCACATCAAACACTGTATACAAATTAGGTGGTTAAACTGGTTATTTTGCGCTGGGAGTAACAGTAATGGTATAATTTTTTTCAACTTGGTGTAATAAGAAATCATCTAAAATAATTTTAGCTTTACGATTGTAATACACTCATATTCTCGTTACAACTGGTCGTCGTCGTGCCAACTTCAGATGTAATTAAAAAAGTTTTAAAAAGAGGTTTTTAAACAAGTTTTCAGAAGTGGTTATAACCATCTAATGTGTTCACAGTATAAGATTAGTGATTACCCAATCTAGTAGCTACAGCAACAGCAACACTCAGCAGCGAAAGTTAGAAAACTCGCTAAATAGTAAATAGCACTTTGCGGTTACCGTTAAACCTAGCAGCTTGCTGTTGAGCAGCTTTGTTTTATAAGAACTGAGGAAGTGATAGTTTTGAGATTTCTCACTTCCTCACCTGATAAGCAAGTTTTTCCGGCACTCAGTGAGGCAGTGAACAAAAATTTTAATTGTTTACTTCCTCAATATCAGTTTACGAATTGTTTTGGTGCCGAAATATCATATGAATTGAAGTTTGGGGTTATGACATGATTTTGTAATTCGTATTTTATATTTCTTCTTGTTTTGTTTCATAATATTGGACTTTTTTAGTGAACTTTGTTCAAATATGTAATTTAATTTTTTAACATGTTTTTTTGACTCTTAAAATGAGTCTATTTTAAGGAAGATGATCAGTTCGATAAAATACAACTAGCAACAGCATTTTTTAAATCAAATATTAAAATGCTGTCACTGATGTCAAGATGAAAATTTTATGAAATTAATTTTTTTTTTATTTTAAACTTTCTATCATAAGAGATTTGTTAAGCGTAGTATTCAGATGAAAATAAGATATTTTGCCTATACAAAACCTATGTAAAAAAAAACCAAAATAAATGGAACCGAAAAAATTTTCTGTTTCGATTTCGTAAGTGGTACTCAGCTGAAAATAAAAAAGAGTTGAAAAACTCTTTCACATATGGTGTTGGCTGTCTGTGTTGGAGACCATTTATTTTCATATCCAACCGAAATAAATGAAGTTCCATTTATTTCGTACGGAAAATGAAAATAAATTGATTGTTTGACATTTGTAAAGTTAGGTTGTTTTGATATAGTTATAGTAAAATTAAGATAAAAATATATATATTAACGTTTTTTTTCATCTATGTAGATTTCTTCTCCATTTTGTAGATTTTTTATTTCGTTCCGAAATAAATAGACTTTTTCCAACATAAAATTTATTTTCAACTGAGTACTACGCTTTAGCAGAAATTGGTATTCTATTTCTATATAGAATATGTGGTGATAATAATGCGTAAGAGACTAAGAGGTTTTGAATTCACCAAAATCAGATGATTATCATTTGACATTCGTTTGAATTTGAATTGAAGTGTCAGTTGTACAGAAAAGTGAAAATATATTAATTATTATTAATAATAATGGAAAATTCTTGTGAATTTATTTTATTTTTTGCATTTAAAATATAGAAAATACGCATATTTTATGTGAATTTATTGTAAAGTTGCCGTTTAAAGTTCATTAAAAACTTTTCAAAAACCAAGTGAAACTTTTTTGAATGCAATAAAAACTGTTCTTTAGTATTAGAATATAGAGTATAATTAACTCAAAGTAAAATTTTTAAAATGATTAATAGTAGGTCTTCCATTTTATTATTTTTATTTTATATTGCTATTTTTATTTTATTATTACTATTTTTATTCTATATAATTATTTTTATTAATTTTTATATAATATTTTTACTTTAAAATTAAAAACTTTCACTTCCACCCGATTACAACAAAATAAAAGGACCTCGCCAATAACCTGCTAAGTTAGCAGACTTTTGAGGTTAGAAACGTCTCTTATCCTCTAATTCAATATACCAAATTCTCTAAATTAAACTCACCACAAACTTTAAGAGATCAGCTGATTGCTGACGTTTATTACTTCTTACGCAGAATAGCTATTTCTGCTAAATGTCTGCTAATTACACTTAAGAGGCTAAGAAGCTCTTAGTCTCTTATGTAGAATAGGGGGATAAGATTTAAAAAAATTAAATATCATATCACCATTACCATACGAGACGAAAAATTCCAAGTTTTTAAAGTAATCAATCACCCTGAAACAACTACTTAAATGTTCGAAAATTTAAGGTAACGCATTGTACTAAAAATTATTGGAATGAAATAAAAATATAATATGTACTATTTATATTATGTATTTTCAAATAATAAGAAATAATGGGTGCTATTCTGTGTAGTTAGCAGTTTCTGCTAACTTCAAATTTGACATTCTGTTAACTTTCAAACAAAATGTTGACGGCTCTTAAAAAAATCTGCAAGACAAAACTTGGTATTCTGCTTCAAAAAATTAACAGCAAAACCTGCTAACTTTTCTGCTAACTAGCAGGTGCAATTTTCGAGTTCGTTATCGTTTAAGTTTTCTGCTAACTTCTGTCATTTTTAAGTGTTGGTACATAAATAGTGAATTTAATAAAATGGATTATTTTTTTAATGTTAATTACACAAATCTATATAAATAAATATGAAATATTTAACTTGATTTTCATTTTTTTTCATTTTCATTTACGAATTTATTCATTTAAAAATTGTAAAAAACAGATAGTGTATAAACATTGGTGGTTGTAACAACTTCTGTAAACATGTTTATTATCATATTTTTATAACGGTTTAAATTACATCGGAAGTTAACTCGTTCAAATGTAACTAGAGTGTGAGTGTATTATCCTCTTTGTCAAATTATTTTAGATGATTCTTACTATACCGAGCTGCGAAAAAATTTTCCAATATTTTTAAAACGAGCACAAAAAAACTGGTTTAACTACCTAGTGTAGAAAGGCAAAAAATTTCTTTAAAGTGACATTTGTTAGCAGAGTTCGAATATCTGTTGACAGCTTCATAAAGATTTCGAAAAATATTTGTGACCAGCAGCTCGTTTCTGTAACTTAATCGAGAAATACTCGATTAAAACTAACGTCATATGTTTTCGATTGATAATTCTCGATTGATAGAGTATTAGTGTTTCTATAACTCAAAAAATTCGCCACTCGAGAAATCCGTGGTTTATATTATGAATCCAAACGGAATAATGGAATTGAAATTCAAATTACAACAGTTGCTTTGTTGACGTTAATAATTGCGGTTATGGTGCTTTGCTTTTGTTCAGAGTTTAATTATAAATAATTGAAATTTTGATTTAATGTATTTAATTGTCTTTCTATTTAAAAATAAGGTGAAAATATAATGTAATAGAAAATATGTATAAGTTTTAATTTTATTCGGAAGCTTTTAAAATGGGAGGTCTTGTGATGCTGACAATTGCAGAGATGCATGATCGTAGAAATATGCTACGAGTCCACAGGAGAAATCTAAGAGATATAACTGATCCATTTCATATACCAGAATCGCGTTTTATTGAATTATTTCGATTTAATAAAGAATCTGCTCTAGGCCTTTTAAAAGAAATAAGTCCTCATATGAAGAGTGGTATTAGGAAAACATTTATTCCGAAGAGCATTAGGTTGGCCGCTGCATTACATTTCTATGCCACGGGATCGTTCCAAAGAGATATTGGACAAGATTTTGTTTGCCCCATGAGCAAAACAATGATATGCCGAATTGTCCATGAGATTACCTATATAATTCAAAATAAGCTCATGGAGAAATATATAAAATTTCCTACCACTGTAGAAGAGCAAAATATTCTTCGGCAAAGGTAAATACAACACGGTTTTATTGAAAACTAATTATAAAATTCTTGTTTTTACATGAATTGTAGGTTTTTTAGTTCTACTGGGTTCCCTGGAGTTATAGGTGCTATAGATTGCACGCACGTCAAAATAAAAAAGCCGTCTGCTGATGTTGAATATTGCTACCACAATCGTAAGGGATATTTTTCCAAAAACGTTCAACTTATCTG
The DNA here is from genome assembly GCA_939192795.1 of Bombylius discolor. Taxonomy (NCBI): domain Eukaryota; kingdom Metazoa; phylum Arthropoda; class Insecta; order Diptera; family Bombyliidae; genus Bombylius; species Bombylius discolor. The sequence goes on along the minus strand of OW584240.1, from coordinate 30,729,633 downwards.
CGATTACGACCTCAAGATCATAGGATGTTTTGCTCGATTTGGGGGAAGTACACATGATGCTTTTATTTGGGAAAATAGTCAAGTTAGGGCGTTTCTAGAGAACCAATACAGGCAAGGAATTAATAGCTGCTGGTTAATTGGTGATTCCGGATATCCACTTCAACTATGATTATTGACACCATTTAGAAATCCTGAAAACAGCAGTCAAGAAAATTATAATAATCATCATATACAAGCAAGAAATTGCATTGAACGCTTGAATAGAGTGCTAAAAAAAGTTTTTGCATGTTTATCCCATGATAGAGGTTTTCTTGTCAATCCAGCATATGCAGGTGCCATTGTTAATGCATGTTGTACTCTACATAATTTTAGAAGAATCAAACGGAAGTATTTCAATTTTGAACGAAGCGAGACGAATACGCGACAGTATTGTAAGAAATTATTTCCGGTAAAAATTGAAAATTTTAATTTAGTTTGAATATTTGTAATAATATATTATACTTTTTTTTAGTGAAAATTTCATTTCTTCGTAATTATATATAAAAAATAAAATAATTTTTGTATGTTCATAGAAATTTCCGTTGCAAGTAGGAATAAATGCATAAATAAGTAAAAACGTCGCAATATTTTTTTTAATTTATTTTATTTTATTTATTTATTACTCTAACTATAGTTAAACCTACTTAAACCTACTTACTTAAGATTATTATTTTTTTATTTTTTCAAAATTTCTACTAATTCTTTAATATTTGAATTAGAATCTTTAATTTCTTTTAGCATTTCTGCCAAAATTTTATTTTGTTCTTCAATGAGGTTTTCCATGCGATTTTGTCTTTCATCGTACTGGGATTTGACCTCCTCGAAGACGCTATGAAAGGAGGCTTGCCGTACTCCTTGGGTCTTAGATCCTGACGTTGAGGGGATTGTTTTATCGATGTCCTCTACAACGATGTCTTCATCTTCCAAAAAATCGACTTCCAAATGGACGGTATCTTGCGCCTCATTAATTCGCTAAATAGAAATAAAATAATGTACATCACATATTGATACAAAAATTTTAACTAAATATTTACTTCGATTTAACTAATAAATTATAAATATACCTTTTGTGGGAACGCTGCTTCCGGAGTTTCATTATCTCCCTCAACAACATCAGTTGCGAAGAAGTCTATCACCTCCTTATCAAGGCCTTCACTATCAGGAAGGTTGCTTGTTTTATTTTTAAACTGCTTAATAGCAGTGTATTGTTTTTTTACTGCCGATTTCCATTCGATCCAGCACTGAAAATATAAAATTTGTTGTTAGATGTTTATTTTATCCATTATAGACTATTTTATATATTGAATTTCTTTGATTTTTTGAAAAAAGTAAATATGCAATTACCTTTTTCCATTGCACCCAGCTTTTGTTTGCACCTCCACAAGCATTCAGTTCGTCAGCAACATTTTCCCAAATTTTTTGTGCATTTTTGTTGCTGTCTGGTCCTGAAAATTGTCCGCATGCAATTTTCCGATGTTCTTTCATCAAATCAACTAATTTTTTTTTTTGCGGCTTACTAACGCGCCCAGTCAAAATTTTTTTCTAAAGCAAAAATTCAAAAATTTTCTTTAACAACATTTGCTAATAACAGTTTTAGTTTGTACTTACCTCACTCATTTTAATTTAACTTTTACAAAATGTCTATTATTATTATTATTATTATTAATTTTAATTTAGCTTCCACAAAATGTCTATTATTATTATTATATTTATTAATTTTAATTTTTTGAACACAATATAAACAACTTTCACCAGCAAAACACCAAACAAGAATAAACTCGATTGGCAGCTATTCGATTCTCGATTCACCACAGTTACAGAAACACTAAAATCGAGAATGACGTCAAACTTACGTCAAATTGAGTTAAGTAGTCGAGAAAACCAATCGAGAATTGATACAGAATACGAATTTTAAAGAATCTGCTACCATCTCATTCTGCTAACTTTCTTAGCAGAAAAAACTGCTAACTAAAGAATGTGTACAGAATAGCTCTGAATATTCACTATTACAAATGATGATTATTATTATTACTTATTATATATATATATGTTCTGAATTTTTGAAAGAGCTTGAGAATAAACCCCTATTGTACAATTTATGCTTTTTGCCAATAGTCAACATATAAGCTCTAATTAATTCAAGTTGTTTTTAAAAAGCTTATTGGAAAAATTGGTTGTCAAATTGTGTTTTGTGAAATATGGATAAGTATAAAGTATGCTAGGCTTATATTGTTTAATATTTATATGATACTATTCGAGAATCATATGCGGATCCTCGCCAGCATGCAACAACGTCCAAGATTTTAAAATTGAAATTATAAATCATCTTGAAATATTCAAAATAATTATTCGAAATAAAACAGTATTATATTTTGAATCTTACTTGTACATTATTGTCAAAATACATATATAGGTAGTATAAACACTAAATTGTCATAAAAAAATAGGTTAGGCTTGCTTTAATCAGAGTTTAGTATTGATTATGACTACGCTGTTATTCAATGTAAGTATCAAAATCAAAATTAAGCAAAACTCAAGGTTAAATTGTCTATTAGTACCTAAATTTCATTAGCAGGTATTAACGACTTAGTAAAGGTCTATTAGCAAGGCCCACTGTATTTTTGCCATTTCCTTATTTTTTATTCTATTTTTACTAAAGCGTATTATTCAGATGAAAATAAGATATTTTGCCTATACAAAACCTATGTAAAAAAAACCAAAATAAATGGAACCGAAAAAATTTTCTATTTGGATTTCGTAAGTGGTACTCAGCTGAAAATAAAAAAGAGTTGAAAAACTCTTTCACATATGGTGTTCGCTGCAGTGCTGCCAAATGGATACAATCGTATCAAATTGGCTACGATTTTTCGAAATTTTAGCAGTGGATACGAAAGATACTTTTTTTTTTTCATTTGGATACTTTTCCGATAAAACCTAGACTTTGAATAGTAAAATTTCAATTTTGAAACTGATTGAAAGAAAATTACTGACAAACACTATTTGTCCCAATTTTCATGTTCTAAATTTCATTTATTTCATCTATATACTAAAAAATGGAAGTAATGGAATTGGAAATGGTAAAAAAGAAAATAAAAGAATTAGAATAGCAGCATATAAAAACTGGAAAAATAACACTTTTATCTTTTTGGATACTTTTTTCTTGGATTGGACACTTTTGGTCTCCATTTGGATACGGAAAAAAATTGACGAGTGGCAGCACTGGTTGGCTGTTGGAGACCATTTATTTTCATATCCAACCGAAATAAATAAAGTTCCATTTATGTATTTCGTACGGAAAATGAAAATAAATTGATTCTTTGACATTTGTAAAGTTAGGTTATTTTGATATAGATAGTAAAATTAAGATAAAAATATATATATTAAAGTTTTTTTCATCTATGTAGATTTCTTCTTCATTTTGTAGATTTTTTATTTCGTTCCGAAATAAATAGACTTTTTCCAACATAAAATTTATTTTCATCTGAGTACTACGCTTAAAGCACCTACTTTCGTTAGTGCTTCTTTATGTTTTTCATTTTCATCTTTTGGAGCACTTTCAACAAATTTTTTACTTCCTTAATAAGTTAAACTTTTTGATTTCATCGAACTTTACTAATTTCACTTTGAAGATGTTTGCACCTTTTTTGGTGCCGCTTCTTCTTCTTCCTCTTTATTAATACCAGCAGCAAGATTTGATCCAGGCATAACAGTAAATATCGGCAAAAATGAATTCTCTGGTAAATTAAATTTCTTCTTTAAAAGCCCACTTAATTCAAATACTTCAAGTAAATTTAACGATGCAATTTCATTTACAATATTATCAAGTTTTGAATTTGGTGGTTTTTTCATTCCTTCGGAAATTATGGTATTGATAATTTCGCAAAATTTTGAATTTGAACGCGTCTTACTTTTGTAGAGTTCAGGGTAGAGGGACAGGTAGATTTTGTTACGATATGAAAAATTTAAAGTTGCTTTCTAGCAAAACTTAAGATCTCCAGATGAGTCCTATCCGGTCTGTCAATGGAATTCCGGCTGCTTCAGCCCGGGCGTGGTTCTTAGACTCATCCGGTCGAGGTAAACTTCATACCTGTAACATAACATTAGACCGGAAAATTCAAATTGCAATCAAACGAAATAGGGGAAACAAGGTTAGCAAAAAAAAGCAATCAGTTGAGGGAAAAAGGAAGCAACAGGGCAGTCTCCTTCTCCTCAGCGAACCGGAGGCATCCCCCCACGGACCCTCACCAGCTCCATCACTACTCTCGCCGGATCTCTCAGACCGTCAAAATAAAATTAAAACATCTTGTTCTGGATTCAGATAAAAAAATCAAAAATATATATATATATCCGAAGCAACCAGTCAATCGATTGTATCAAAAATGGGTTCGCAAAAAAAAATAAAAAGAAATTGTTTTTTTTTCGTTTTTTTTTTTTTCTTTCTCTTTTTTTTTGTTCTTATTTTTTCAATATATTTATGATTCAAGTAAGCTTTCCTTTTTTTTTCTACAGGTTTTCTCCTAAATGTGTGTGAGTGTAAGTTTATCATATGCATACATAATATTTACCTTTCATTTTTTTTTTTTTTTTCTTTTTTTTTTTTTTTTTTTCTCTAGCTCAATTATATGAACTATGTGAATCTAATGTTAACAATAATCAATGATTCTACTTATGATTTTGGTGATTCAAATGTAATTTTATTTTATATAAATCATTTTTTTTTTTCTTTTTTTTTTTTCAATGTGTTTCGTCTTCTATTAAATATTTTTGTTTGGAATATCAATTTTTTTCAAACAAAATACAAATGAATTCCATAATTTTTATCTATGTATTATTATTTCTTTTTCACTTTAGATTTAAACGAGAAAAGAAAAAAAAATAATAATAATAATGTCAATTATTATTTTTTTTTTCTTCTAATAATAAAATCTAAATTCAATTGGAAGAAAAATTATCAAAAAAAAATTTTCATAGTATGACTTAGAATTGGAAAAATAATGAAAATGTATCGCACGTTATATTTTGTTTGAAATGAATTAAACAAATTATTGAGCATTTTTTTTTTTCTTTTCCTTTTTTTTTTTTTTTGTTAGTACTGTTACAAATGATATTACAATTTCACTTAGCTTAATTCCGAAATATTCAATTAGTTGTCCTGCTGGATGTTGGTCGGGTGTGGCTCCCGCGTGGCGGTACCGTTGAAGGATAGGATACTGGGCCTTGTTGCTCGGGTTCTCCACTGTCCTCCCGGATGTTTTTTTTTTTTTCTTTTTTTTTTTTTCAAATTTTGTATGTATGTTTATTTATGTATACTTTTTAGATTAATTTAAATAGTTTGATTCAGTCCTTTATCTTTTACAATTTTTTTCATTTACTCACATTTTATTTAGTTTTTAGTGTGTATGCATGTTTGTGTTTTTACTTTTTTTTTTTTGTAAATTATAATTATTATACGTTAGTTATATAATATTTAATTATTTTCGTTTATTTAACTTTTCGTTTTTCTTTTTTTTTTTTTTTTTTTTCGCTTTTCACAATTATTTTTATTCAAAAAAAGAAAAAAAAAACTCTTCAAATTGATGCACTATATATAACTTCATTGGGGTGTTTCATTATTTTTTTCAATATAATTAAAAAATTTAATATTTTCTAGAATCTAAATGATAAAAAAAAATACGTATTGAATAGTAATTTCTGGTTTATTTCCTTTTTTTTTTTTCTCAAATATATATATATTTTTTTTTTCCTCTAATTTCACAATAAATGATTATTTTTCATGTTCTTATAATTACTTAACAAACAAAAAAAACAATGATAATTAAAAATAAACTACAGCCAAAAAAAATTTTATAGAATTTCACTTTTTGTTTTAATTAATTTTTACTTCATAATTAACTATTTTTGAGTTAAAAGAATTCACTTTTTTTTTTTTCTTTTTCATTTCAAATTAAGGTACACATTACATTTATGGGGGATTTGACGGGATTCTATAACGAACGAATATCCACCTGTTGGTGTAAATATTTCACTCTATACATTATAAAAAAAAATTGTTTTATTCTTTTATTTTTAAATTTTTGCAATAAAAAAAAAGAATTTGTTAATAAATAATTTTTCTATTGTACATAAATTTTACGTTTTTGTAAAAATTGCTATTTTATAAAATCTTCCTTTTTTTTTTTTTTTTGCACATTTTCAAAGTTCTCCTTTAAATCAAACAAAGGAAATACTAAAACACCTATATAATATGATGTTGTACAGTAAGAATTTTTCTTTCTTTTTTTTTTTTTTTCACTTTTAAACACATTTTCCTTTTTTTTTTTTTCTTCTTTTTCTTTTTGTTTTTTACTTCCTTTGAATTTAATATAAAAAACAAAACCGAAATTTTTTTTTTTTTGACGCTATAATATAGCAATGATTTTCTAATCAACAAAAAAAACACGTCTTGTCTTCTCGGTAAGAAATCACAGACTGAAAAACCAAAAAAAAAGTCCCCCTAACGTGTAAAAATGTACTTCACTTATATACCCTATTTCGATTAATTACATTTAATCATCTCTTAATTGAAAGTGATATTTAATTAAATTTAATTAAAAAAGTGATTAATATGCATTATTGAACATGCAGGTATATGCATTATCACCGAATTTCTAGCATATTCCATATATTACTTGGAGAGTAATATATAGCGAGTAGGCAATAATATCATGTTGGGTACGTGACACAGTGTGTGTGTGAATTGAAATTGGAATATCATTATGCTATTTATATTAATAAATAGGCCATAATGATTTAATGTGGGTCAATTACGATGTATTAAATTTTATTTGGGGCACCCTACATGCGATTGAAATAGTATATGGAATATGACGTTTTACCGTCGGTAGTTACTATTACATACATTTTAGGTTTTGAAGAGATTTTTTTTTCCTTTTTTTTTTTTTTGAAATTTGGGTTTTAATAATAAAAAGTGATTTGAAGTTAAGAGAATTTTGATACGAAATAAAAAGAGTAATTCACATACATTTTCTAGAAATCGCGTGGTTTCTTTAAATATAATAAAAAAATCACGCCACCTCAAGTACAATGAAATGGATTAGGAATTTTGTTGCTTGTGTGCAACGGATTTTGGTTTACAATTCATTTCTTGGAATTTTAAGTTGCAATTCCAATGAACTTCAGACTGTATTTAAAAATATGAACTGAATTATGTTTTTTTAATGTACAGCCAACTGAATTTGTACAGTGGCGTACAAAAATAGACCCATAAAAAATTATATAGCTGTCGCAACAACACAAACTTTTCCACTGACCTGTCGAGGTGGAAAAGGTTGGAAAACGGCAGCAGGGAAACGATTACCGGAAACAACGTGGGGCTCGTCCACGCCCTGAGAGAGAGTCTCATGCCAGAACAAGTAGGCAAGCCGGGCTAGAGCAAAAAAAAGAAGAAAGAGAAAAAAAATTTGGAGACTCAGAAACTATGGAGTAGAGTCACACACACTCTAATCACGATCCAACGAAGATCTTACAAGGATAAGTTCATACACCAGCATACACAAGTCAAGTATGAACACTAGTATTTCACAAGGAAGGTATAAACACAAAAGGTTTGAGAAAAAGAGAAAAAAAAACAAAGGATCCATAACAAAAGGGATCAGTTGGGTTCGCGAACCAGTCCACAGCACCTTCGTCTGGGAGGGTAAAGCGAACCACTGAGACTAAGCAGATTGAAGAGCACCAAAAAAAAATCAGGGAGTGAAAATAAAACTGACCGATGATTGCACAATACTGAAGTGAGCAAGGCAGAGGTAATTGGCAAAAGGAAAATTTTTACCGATTTGTAGCCGAACAATGAAGAGATAAACTAATTAGTGTTTTAAGACTTTAAATCTTTCGCATGAAAGGTACCTACATATTTCCCTTGTAGGTCCTCCACTTCATACATGCTTCCACCGATGCATCTTTTAATTCGACATTTTAAAAACTTTTTAGCTAATTTTGAATTAAATCCTTTCGCGAAATCGCTTTGGGTGAAATTTCGTCTATAAACTTCTTGACCTGGACGAAATTTCACTTCGGTGGTCCGGAGGTTGTAAGATCTTTCTGCTCGTTCGTGAGCCTTCTCCAGGTTCGCCGAGACTTGGTCACGAATCTGCTGAAGTTTGACGACCTCAGGCAGATCGACGGCCTCTCCATCCATCACACAGTCTAGCTCCTTCAGGACTCGATATGCCGAGGCATGCCTTACCATCGGGAAACCAAATACCGTCTGGTAAGGCGTGCGCTCTATGGCACTATGATATCGAGTTCTAAGAGAACCAGCTACATGATGAATGGCCTTGTCCCAGTTCGCCTGGTCTTCGTGAACATAAGACCTTACAGCCTCCAAAATGACCCGATTAACACGTTCAGATGCGTTCGATTGAGGCGAGTACAAAGCAGTGCGAATATGTTTGACACCATAAGAAGCTAAAAATGATTGAAATTCTTTTGAAACAAATTGTTTGCCATTATCACTGTGGAGAAATTCGCATACGCCAAAAATGGAGAAAACTTCGTGTTCTATGAATTGAATAATTGCAGGGGCATTGGCTTTGCGGAGGGGTTTAAGAAACACGAATTTAGAAAAGTGATCAAGAATGATCAAAATTTGCGAATTTCCTGCCTTAGTCCTAGGATATGGACCAAGTAAATCGATGTACAGACGTTGAAAAGGTCTTTCAGTAATGAACCTAGATCCCATAGGAGGTCTAGTTCGAAAATTAGGGGTTTTATTTTCCTTACAAACTTCACAAAAATTAACAAGATTTTGAACATCGACAATCATTTTGGGCCAATAGTATTTTTCGGATAAAAATCGATATGTTACAGCAATGCCACCATGACACGTTACTTCAGATTCATGAACATTTTGGATCAAAGAATTACGAAGGGATTTAGGGACCCAAAGTCTCCAAGGATTGTCAATATTCTCCGCAGTACGAAACCAAACACGCTTGAACAATTTACCGTCGTGAATCTTTAAGTCTGGCAGCGAAAACTATCTGAACCTAGGTCGACCTCTGTCAGATTTAAGCTCGTACCGATTTCTTCGCAAAACGCACGGGAGAGCGAATCAGCCACCACATTTTGAGATCCTTTGCGGTGCTGAATTGAAAAATCGAACGCTTGTAGTTTCAAACTCCACCGAGCAAGACGACCACTTAAATCGGGTTGAGACATCAACCATTTCAAACTCGCGTGATCCGTAATAATAGTGAATCTAAAACCTTCAACGTATGCTCTGAACTTTTTGACACACAACACCGCGGCCAGGCACTCCAGTTCTGTCACGGAGTAGTTCCTCTGAGCTTTATTGAGCTTTTGAGATACAAATGCGATGGGATTTTCATCACCCGCCTCCGAAAGTTGGAATAGGACTCCTCCTACGCCCACTTTCGATGCATCGCACTGTATAAAGAACTCCTTCGTGAAGTCCGGGTTTCCTAGCACAGGCGCGGAAGTCATACAAGTCTTGAGCTTGTCAAAAGAACTCTGAGCCTCGTCGGACCAAATGAAATTCTTCGATTTCTTTAAACAATCTGAAATAGGCGCTGCTAGAGACGCATAATCGCGAATAAAACGACGATACCAACCGGTCATTCCTAAGAAACGACGAACTTGCTTAGGATTTTTCGGACTTGGAAAATCGACGATCGCGGCAATCTTTTCTGGGTCGGTTTTTATGCAACCATCACCGACGATATAGCCAAGATACTTAATTTCCTTTTGGCAGAATTTACTCTTTTCGACGTTGATGGTCAATCCCGACATTCTTAAACAAGTTGCGACTTTTTCGAGCATTTTTATATGAGTATCAAAATCTTTCGATATAATTAATAAATCATCCAAATAAACAAAGACATTATCACGTAATTCCGATGGTATGACTTTACCCATCAATCGACACATTCGCTGGGGAGCGTTGCACAATCCGAATGGCATCACGGTGAATTGGTAAAGGGGCCGGCCAGGTACTGTGAAGGCTGTCCTTTCGCGAGATTCCTTTTCTAGGGGAATCTGCCAAAAGGCATCCTTCAAATCGATCCCTGTTATGTATTTTGTGTCAGACAAGCGACTGAGCAATCCATCAATGTGTGGCAAAGGATATGCATCCTTCTTTGTCACAGCATTGACTTTTCACGAGTCCAGACACAAGCGATTTTTGCCAGGCTTCCGAACCAAAACAACGGGAGAGTTCCACGCGCTATTAGATTCTTCGATAACTCCCATAGCGAGCATGCGATCTAACTCGTCATACATTAATTTTTGAATTGCTGGCGAAACAGGATAGTGTCGTTGCTTAATCGGAGGCGTATCACCCGTGTCAATCACGTGTTCTTCTAACGGCGTTTTGCCTAGACCGAAAACAGCGAACGAAGGAAATTTAGACTTTAATACATTCAATTTTCGTTGTTGTTCCGCGGTCAAAACGTGCATTTTCGGATCTTGAACGCTTTCGTTGTGAAGCTCTGAAATGCATTTAGGTAACAAGTCAAATTTTTGCCAAAAGTCGATCCCGAGATACAGGGTTTGCGCCAAAGTTGGCACGACGTAGAGCCGAAGTGGCCTACAAACTCCGTTGTAAACGACTTCGACATCTACTACGCCATCAACCTTCTGCGCGATTCCATCAGCTGTATGTATAGGTGTGGCCGAAGTTATCTTCTTAACACCTATTTGTTTCAAAATTGTATCAGCGTTTTTACCGATACAGCTGACTGAAGCCCCAGTATCCATTAAACCATAAAGTTCGGCTTTATTAATTGAAATTTTCGCGTATGGTCGCGGATCTTTAAAAGGACAAAAACTATTCAGAACTTCTAACGATTTCCGAACCTGCTTGCGCGTTTTAAAACGTTTTCGACACTCGAGAATTCGTTTAGATACAACTTCCGATATCGTACCGGATATTTTATCTCGACACTCGTTATATTTTCGCAACTTTTCAAGATAACGATCCTCAAGATTCATGGTAACATTGCTTGTAATTTTAGGTAAATCAAGTAAATTTTCAGATAATTCTGGTAAATTTATGGACATATCAGGTAAATCGATAGAAAAGTCAGATGAGTTTTCAGACAAATGTGTAGGCTGACGAGCGCTGCGGATGGAGTCCTCATGTGATGGGCCGAAGCCCTGACCCTTACCAAGGAGATATTGCGACAGGGTATCATGCTCAGGGGCACGGATCCTGTCATCCTGTATAACTTGGCGCAACTCAGGTCCACGGTCCAGCACAGGAAATCCATCGTTAGCACCCGACAAGCCTAGCTTGTCTTTTTCGTTGCAGCTGGGGTTTTGGGATCCGGGAAGCGACGTATCAAACGAGGTGCCCCGGAGTGCATCCCGTTTGACACTCCGTTTTCCGAAGTACAGATTTTACAAACTGGCGTTGTGACACCTTTACGGCCACATTTAAAACAAAATAGATTTCGCTGAGGTACCATACATTCTCTAAAAGAATGTCCTTTGGCGTCACAGTTCCAACAGATAAAATGTTCGGTTGATAAATTATTTAAAGCACAAACATCGGCGCTTGACATGGGTAAGTCCGTTCTAGAGGAATCAGTGACTTCTTGAGAGTTATTTGGAGAAGTAACAGACAAGTGAGAAAATTGGTGACTTAGGTCACAAGGATTATCCTCGACGTACGGGGTATTATCAAAGACACATGAATCGTAGGGACTGTAAAGTTCTGCAACAGGGCGAGCTCTAGCGCGAAGGTCTGTTTCAGACCACAACTTTTCAAACCTTCGAGCTAAGTCTCGTAACTCGTCAAGAGAAGATACTGTGTGAAGGAGAAGTGCATTACGTAGTCTACATATTTCTTCTGACGATATCAATAAGTTCTTGCTGGCTCATGGGGTACCTTAGGCGTGAGGCCAAACCTTGCATTTCTAGTCGAAAGTCGCTAAAAGATTCACCGGGCTTTTGATGACGAGCGAACATTGCTTGGCGAATCTCAAAGTCCGTAGTTTGGCTTCGAAATTCGTCAAGCAATGCCCGTCGTACATCGCGCCAACAGGGGGTTAGCCCGCCGAAATAGCCAATACCATGTAAGAGCTTTGTCAGCCAAAAATCTGTGCACATGAGCAGCGAGCGTATCTTCAGAAACTTTATCCGCAACTGCTAAGGACTCTAACCGAAACAGGAATTCTTCGATAGGCAATCCCATACGACTACCTGAAAATGACAAGTTCCACCTTTTAAGGGGACTTGTCGACCTATATATTCGTCTCGGCTGTTGAGAAAAGGGTGGCACGGAGCCAAAGCGAGGATTATTTGCCGAGAAAGGCATATTGTGAAGATTGGGATGAGTATTATTAAAAACAACTTCAGGACGAGATGGAGGAAGATCTAAACTTGAGATTTGTGGATTGTCCATCCGTTTAGGAAGATTGAAATCGTTATTGAAGGAAATGTTTCGAGACGTAGTAGAATAAGGTTTATCAAATGTAAGTGGAGAAAAATCATTTGCCGTGGCTGGCAATGAAGTATTCAATCTGAAATTGGACTTATCAGGGCCGCGTCGAGTTGTATTAACATTTCCGGGAATTAGATTTTGAGCTCGCGTAGTGATATCAGCATTACGTAGGGTTGTTTCTGATGGGAATTTATTGGAGATAGGAATATTAAAAGCCAGAGATTTTCTTGGTTTAGTTGTACTTTTATTTTGAACAGTTACAGTGTTAGATTTTACAAAAGCTAATGGACTAGAAACAGCTGGAGCCTCTCTTCCCCCCATGATACTCAAATTCTCTATAGAAGTTGCTGGAGTGCTTCTCACAATGGACTGGGTTGTATCGAAATTCAGCTCGCCCCCTACTGCTCCTAAATCGGCATCAGCGGTTCTCAAGGCACGATTTAATATCTGGAAGCTTTGTTGGATAATATCATCGATGGACTTTACAGACCCGAAATTCGGCTTTTTGATTTTTACCCGATCTACACGATGTTGCAGGTGCCAAAGTTTTGCCTGGACACTCAGGGACTTCTCAGTGTCAGCCGTAATATCTTGCGATGACAAGCTCTGGAAAATTCCTTCTGCTTGGCTACGCAAATCGCCAATTTCCTTATTTATTGAATTGATGATCCTGTCCGTTCGTTGAACCGTTCCATCGGCTTCTGCTGCGAGCTGATCACACAGAGCCTTGAGAGAGTCAGGATGCGCGGGATCAAGATTCCGAATTTGGCATTCGTAAGCAAACTCCAAAGGGTCCAAATAGCTAGGATCCATTTTGTATTAACACTTCAACGAAAATCTTGTTGAAACTATTGCACAAAAAAAATTTTTTCTCTGAAGTCACGGATCTAATCGGGGCACCTTCGTCCGCGTAGATCCCGTGACAGGACTAGTTTGGTGTTAAAAGCAAAAAAAAATTAAAGCGAACCCGAATTTATTATTTATGCATCAAAAAAAGTCTCGAAAATAAAAGTATTACATATATCACTCGCGAACGGACCGTATAATTTAGTTACGTTTAATTTTGTTAAATTTAATAAAATTTCAAAAAAAATCACTTTTTCAAAAAAAAATTATTTGAGGTCGCTGGCCGGCGGTGCACCTTCGTCAGCGCGGGTCACGCGACAAAACCACTTGGTGTTAAATTGATAAAAAAAAGAGTGATGTAATTAACTTTACAATCTCACCATATGGGTGAGATGATTCTACAAAAAGGAAGTGAAGGAAAGCAAAAAAAATGTAATGTGTAGCCTAAATAAATGTGATTTATGATTGTAGGTCGTTCATCACTAATAAATGATAATAAAAAAAACAAAAAAAAAAAAAAAAATAGGCGAATTGTCCTATATTACAAAAATTGTACTGTTGCTCTGAGAGACCCAGGAGGCCGTGAGAGGCCGGGGAGTCCCAAGGAAAGGAGACCCCTCCAAATCACAAACAAATAAATAAAAAAATTGAAGAAGATAATGACATCCTGTTGTTCCCAATTTAACAGATTGAAGGGCCTGACATGAAAGGAGTTGCGCGAAGGAAGGAACAAGTATGGCTAATGAGACCAGCCTGACCTCCATCGTCACAAGCCAATCAAGTCAAGCGAAAATAATCATAAAAATTTTAAATGACAAAACGGATGGTTATTAAAGATAATTAAATTTAAGTTCAAAAATCATCACAAAAGCCATCACTCACGTATATGATAATAAAATTAAACCATGAACGACTACTAGGTGACAACTAGCACGAAATCGGTCGCCATAATAATTTAACGAATTCTCAAAAAAAATAATTCACTTAAAAATGTATATGTTTGATCCATTCACCGTCGCAAACAGTAGTCCTGGTGTACGTAACCAGAACTATGTGTCATACGTTGAATGTATCATGCATATGTTCATTAACTACACGGTTTGAATATATCAAAAGGGAATGACACACGAACATACACGCGCAAAGGTTACGGTCCTAAACGTACAAGACCGGCCTGACATCGTGTATATCGAGAGCATAACGAATTTTTAAGCTTATTATATATATATGCATACACTGGCGATAGAAATAATGTAAAATTGAATTTACCAAAAAGATTTAAATTTACAGTTATTTCAAGCAAAGAAATTCAAACCGAAAAGATTTTACAAACGGAATCAAAAAAAATGTATTAATAGTTTATATAACTATTTGTAAACTGTATATAAAAAAAATTCAACCAGTCACGTCGCAACAAAATTTCGGAGGTTCCTCCAAAATTTTGGTCATACGTGACCGGCAACGAGAATTCCTGTATGAATTACAAAACGAAGTTAAAAAAAACTCGAAAAAAATGAGATCGTGCACGAAACATGATTTAAATTAAATTTAACAAACCGGATGATTAAAGAATGCAGATAGGACGCGTGGAATGGTAGATTTCATGAGAGGTGTTGCCACTACTCACGAAATCTCCATGTTACCGAGGGAGTAAAACTGATAAAAAAAACGAATCAATCCATGAACCAGAAGGGCATGGACTGAAATAGGAATGTAGGCAAAAGATGGAGGTTGCCTATCGTTGGGCGCCATATGTTACGATATGAAAAATTTAAAGTTGCTTTCTAGCAAAACTTAAGATCTCCAGATGAGTCCTATCCGGTCTGTCAATGGAATTCCGGCTGCTTCAGCCCGGGCGTGGTTCTTAGACTCATCCGGTCGAGGTAAACTTCATACCTGTAACATAACATTAGACCGGAAAATTCAAATTGCAATCAAACGAAATAGGGGAAACAAGGTTAGCAAAAAAAAGCAATCAGTTGAGGGAAAAAGGAAGCAACAGGGCAGTCTCCTTCTCCTCAGCGAACCGGAGGCATCCCCCCACGGACCCTCACCAGCTCCATCACTACTCTCGCCGGATCTCTCAGACCGTCAAAATAAAATTAAAACATCTTGTTCTGGATTCAGATAAAAAAATCAAAAATATATATATATATCCGAAGCAACCAGTCAATCGATTGTATCAAAAATGGGTTCGCAAAAAAAAATAAAAAGAAATTGTTTTTTTTTTCGTTTTTTTTTTTTTTCTTTCTCTTTTTTTTTGTTCTTATTTTTTCAATATATTTATGATTCAAGTAAGCTTTCCTTTTTTTTTCTACAGGTTTTCTCCTAAATGTGTGTGAGTGTAAGTTTATCATATGCATACATAATATTTACCTTTCATTTTTTTTTTTTTTTTCTTTTTTTTTTTTTTTTTTTCTCTAGCTCAATTATATGAACTATGTGAATCTAATGTTAACAATAATCAATGATTCTACTTATGATTTTGGTGATTCAAATGTAATTTTATTTTATATAAATCATTTTTTTTTTTCTTTTTTTTTTTTCAATGTGTTTCGTCTTCTATTAAATATTTTTGTTTGGAATATCAATTTTTTTCAAACAAAATACAAATGAATTCCATAATTTTTATCTATGTATTATTATTTCTTTTTCACTTTAGATTTAAACGAGAAAAGAAAAAAAAATAATAATAATAATGTCAATTATTATTTTTTTTTTCTTCTAATAATAAAATCTAAATTCAATTGGAAGAAAAATTATCAAAAAAAAATTTTCATAGTATGACTTAGAATTGGAAAAATAATGAAAATGTATCGCACGTTATATTTTGTTTGAAATGAATTAAACAAATTATTGAGCATTTTTTTTTTTTCTTTTCCTTTTTTTTTTTTTTTGTTAGTACTGTTACAAATGATATTACAATTTCACTTAGCTTAATTCCGAAATATTCAATTAGTTGTCCTGCTGGATGTTGGTCGGGTGTGGCTCCCGCGTGGCGGTACCGTTGAAGGATACTGGGCCTTGTTGCTCGGGTTCTCCACTGTCCTCCCGGATGTTTTTTTTTTTTTTTTTTTTTTTTTTTTTTTATATACACATATATATAAATAATAATTTTTTTTTCTTTTTTTTTTTTTCAAATTTTGTATGTATGTTTATTTATGTATACTTTTTAGATTAATTTAAATAGTTTGATTCAGTCCTTTATCTTTTACAATTTTTTTCATTTACTCACATTTTATTTAGTTTTTAGTGTGTATGCATGTTTGTGTTTTTACTTTTTTTTTTTTGTAAATTATCATTATTATACGTTAGTTATATAATATTTAATTATTTTCGTTTATTTAACTTTTCGTTTTTCTTTTTTTTTTTTTTTTTTTTCGCTTTTCACAATTATTTTTATTCAAAAAAAGAAAAAAAAAACTCTTCAAATTGATGCACTATATATAACTTCATTGGGGTGTTTCATTATTTTTTTCAATATAATTAAAAAATTTAATATTTTCTAGAATCTAAATGATAAAAAAAAATACGTATTGAATAGTAATTTCTGGTTTATTTCCTTTTTTTTTTTCTCAAATATATATATATTTTTTTTTTTTCTCTAATTTCACAATAAATGATTATTTTTCATGTTCTTATAATTACTTAACAAACAAAAAAAACAATGATAATTAAAAATAAACTACAGCCAAAAAAAATTTTATAGAATTTCACTTTTTGTTTTAATTAATTTTTACTTCATAATTAACTATTTTTGAGTTAAAAGAATTCACTTTTTTTTTTTTCTTTTTCATTTCAAATTAAGGTACACATTACATTTATGGGGGATTTGACGGGATTCTATAACGAACGAATATCCACCTGTTGGTGTAAATATTTCACTCTATACATTATAAAAAAAAATTGTTTTATTCTTTTATTTTTAAATTTTTGCAATAAAAAAAAAGAATTTGTTAATAAATAATTTTTCTATTGTACATAAATTTTACGTTTTTGTAAAAATTGCTATTTTATAAAATCTTCCTTTTTTTTTTTTTTTTGCACATTTTCAAAGTTCTCCTTTAAATCAAACAAAGGAAATACTAAAACACCTATATAATATGATGTTGTACAGTAAGAATTTTTCTTTCTTTTTTTTTTTTTTTCACTTTTAAACACATTTTCCTTTTTTTTTTTTTCTTCTTTTTCTTTTTGTTTTTTACTTCCTTTGAATTTAATATAAAAAACAAAACCGAAATTTTTTTTTTTTTGACGCTATAATATAGCAATGATTTTCTAATCAACAAAAAAAACACGTCTTGTCTTCTCGGTAAGAAATCACAGACTGAAAAACCAAAAAAAAAGTCCCCCTAACGTGTAAAAATGTACTTCACTTATATACCCTATTTCGATTAATTACATTTAATCATCTCTTAATTGAAAGTGATATTTAATTAAATTTAATTAAAAAAGTGATTAATATGCATTATTGAACATGCAGGTATATGCATTATCACCGAATTTCTAGCATATTCCATATATTACTTGGAGAGTAATATATAGCGAGTAGGCAATAATATCATGTTGGGTACGTGACACAGTGTGTGTGTGAATTGAAATTGGAATATCATTATGCTATTTATATTAATAAATAGGCCATAATGATTTAATGTGGGTCAATTACGATGTATTAAATTTTATTTGGGGCACCCTACATGCGATTGAAATAGTATATGGAATATGACGTTTTACCGTCGGTAGTTACTATTACATACATTTTAGGTTTTGAAGAGATTTTTTTTTCCTTTTTTTTTTTTTTGAAATTTGGGTTTTAATAATAAAAAGTGATTTGAAGTTAAGAGAATTTTGATACGAAATAAAAAGAGTAATTCACATACATTTTCTAGAAATCGCGTGGTTTCTTTAAATATAATAAAAAAATCACGCCACCTCAAGTACAATGAAATGGATTAGGAATTTTGTTGCTTGTGTGCAACGGATTTTGGTTTACAATTCATTTCTTGGACTTTTAAGTTGCAATTCCAATGATCTTCAGACTGTATTTAAAAATATGAACTGAATTATGTTTTTTTAATGTACAGCCAACTGAATTTGTACAGTGGCGTACAAAAATAGACCCATAAAAAATTATATAGCTGTCGCAACAATTTTTGTTTAAAAGAGTAAAGGGTACTCCATATATATTTTCTGAATACAAAGTGACCCTAGAGTGCTCCTCTGGAAAGTTATGGGTTGTTTTGTGAAAAAAGTGCAAAAAAACTTCAACGCCCTCTAGCAGCCAAACCATTGAGATTTACGACCCCCTCCCGATCCACCAATACAATTTTTTGTTTGTCTCGTAGAAACTTATCAATGGTATCATTTCAAACGAAACCAAACGAAACACCCTGTATACGAAAAAATCAATGCAATAAAAAAACGCTTATAAATTGAGAAAGTGAGAAATCTCAGAATTCTCAGTTCCTCAGATCCAATAAAACACAGCTAATGTAAACAGAAATACTTAATAAAGTTATCGGAATGTCACTGAAAAACGAAAAATAAAATCTCAGACATATGCTTTTTAACATACCTTCCTATTCACGCAGTCTAGATAACACAGCAATTGCTGTATGCATCACATATCAAGCAACGATTTATTGGTATCACTTGTGTACCAAAAATTCCATCAAGCAATTTCACAATTCCTCTATTCCCTTGTCGTAATTTATATTTTTCAAAAGTGTTGAAACTTGAAATTTGAAGTGAGTAAAATTTTTTTTTTTAATTTTACAATTTAAAAATAATATTTTTATATTGTTTATTTTTCAAATGAAAAAAAATATATTTAGTTACATTTTTTTAAATTATTTAATGTTTATTTAAATATAAATATATGAATATTCGAAGAAAAGAAAATGGACAAAGTTTTAAGAAAGTATTTTTGCTGCATGAATCATTTTGTTGACTGTGCAAATGCTAAAGTGAATAACGTAGCAAGCTCAAAGTAAAACGTCAAAAACACGCACAGCAATTGCTTAATTGTCTAAAATGCGTAAATGGTTGCGATGTCACATCACAATCTACTTAGGGACTAAGTTTTGTCAATTTTGATTATGTTGTGCTTTTTGTTCTATTTGGTTGGCTGTTCTGTTGTGTTGTCTCTTCTCTTGTGTACTGATTTTATTTAAAGCCGCCATTTGTGATTTAGTTTCTGCGTGAACTTGTACTGTTCTGTTTTTGAGGATTGTAAAGTTTTATTTGAAAAAAATTAGAGTAGTTCAATTATTTGTTTTATATAAATAATTATAAAATAAAAATAAAAATGTCTGAAGAAAAAAAGGTGAGTTTTTTTGAATAAGAATTGTATTGTGAAATTTTTACATCTTTGGGAAAATGACGCCGACATGGCGCGGCATTTTCTATTTGCAAAAATGTTTGTGGTGCGTAGGAAATATAATTTATTTCTTAAGTTATGTTTTTGCAGTTCTTAATAAAACTTAAATAGGGAGGGAGCATATTATAGCATGGGTTATTTTGTTGGAAAAATCATATTAATTCGTATTAGAAAAATGTTCTAAGAATTTTTAAAGCCGCTTCAACCATCATAACTCAAGGTTTTTTAGAACGTGTTTCACAATTTCTTACATACAACTCAATTTACTTAGTTTAAGGACCTAAATATTTCATTGCATTGAAAATTCATTTCGAATTTCTCCGGTAAAGCTGTTTTAATTTGAGAACCTGCGCAAAGTAAAAAAAAGCACCAAAAACAAAAGCTAGGACTTCTAAGAAATGGTTTTAAGGTTATGAATTATGATTATGAATAACCATTCCTAAATTTTTAATATTTTAATTAAATCATAATTATGGTTATTGGAAATATATGAAATTGAAATATTGTTAAAATAAGAAAAAAATTGTCCTTGGAGAATTTTGTTTTAAAATTGAGAGCAAATATTATGGTTTACTTCACTCACTGATAAAAAAAAATGATTAATATGATTTGCAAAATCTTTTTTTTATGGAGTGCTTCAGATCATTAGGACCTAATACCCTTTGTTCTTTTTTATGTAAACAACTTGTAATAAAATTTAAATGAAAAAAAAATTTTTTCAAAAAAAAAATGTATGCGGGATTATTGTAAATTATTGGACGTACATACATATATGCCTTAAAAATTGGAATTCCACTGTGCATATAAATATCGACGAGTGCATTAATTCTTGTATTCATTAAATATTGATATAACAAAATTAAAAGATCACTTCGCTATTTTGTTAAAATTTTGAAGTACTTATAGATACATATTATAATCTCTAGTTCTTGTGATGGATTGGTATTAAATTCAAAGCAGTTTAATGCTGGTTACCAAATTTTGGTTAATATGTGTTACCTTAATGTGTTCACATTTGTATTAATGGAAGTAATATTGATTCAACATATAATATTTATTAACAATATGTATACATATATGTACATACTATATATGCATATTTTCGATATTTGTAATATATAATGCAAGACAATGTTTCAAAAAACTAAATATGAATCTAACTTTCCTTTGTTTGTAGCATTAATGTAAATTTATAAAAAATACTACTTTATTTATTTAACCTACTATTATTTCATAACATAACTATTTTACAAAATAATTCTCAATAGAAATACAATAATAGATTTCCAAGTTTTTAGTTTTTAAGATTGCTAGTATTTTTTGAACAGTATACTTTCACGTTTTCAGGACACATCAAAGGGACCGGAATCAGAACATATTAATTTAAAAGTATTAGGGCAGGATAATGCTGTTGTCCAATTTAAAATTAAGAAACATACTCCTTTACGGAAACTTATGAACGCCTATTGTGACAGAGCGGTAAGAAATTTGTATTGATAAATAATATCGTATTAAAAAACATATTATTGTTATTTATTTATTTATATTTTCTTTTTGCAGGGCTTATCTATGCAAGTAGTTCGGTTTCGTTTCGATGGGCAACCTATAAATGAAAATGATACACCTACATCATTGGAGATGGAAGAAGGAGATACAATCGAGGTCTATCAGCAACAGACTGGCGGATATTATCAAATTTAATTTTTAAGATATAATACAATTTAAAAAAAAAAAAAATGAAAAGAAAAAAAAAAATACATATCGTCGGCTTGACTTCAATCTTACGTATCTAACATTTGGATTAGTTGAAGTTTAAAAAATTACAATCTATTCAGCATAAAATTTACAGTTCTTCCTATAATATATAACTTAATTAGAAATGAAGCAAATTAAATTTATTTTTCAAAATATTTAGAAAACAAAAAATATCTTTTTATAGTCGAGCCGACGATATTTAATTTATATACATATATATTTTCTTTGACTATGTGTCACATAAAAATACAATTAAAGAATCTTAATGTTGAAAAAAGTATGGAGAAAAATTTAAAAAATTGAATTATTCACCCTTGTTTAAGTGAAGGAAGTATGTGTTTAGAGACTTCTTTTTATTTTATTTTTTTTTAAACATTCTGAAATGTAATTAATTAGAGGATTTTTCTTTTATTCACTATTAAATAAGAAGTGAATGCTATTTCAATAAAAGAATGAATTTTTAAGCTTCTAATAAATTTAATTTTAAGATTTTTTTTTTAAAAATATTTTCCAGTATATGAATTAATTACAATTATACAATTATTGGTAACCACATTTAGAATATAGATAGTATATAAGGAAATTCTTCATTTACAATATAAACATGATAATGATAATATTATTGTGCTCTTTAATTCTAATTTCTACAATAAAAATAGTTTAATTTAAAGAAAGATAGGTATAAATAAGGACATTTGTATTTAAAAAATTTGAATAACTTTTTTCAGTTTTATTTTTATTACGGGAAAAATTTAAAAAGCAAAATCATTTCAAAATGCACAATAGAGTAAAAAAAAGTCACACGGAAATTCTGAAGTTTGACATACAGTAAGCATACAGTACTGAGTTACTGGTAAATAGAAATGGGTAATGTCAACAGTTGGATTTAAGATATAGCAATTTTAAAAGCAGTAACTTCTTTTATAAAATTTTACTGTATGTAATTGCTATTTGAATTTATATTAAAGACATTGGACCTTATAAACATTTTTTATTTTTAAAACTAAAATAGTTTCGACTTGAAAATCAGAGCACTTTGAAACTTTATGAAATATGTTAAGTTATAATATTATTTCTTTATTTTGTAGAGTTTCAAAGCAGACTCTGATTTTCAAGTCTAAACTATTTAAGTTTTAAAACTAAAAAATATTTATAAGTAAGGCCCATTAAATAAAACGAAGAAAATACATAGTTTGCTTTTGTTTAATAAGAAACATGATAAAATTGGAACCTATTTTAAACATGAGGAAGAAAAAAGGACGTGAAACACCTGCATTTAAAAAATAGAGTTTTCTATAATTAATCTACTAACCCAAATTCAGCAATATAAGTTATTGAGTAGTTTAACTACCCTAAATATACCCTTCATTTCAGTTATCAGAATGAAGCCCACATACAACATTTAATGTGCTTCAATATAAAGAATTTTCCTCCTACCGTTTGAAAGTTCATCTGTGTTAAATCTTCATTAATTTTACTCAATGTTTCTGAAATTCGTATAAATTCCTCAAAAACCAGCAAAAGGTATTCTATGCCAAAATCTTAGTGTTTTTATAATATGATGAATGTGTGTAACTTTATTTTTACAAAAATCAGGAAGCATGTGCTGAAAAAGATGACACATAATAAGAGGAATGGAAAGACCTATTTATCTTTAAAATTATGAGAAAAGCCGCTAAAAATTATTTGCATCGAAAAAAGTGGCAGTCGAGATTTTTATACGTAACATAAATGCCGCATCCTGTAGTTTTCATTTATTTACACTGCGCCCGAGATAGAGTTACGTTCTAAAAGTGAAACATTTTCCGTTTTGAAAATACAAGCTTCCTCGCACTACCATGCATAAGATAAGATAAGATATTTAAGGGCTATTGTTGTACTTCGACCTTTATAGATCTTTTGTACAGCCCGTGCTTTTTATAGGTTTAGGCTTTTAATGAATCCTAAAATTCTATTAGAAGGTGCAACCAAATTTCTTCTGGTTTGAGGAAAAGTTGATGCATATGACGCACTCTTTTAGAAGCCAGTGTCTCACATTTACATAGGATGTGCTTCGAGGTTTTCTTGGATTCTTTGCAGAATCTGCATTTGTCATTCTTTTTGAGCTCCATCTTACTCAAGCGGTAGTTGAGCGGACATTGCCTAGTGATAAGTCCCGTAATTGTCCTTAACTCGTTTCTGCTGAGGTTGATTAGTTTCCTAGAGGTACCAATTGAAGGCCTGATGAATTCCTTCATCTGTATGTTTCCTGGGGTTTTTTCCCAGTAGGAGATACATTTCTTTCTCTCACATTCTTTTATGTAGTGTTTTGTGTAGCTTTTAGGCAAGCCACAGAAGGGTTCAGGTCATATCAGTTCTGAGTTAGCGCCTTTTTTTTGCAATGGAATCCGCCATCTCGTTGCCCTTGATTCCTCTACATTTTTGGTCAAAACAGATGACGCTAGAGTCTCCCTGTAAAAAGTTATAGGGTATACCATGAGAAAAGAGCAAGAAAACTTCAATTCCCTCTAGCGGCCAAACTGTTGAGATTTACCCTCCCCCCATACGATTTTTTGTTTGTCTCGATAAGACCTATCACTGGTATCAATCCAAAGAAAACCAAACGAAACACCCTGTATAAAATTTAATTTTTTATTTTTTAAAATGGTACTACTATTAAGTAATATAATTATTACACAGCAACACTAATTTGCGATTATTTATTATTCATTCTACTTTTCATACACACATCTCAAATAATCATTCAATCAAGTCAGTGATGCTAACGAGTTAAAAGGAAAATTCCCACTTTGGCCCCAAAAAATTCCCGAAATCGAACCAAAATTCCCGCCTTGTAATTTAGTCATTTTATGTCATGTATAGTACTACTGTATTATGTATTATGTATTCAACTGTTTACAAATGTAAATTACAACTTAAATAATATTTATTTGAAATATTTTACAAATCATTTCATTTTATTTGTGCAAATTTTTGTGCTTTCAATTTTATTATTTTACTTTAAAAGACCAAAATACTTTTCTTTTTTATTTACTCCTCCAATTACATTTTTTACAATCATGGTAGTTTTGTCTCGATGGCACTTTACGTTTTCAATTGCTTTTTGAGGGAATTTACAAACTCGTTTCATCAGTTTACATAAGTGGTCAATTAAATCAAAAGGTAAGTTATGTTCCGCAAGAAAATTGCACAAAATAATTTCAATTTCTTTTGTATTGACTTCTAAAGAATGTGACTGCGAATGTGCCAAAGACTCATTTATCGTTTGCTGTTTTTTCAGTCTTACAGCATTGGTCATATGTTTTTCACTTTTTGAATGTTTAAATCTCTCACTACGACCAGCTTTTCTGCTACAGTCGCAAATTTTACAATAAAAATAACAGCTTCCTTTTTTACTTTTCGAAATCCATGAAGAAAATTCGGCTTCATTTTCCCATTTAAAGTTGTATTCTTTCACCTTAGAATACTTCTTTCTTTTAACCTGAGTTCTTTTTTTATTGATTTTATTGATTTGACATTTCTTTATTGATTAGAAGGAAATAATAAAATTTCAGTTCAGTCTTCAGTCACAGTTGTTTTTAATGCATTGATTTTATACTTACTAAATTTATGTAAGAACTGTTGTATAATAGAAAAAAACTTTAGAAAATATGCACAAGACTAAATGTTCATCTGCAAAAATGTGGTCAAACCGTTTCAGATTATACTTACCCAATAGATCCAATTTATTTAAATTTAAAAATTAAATTAAAACTACAAAATACAAAGTCATATGTGAAGTTAAAAATTATAAAATCAGCTGTTACTGTTTGACGTTTGTTTGTTTTTATCATTCTGCTGAATTTGTCAAAGTTTTCAGTGTTTCCACTATCAATCGAAATATTGCTTCCTTTTCCTTTATTGTTGAAAATTCCCTTCAGTGAAAATTACCGAATTCCCACTATGAAAGAAAATTACCGGATTTCGGTAAAATTTCCGCCAGTTAGCATCACTGAATGAAGTAATCAACCAACTTTTAGCTTATCAGTCATCACTCATCAGCGACCAGCGTGTGTTCACATGAATTTTTTCATCATTTTTATCTTTCTTCATAATTCATATGTTAATTTTTGTTCATCCAGAATATATGTACATATGTTTATTGCTTGAATTGAAATACAGGAAAAATAATCAGTCGACAGTCGCCGTACAACTGTGTTACTGGTGACAACAAAGGGATGGCTGCTATTGTTTTTTTTTTCTATTTTCCAGCGTCTCATTGCACATATAATAATAGATTGGGGTAGGGTAGCTTAGTATATTACTATTAAACGTAATGACTAATGATACTGGATAAAAATTAACTATTCCATAAGATCTGTAATTGTACTGAAAAAACTTTGTGAACAGAGTCTAGTTATTACCACTAGGTCATCTGCGTAACCCTGTGCTTCGAATCCTAGAGAGTCAAGCTTGCATAGGAGGTCATCAATGACAGTTGACTACAATAAAGGTGATAGAACCCCTCCTTGAGGGCAGCCCCTTATGGCTTTGATCGTCCAATGACAAATCAATATTTGTATGCCATCGTAGCTTCGATTTCTCTTTAATTAAGCATTGCCTTAATCCAGTTAATTGTTGTGAGTTACACCCTTTTCCTAGGGTAGCCCTCTCAATAGAGTCAAATGAGGTGTTGTCTAGGTGTAAACTAGGCTATGAAGAGCTGTTAAAGTTGATTTACCTACTTGATAGGCGTGTTATGATCAACTGACAAAGTAAGCAAGGCGAATGTTTTGTCATTGGATCTTCTCACTATTCCCCAATCATCTAATCCTTACACTCATTTTGTCATTTGATGAGTCCCATAATGTCCTCATTTTTGTCCTTAGCACTGTTGGGGAAATTGCCGACCATTATTTGCGAGCGAGGAATGTCCTTTTCCTCGACTAGAGCTAGCTTAGCTCTCTTGAAGCCATTTTTTTGTGCTTTCATTTGCAAGGATGACATATTTGTTATTGTGTCATCTTCGCTATCATGAGAGTCGCTTGAACTGTTGTATCTCTTAGCTTCCCTCATGATTTTGTCAACCTGAAGATCATTTCCCTCGGTTGGTGTTGTGTTTGATGCTTTTGAAGGTGCATCTTCTCCTTTTTTATTAGTTTTAGTTTCCATAAATGGTCCCACGAGTAATAGGGATAGAACGGTCACTCAAGGCAGAGCCCTTGTATCTTGACAAGGCCTTTCTTGAAACAGGAGGTCGCCTGGTATCCAGAGTTCGCATATTAGCGACTAGCCACGCATCCCTGGGCATATGCTGTTCCACCCTTGGATTTGATGCCCAGGCTACTGTTGGCCAGAGGTCATATCCGGACTTCCGACAATTCAATAGTTACGGCATGATCCATCGGTCTTGTACAATTTCGCATGTTAATCCCCCTATTGAAAGGTCAGCAGCCACCGCCTCCATGCATCTTACGTGATTTTTTAAATTTTATTTCATACGAGTATTTCTTTTCGATTTGTTTTGCAATCCTGCTGGATTTTTAATATGAACATAAATGAATTGAGAGAAGTAGGTGGCCTAGGGCCTAGTATGTATTAGTTTGTGCTGTTTTTATGTTTTGTTCAAATTATGTTGTTGGTTTCTAGAACTGGATTGTGCATGGAGTCATGAACAGACACTATAGTGCGCATTTGAATTCAAAAAATATAATGGTAAGTATGCGTAGTATTATTATAATAGTTTTATCACATAACTACATTTCCAGAAAAACATCAATTAAATTTAAATACTTCGACAAGACGGATAAGCTATTAGGAAATAGAGTTGTACATAAGGTCACTGGTGTAAATGTGAAAGTTAACAGTGATAAACTGCAGATCGATAGAGGTGATCACTATGTGTATGTTGTTGAGGAAGTTTAACATTAATTGTTAAAAAGAAATAAATTTAAATAACAATAATGTTTGGAGATCCTGCCGTTGTAAAAGATGCAGTTTTAGTATCAAGTGATAAATTACCTCCAATTGTTCATGGCTATGAATGGAATAATGGCATAAATTATTCAAATATTTTGGAATTATATATGAATATTGGATTTCAAGCAACAAATTTTGGTTTAGCTGTTAAAGAAATTACTAAAATGGTATATTTTTTTCTATTTTTTCAATATAAATTTACTTTTTACTTCTATTTTTTATAAGAAGATTTTGTAAAAAGAATATTTCTTATAGATCGACACCACTACGTGAAGATAATTTAGATATTTTTGAAAATGATGAATTCATAAAACGTAAAAATAATTGTGCAATATTTCTAAATTATACGTCAAATGTGGCATCATCTGGTATTCGTGAAACAATAAGATTTATAGTTGAACATTCAATGGTTGATTGTATTGTATTGTATTGTATTGATTGTATTAAATAATTTAATACATATGTTTATTATGAAATCCAATTTTTGTATCTATTATACAATAATAATAATAATACATGTGTTTATCATTAAACAGCAATCAATTATATATGGATCAGTTTCCTTAACCCCCTTTCATTCTTTTTTTGCATCTTTCTAATATTTTTCTTTTCTTAAATTTTCTTCTAATTATAAATTATGAAGGCGAAATTTAAAAATTTCATTTATTTTAAATACTAATTTAACAACAGATAAGAAAGATAATTTAATCTAAAATTAGTAATTACATATAAAATCATAAATAGAAACTATGAAAAAATAAATAGGTATAGGTATATAGTTTTTAAAACAAAAATTTTCTTTAATTTTGTGATATCTTTGATTTAAAAATTTTTGAAATATCAATTTTAATTTATTCATGAAAAATCTGAGAATTAGAGCATCTTCGAAAACATCAAATTATCGTCAATTGATGGTATTCAGCTTAAAACTTTGAATTGCTAATATCATCAATTGACCATCATTTGACGTTTTCGAAGATGCACTTACATTACAATAATCAATTAAGTTTTGCGGTATTAGTTAGTTCTAATTTTAAAATTTTATTTTATTTTTATTTTTCTTTAATTTTTTAAGGCTGTGAATGTACTAAAAGAACATGGGGTGCTATTCCTGAAACCACTCGTAACTTTACGTATACGTAAATTCACCATTTACGAGTGGTTTTCATATGTAGTGTATTCTCGAGTTTCGCATACGTAAATATTCGAATGAAAACCATTCGAAAAGATACGAATGGTTATTTCCACTCGTAACTATTACGAGTACTAAATGATACTGTTGAAAATAAATACTATATAATAGAGGTATGTATACATATACATGTAGTTATTTAATATAATGTACGTATGAATTTACTCATACTACATATATATATGTATATGTATTATAATTAAAAACTATAAAATTAAAATTATTAATTTAAAAATATTAGTAATAAAAATAACAATTGTTAGAAGAAGCTCAACTAAATGTAATTTTAAAATAAATAGTTAAAGTTGCTGTACCAATATGTAGCTCAATCAATCATACTTATTACAATATACATATATATGTAGAGAATTATTATAATATTTTATGAAGAAATATTTTCTAAATTATATTTTACTATGATTATTATTTTTTAAGTTAGAAAATATAAAATTCTTCAAAAAAATAATTGTGTAAATAATTTTCAGTTGTAATTTTCATAAAATTTCTTTTGCATAATTTTTCAATAATTTCATCCATCAGACATTTTTTTAAATCTGAATAATTTTACAAACTCCTCTTTGGAAATCTCAAAATAATTATTAAATCTTAAATCATTACTACAATATATGACATATTTCTCTCATAATTCATTAATTCTCATCTTACTCATCTAAATGATCTAATAATTGAACTAGTTTGAACTTTAAAACTTTCACCACACTCGTAATTCTATTCGAATGGTGAAAAAATATTCGAATGATTTCAAGAATACGTCTCACATAAACCATTCGAAACAAAGTACTCGTAAAGATACGTATGCGTAAAGTTACGAGAGGTTTCAAGAATAGCACCCATGGTTTCCTGAAAGTTGTATAATTTTATCGAATTTATTTTGTATACCAATTGCAGCTAAAACAGCCATTAGTGCATTTCCTCATATTACAATTTTAACATCAGAATTACATACAGTTGCACCAAATAATTTTGGTCAAAAATATGTTGGTACTGATTAAAGATTAAGTCACTCAATTACATATTTATTTATTGTTTTCCGTACTGATAAAATCAAATCTTCGAAATTAATCGTCAAATCATACGGTTAACCTGGAATTTGAAATCATGTGATTGTACAAAAGTCCATCTTACTTTTGTACGATAAATTACAAAAAACAAAAACAAGAGCCACTTCTTTCTTTAAATTCATAAAATTTTATTAAAATTTAAAAATAATTCATAAAAAACTTAATAATACTTAGGTATTGTGCTTCAAATTAAAAATGAAAATCTTATAGTAACAAGAGAATCTTAAATGATTATTTATCTTTCTCAACTTTTTTATTTTTTATTATAAATTTCAAGTAGGCATCTTATAAATAACAACTGTATCAACTTTATCTAAACCAGTTGAAAACGATCGTAATTGAACTGATTGACTATTTGTAATAATTGTAATACAGTTTCATCAGTACATATACATACATAGTAGCATCAGTTTCTTTCCATGCATCTGGTACATCACAATCTTCTGCAAAAATCTGAGGCTTCACCATGCGTCCTTTTAAAGTGCGTTCAGATTTGGCAAATGAATGCAAACAAACGAACGAAATTTGCAAATTGTGTATGAAAAGCAAAAGCAAACGAAGGCAAGCAAAGCTGTTTGGTATCGTTCGCAGCTAGCTTCAAATCCTAGCACATGTGGTGGGCATAACTACAGTCGTTGGCTTTCGTTCTCTGTTTGTAATAATATTTGGACAAACTTTCAAATGATAGCTAAAGAATGCTAGCAAATAACCGATGTTTGCAGTGTGTACGGCACTGCAAACGCAAACAAAGGCATTCGTTGCTGTTTGGTACGATTTGTTTGCATTTGCTAGTATCTATTCACGAAGAAAGTAAACATGAGTTGTCATGTTTTACGATATGGCGGACGAAGAAATAATAATTGCTTGTGCGAGTTTTATTATTTTAAGTGAACCTGTTTAAAAAACAAGGAGAAAAGGGGGTTGGTGGATGACCAGTATTATTTTATATTTTTAAGCCATTGGTAATTCTTACACCAGTTTGGTGTATCTTTTAAAAATTTCAAAACAAACTATTTCTACAATTGTTGCAGAAGTATGTGCATTGTGCAGTTGGCGACCGTACGGTAGATAGTGTTAGTAAAATACACTAATTTTAATTTCCCATAAACAGTGCATATTTTTCCATTTTTAGGAATTTTTTGTCAAAAAGAAATAATTAACCAACCATTTTTAATAACAATGGAATCAGAATATATAAATAGCATATAAATGTGTTTCAAGACAAACTGAAAATAGGAAAAATATCACAGATTATTGCACGTTTTTCAACATAAATGTGTTAATGTGATAGTGATAATTTCTATAAATCAGCTTTAGTTTTGTTTGATGAAAATTATTTGTGAATACCAAGAATATTTAAAAATTAAAATAAACCCAGGTGAACTTAATAAAATAACTTTCACAATAATAACCATAATTACTTCACTTTTGATATTTAAAGATCAAAATTCCCATAATATGAAAGTTTTTTTTAAACTCTTCCACCACTAATAGCAAGCGCATGTGTTAACCTTCGCCATAGTCTGAATTTTAAAAGTTGAGGTTTCGTATTATACTAGAAAAATATGCGCAGAAAAAAAAATACTTACACACATGCGTTTTTGTTGTTGTAACACGTTTCTTTTTTCGTATATCTACACAAAAAAGATGACTACAAAATGTAAAGCATGCGCAAAAAAACCTCAACTCTTAAAATTCAGACTATATACCTATCGAACGCTAGCAAATGAAGAAACATTCGTTAGTTATTGTTTGAAACCACGTACAGATTATCAAAAACAGCTAAAATGCAAACAAACATGACCACATGTTCTATGATTTGCAGCTAGCTGCAAACGATAGCAAATGGTACCAAACGGCTTTGTTTGCGTTTGCTATGCCGTACACACTTAGCAAACATCATTCGTTTGCTGCCATTCGTTCGCTTTCGTTTGCTAGGATTTGAAATGACGTCCAAACTCCAAATGACAAAATAGTAAGCATACGTAAACGAATGTTTGTTAGCGACGTCAAAATTTTAAAAATTATCGATATTGTGTATCGGTATCGGAACTGTGTTATCGATACCTTCATAGTATCGGGACAAAAGCATCGATACCCAATTGTATCGGCCAATACTATAAAAATTAAAATCCCATACTAATAAATAGAAAAAAACCATAAATGTCGAAAAATTAAAAATGTTATTTTTTTCTATTTATAAAAGTAATTTATTTTAATGTTTGTAGAATATTATTAATATAAACAAAGATAAAATTGAAGGTGCCGCTACGCTACTTGAAAAAAGAGGAAAAATTATATTCTTATAATAAGTAAATAACCTGTTGGTATCGGGTATCGGTATCGACCCAAAAGTATCGATACCGGTAAAAGTATCGAAGAGAGAGTATCGTGGTATCTGATCAAAAGTATCGATACCTCGATAGTATCGCTGGTATCGTGACGTCCCTAATGTTTGTTTGCATTCGTTCGCTAAATCTAAACGAAGTTTTAAACATCGTCTCGTACGAACCATGAATAATGTCTGCAAAACAAATTAAATTCAAAAACACAAATGGTACAAAAAACATGATTAAGCCTACCTAACATGTACTGAAATGTACTTTTTTTCATCTAAAATATTTGTTTATAAAGTCCGGTATGCAGTTCTTCTGATGGCGATAAACAAACTTCAAAATCATCTTTACGAATCACAATCACTACTGCTAACGCTTTCACCCATGTACGTCGTCTCATCGTCCGTAGAAAACAGTAAATCCTACAAGATCATTACTACCTAAATTCAATTATAATTAAGTAATTACAACTTACAAAACCATTAACAACATCCATTATAAAAATTGTAAATTTCAATACATATAAATTTTTATCAAATTAACTATACCTTATACATATACGTATACATACATATTTCAAAACAAAATTTAAATGAACTGTCAACAACATTACCAAATGTCGTATGATGAAATGAACATGATTTTTTTGCATTTAAAGTGAGGCAATTTTTAAAAAGAAGATTAGTGAGCTGAGCAAAACTGAAGTGATGACAAATCACTTCATCAGTTCCAATAAATCACTTCATCAGTTCCAATAAATCACAACTAAAGTCTACAATAAAAACACATTTTATATATGATTTTCAAAAAGAAAAACATATGGTTAACCATATTATTTTTGTTGTCAGTTTTCATTACATACCAAAAATGTTTGTTGTGTAAAAAATGGAGGGAAATTATAATATTTTCTTCATTAATTTTTTTATGGTTAACCATCTGTTTTTCTTTTTGAAAATCATATATAAAATGTGTTTTTATTGTAGACTTTAGTTGTGATTTATTGGAACTGATGAAGTGATTTGTCATCACTTCAGTTTTGCTCAGCTCACTAATCTTCTTTTTAAAAAATACCAAAAATGTTTGTTGTGTAAAAAATGGAGGGAAATTATAATATTTTCTTCATTAATTTTTTTCTTTCATTTAATTTGATTATTTAAATATATTTGAATAATATTTTTATTTGTTCCACAAACATAAATATTATTGGTAACACAAAAGAATAACAATTGACGTATATTTTAAAATGGTGGTTTATGTTCATACCAATAATCCAAATTTTCTTGCATTCGCAAGATATTTTATCTGACGACAAATTTGTACATTTAATCTTCAGATGGCAAAATCGAGCTTGAATAATTGAAAAAGGCCAGACTACTTGCATTTGTGAAGTCTTTTTGGCATTTTCCAAATGTTGACAGCAAATCAGTACTACCGCAGTTACACCTTTTATATCACATTAATTTCATAATTTCGTAGAAAATCATTGTACTATAGAAATACTTGCTGTGTTTTATTCAAACTTAGGAAGTGAGAATTTTGAAGTTTTTCACCTTCTTTGTTTTTGGAACTGAAGGTGAGAATTCTGAGATTTCACATTTTCTCACATCTTAAAAGCGTTTTTTCTCGCATTGATTTTCTACGAAAAATCTCACTTCCTCTTAGCAAATGGACAAAATTTCTATTTATTATCAGTTTACTTGCTGTTTTGATGAGAAAGTATCATATAGAATTGAAGTTTGAAACTTAATTGTGGAAATTTTTTCAAGTATGTAATTTAATTTTTTAACATGTTTTTTAAGCAGTTAAAGTGAGCCTATTTTCAAGATGAAGACAATTGAGCAGAGCTAAATTAATGCAACAAAATCAGCTTATGTTACATATATTTTATGCGAGGCTAAAAAATTTCGAAATATCATTCTCGTGGAAGATTTATATCTATGGATTTGAATAAATAATGTGCGTTTAGGTTATGAAGAATCACTGTTTGCACATTAGCTGGTTAAACCGGTTATTTTGTGCTGATTGTAACAGTAATGGTATAATTTTTTCCAACTTAGTATAGTAAGAATCATCCAAAATAATTTTAGCTTCACGGGTGTAATACACTCATACTCTCGTTACAACTGGTCGTGCCACCTTCAGATGCAGTTTGAGCAGTTGTAAAAACAGGTTTTATAACCGGTTTGCGTCGTTGTTACAACAACCTAATGTATACAGGCTCAATGGAATTCTCTACAGCTGTTCAGTTTGACATTGTGAATTTCATTTTATATGGATATGTATTATAATTAAAAATTTGTTTACCCATTTAAAATCGATATATATGTATATATATATATATATCTACATATATACATATATGAAGAAGTAGTACATATAAAATAGTCTAAGCATTATTGTCTTGAAGTGCTAAGAATAAATTGATTAAATCGAGTGTTTAAGTGTCATAATTTTCTAGTGTATTATTTTGAAAACTATCTATTAATTTGAATATGGATGCAGATGATGATCCAAGCCTTCATCGTTTAGAAGGTTCTTCATTAAATACAAAAGGTGGTTTGGTGATTAAAACGTCAAAGACTCATTCATCTGTTGCATCACCAAAACCATCACTTCTTGGTTTGGATAAATTAGCAGAACAAAAAAGAAAGGAACGTGAAGACGCGAAACGTTTGATATCGTTTAAAGACAGTGAATATGACGATAGAGATGCTAGTAAAAGTAGCTCATCGGGTTCGAAAGATCATATATTCAAACTTCCAGATGCTACAAGCTACCATAAATTAAGTCGTCACTACCGAAAAATAAAAGATGAAACGCCTTCACATACAGGAGGTGTATCGGATTTGGCGCGCAGTAGATTAATTGAACACTTAAAAAGAGAAAAGCATAAAGATTATAAAGGAGTGTATGCTTCATCAAAAGAAAAAAAACGATTATTTGACGATCGTGACGATGGCTATAGGAAATCACACAAACGGGATAGAGACCGTGACAGATATCGTAGTCGTGATCATGATAGAGGATACAAAAAGGAACCAGATTCATCAAGAAGTATAAGTTTTAAAGATGAACCTAGGACACCTCATTTTTCTGGTAAAGATTTAGTGTCTAGTTCATCATGGGATGATGATGATGAACGTCTTCCTTCAAGAAAATCCTCTTGGGACTTTCCTACACCAAAAACTTATTCTGATGATAAATCTGAATGGTCAGCTCGAAGTAATAAAAAGTCAAGACGTATAAAAGGTGAAGATGATACGCAAAAATTTACACCGGCTTATAAGTACAATTCTTGGGCGACAGATCGCAAAAGATCTGGTGCAACTCCACAAACTGGTAAAGATGATGATCAACCCTGGGGACGAGATGATGAAGATCGAGATATGTGGGAAGAAGAGCAAAAGCGTTTAGATCGTGAATGGTATAATATGGATGAGGGATATGATGATGAGAATAATCCATTTAATGGACCAAGTGCTGAATATTTCAGAAAACGTGAAGAACAATTAGAACAAAAACGTACAAAGCGAATAAGCGCTCAACAGAGACAAATCAATAAAGACAATGAGTTGTGGGAGCGGAACAGAATGCTTACATCTGGTGTAGTAATGTCAATAAATGTCAACGAGGATTTTGATGAAGAAGCAATTGAAAGGGTACATCTACTCGTTCATCATATTGTTCCACCGTTTTTGGACGGTCGAATTGTTTTTACGAAACAACCAGAACCAGTTATTCCTGTTAAAGACTCTACTTCAGATATGGCATTAATTGCACGTAAAGGAAGCGCTCTAGTACGTGCTTATCGTGAGCAAAAAGAACGTAGAAAAGCTCAGAAAAAACATTGGGAGCTTGGTGGTACTAAATTGGGTAATATAATGGGTATACAGAAAACTGCAGATGAAGAAGATGTAAAGTACGACAAAGAAACTGACACTGCAGATTATCGAAAAGATCAAAAATTTGCTGAACACATGAGAGATGCTGATAGTGGTGGCAAAAGTGATTTTTCAAAAAAGAAAACAATAGTAGAGCAAAGACGTTATTTGCCAGTATTTGCAGTTCGTCAAGAGTTATTGAACGTAATTCGTGAAAATTCTGTTGTTATTATTGTTGGTGAAACTGGAAGTGGTAAAACTACGCAGCTGACACAATATTTACATGAAGATGGTTATAGCCGTTTTGGAATGATTGGATGTACGCAACCAAGAAGAGTTGCCGCAATGTCTGTAGCCAAACGAGTCTCTGATGAAATGGGAACAC
Source organism: Bombylius discolor (assembly GCA_939192795.1). Lineage (NCBI taxonomy): Eukaryota > Metazoa > Arthropoda > Insecta > Diptera > Bombyliidae > Bombylius > Bombylius discolor. The sequence goes on along the minus strand of OW584240.1, from coordinate 30,693,317 downwards.
GATTAGGTAAATTTTTATTTTAACGAAATATATAAAATTTTATTGAAATAAATTAGCTAAAAATAATTTGTTTTTTTTTTTATACATTTTTAAGGTGAAGATATCGGATATGCCATTCGTTTTGAAGATTGTACTTCCGAAAAAACAGTTATCAAATATATGACTGATGGTATATTGTTGCGTGAAAGTCTAAGAGATCCAGATTTGGACAATTATTCAGCAGTTATAATGGATGAAGCTCATGAACGATCGCTTTCAACTGATGTGCTTTTTGGATTATTAAGAGAGGTAAATACAACTTTTTATATGTTAAATAAAATAAATGTTCAGTATTTTTTAATTGTAAAATGATACATACAGCCATGTTCGTTTGAATTCGTTGAAGCAACTATTTCGTACATATTTTGAAGTAGAATCATAATTCTTAACCTGCTTGGTCTTTGATTATGTCGCGATATGGAAAATTTTCAAATTTACATACTATTTATTTGATAAAGACACAAAATATTGTGAATATTCATTCGAACGAAAACAACTTTCGAACGGAATCAAAAATAAAGGTGTACAATTCTGCATGAATTCAGGAAATTTTGAGAATTTTTAAATTTAAACACTCGAATTGTATGTTTATATCTTTTTCAATTATCAAAATTTGACCTACCTCCAATTAACTAGGTAAAATTTTGATAATTGAACTCACTACGAGAAAATTCAAAATTATACTTTGAAATGTCGGAATTTCATTCTAAACTGTCAAAATTTTAATTTTTCAACGAATTAGAACAGGACCCTAATAAGCTAACTAATATACACGTCTAAAAAGGAAAAAAAATTATTTCATCTCGCCGAATATTATTGCCTGTTATTTTCATAGTTTCAGATTTTAGTAAATGAAACAATTTTTGTATTATAAAAATTTTATTTCCTTTATTACTTTTCATTATACCTACATTTATATTATCTCATATATCTCAGTTAAAGGTATATGTAAATAATATTTTTAGTCTTTTTTTAACAACTTACAAAACTAAAAAAAAAGTCTTATATAAAATATTCCTTATCACTTGAAGTATACATATATCAAAATTAAAAATAATATTAATAATTTTAATATAAAATAACAATAATTTAATTCAAAAAATTAAGCTTTACAAAAATGTACATCAGTTGTGTATCATCATGAATTTTTAGGTGAATGAACAAATTGTAATTTGCTAATGTTGTTTTACAAGAATGTCGTAAATACATTCTCCATATCTCAAAAAAATGTAACAACAATAAAATTGTATAGTTTCCACTTTATTTTGAAGCTGAATAGGACTTCTGTCGATTGTTCATTACAAGAAGCATGCCTGCATTCATTCCAACGCTACCCCATTTGACACATTCAGACATCTGAATATAAATATTTATATGTACATATATTATATATGTATATATTGCAGGAGTATTGATATACCTATCTAATTTTAATATATCTGATAAAAGTAGTAAGGTAAAATTTAAACGTCATGGAATATTTTTTAATTTATTTCCGTTATAAAGTTAAAAATATAATATATATAATATTAATTTACAAAATTTTTTGTTAAAATCAATAAAATTTTAATCTTTATTGCACTTTTTTTTATCATGTCAATAAATTTAGTATATTGAAATTTAGAGTAATGTATTGTATATTAAAATCGCGTGAGTTGAATCTCATCACGCATTTGTATTTTTATCTTTTTTGTACACAAAATTAATTTTTTTTATAAATTTTTGAAAACTACAAACATAAATTTGTACTTGTTTTAATTTATTACCAATCTCCATTACTATTATATTTTATAATTTCTTTGTGTATTTAATAATCTTAGGAACAAATAATAATTATTTCGTTGTTCTTTCGAAAATAACAATTAGCATATTACAGATCCCATAGTTTTCTGTTACTTGATGATTCAATGGAAGGATTTTAATGTGAACTTAATGGCTTTATATTGTTAGTTATGGTTATTGTGTACAAATAATAAATCAACTTGTTATTATTTCACAAATGTTTTTTCAAATATTCCATGATAATTTTATGACATTTTTTCTTTTCTTTTTTCTGAATATATAAATTTTTTGAATTACTTACCTGTCGTCTTCGAATGTCTTGCTGTCTGCTTCCATATCTGCACCAATAAGCAAAATGTTTTGTATTATGCCATAAGTTTTGTCTTGCTTTCTTTGCAAATGATACCTTTTTTACGTAAATTTATAAATGTAAAAAAGTAAAAATAATTCATACATAATTCATTTCTAAAAAATATGTACATACATATATATTATTTGAAAAGAAAAATTTCAAAAAAATAAAATTATTTACTTGTTCTCTGATGTCTTTTTCTGCATGTGGTTGTTTTTCTTTATCAGCAAAATTATTAATTCTTATTTTCCATTCCATTTTCCATATTTCATCCAATGTGATTTTTATTATTTTTATACCATTTTCACGTATTTTTATTGAATATATTTCTATTGTCTCTGGTTTTGATTTTTTATCTGTGAAAATAATTTAAATTTAGAATTTTTATTTTATAAAATAATAAATACATTTAATATGCTTTTCTATTGTTATACAATAATTGTAAAAGATGTAAATAATGGTTTTCTCCTGACACAGTTATAAATTCATCCTATTTTTTCTACTGTAAATGTTATGTAAACATAATCTGAAAAATTCATATTATTGCATAAATATAAAATTGTGTATATTGAATGTACTTATTGAAAAATTAAAATATGGATAGCTACGCTCAACTAAACAGAAATGACTCAGTAGAAAAATTTTATATTGATTTTGCCAATGTTTAGAATTTTCCGGTCTTTTCGGAACTTGATATGGGCAGTTATTATGCTATATAATATTCACTTTTTACCCGCCTCTCAGAGCAGGAAGCAAAAAGTGAAGCCAATTCGAAACAGCTTGGTTTATTAAGGAAAAATATTTTTTTCGTAATCATTTGTGGCAGAGTTGGTTTAAAGTATATAATTTTGGCACTCGTAAAGTGCTTGAAAGTATTTTTGAAATTTCACAAAGTATAAGGTGTGACCCAAAAGCAAGAAGAGACGATGGTCACATCTGAATTTAGTTTTGTCAAACAATTATTTTAATTTTGGAAAAAAATATTTTTTTCAAATAAGTCAAACTGTTCATTAATGGGTGTATCTGGGTATCGGCTTTGAAAGGCAGGTAGATATTATTTTATGACTGGTATTTGAAGACAATAACTTAACAATTCCACATATCAAATTTCGAAAACATTGGAATACTCTAAAGGTTGAAAAACCAAAGATAAAAATTTTTCTATTCAGGCGTTTATATTTAATTAAGCATAGCTGTATAATGTATATGTATATATGTATATGGTAATAAAGCTTTTGAATGAACTACCAAAATTTATTTGGTATTAAATATAAAAGTTAAAATATAAAAGAAATTCACCAACTCATATAAATGAGAAAATTAATAATTACTGCCAATTATTTTATTTACAAAGTTTGTTTTTTTGGAAGCAAAATAAAATACAAAAATTTTATCAACAAAATTATTCATCTGTTGTATTTTTTGTTATTCTTTTAAAGGTAATTGAAAATGAAAAATTCAATATAAAAATAAGACTTAATAATTCTACTTAAAAAAGGAATTTCAGATTCAATTACGAAAATGTAAACACTTTTTTAAAAATTTTCTTATCATTTAGTATGTACTGAGTACAAAATTCATCCATTTTAATTGTCTTACTTTATTATATATTATTTTCCAATAAGATTTTTAATTTTAAGAAATTAATTTATATATTTATTGATAAAGAATATAACTTATAAAAAATTTCAGTTCGAAAAATTAAACATATTAATTTGCTAAGTATCGTAATTCAATATTTTACAATTTTAACTTATCATGTGTTATGTTATAGCATTACTTTCTACTCTATTTTTCACACTTTAATTGTAATCCATTTAACCTTCAAAAATACATTTATGTATCTAGGTACATACATATATACAGGGCCTTTCAGAGAAAATGCAAGGCACGGGACAACTAGTATTTTAGAGGCCTTTACAAATTTAAAATGAAATTTTGTGCAAGAAAATAAAATCAACAGTATTTAAAATACTTTTGATTATTACCGACATTCATTTATTTTATACATTCTTTTCGCGCTTTAACATTAGCAAATTCACTGATTATTTCAGAATAGTCTAAATTACGCGCTATCTTGTAATCAGTGGCGGAGCCAGTAGTTTTTTCCCGGGTGTTTAGATTTTTTTTTATGAATATAGAGCCTTGTTACACAAACACAAAAATAATTCTTTTAGCTACAATTTGAAAAGAAATTGAAAGGATATTTGGTTTCTATTCAAAATAATTGAAAACACAAGTTTTCATTCCATCCAAGAGGTATCGCAGAGCTTTAACCGATATAAAGTGAACGGTTTCCCTAATGGGATACTTTAAAAATTGTGTAAACATTAAAAAAAATTATTCTCAATTAAATTACATAATTGAATTAATTAAAGAATTATTAACTTTAATTATTTTCTTCACATAAAAAATCAAATAATGTGATGTAATACACAAATTAACAAATAAAAAGAAGAAAACTTACACAAAAAACAAAAATGTTCATTTTAAAATGTACACCGTGATTCGTGCATTATTATATGAAGAAAAAAAGAGAAACGAAACGAAAAGTAACAAAATAATATTTTCTCATAATTATCTACTTGGTACATTTTTAAATATGAACCTGAATGATGTATAAGAAAACGAATTTGAAAAGAGCAAAATATAAACCAACATATGGAGTACTACGATTTTTCAAATATTCATTTTAGAATGTGAACATCATGCATGAATCATGATTATATTATATGAAGAAAAAAAGAGAAACCAAATAATATTCTGTCATAATTTTCTGTGGGTCCATTTTTAAATATAAACCTAAGTGATTTATGTATCTATGAGACAATGAATTAAAAAAGAGTTTAAATTATATTGTTTTCTTCTACTTTTCTTGTTACCAAAAAAAATATGAACACCCTAAACCATACCACCCTCCGCCGTTGCTGGTAATTGATGTTGAGTGTTAGTATCTTGGCACCCTGTCCGATGGACTTGAAATTTCTGCACAGTATTAGGCTCGTCATTTTCTACAAAACTCTCTTTGGCATTAAAAAGATCCCTGCAACAGAGCGCGAGTTACAGGGTGCTAAACAAAAAAGTCACACGAATCAATTTCAAGTATCAAAATGATACATATTTTGACTTCCTATAAAAGTATGTTCCCGTGAGAATAGGTAGCTGAAATCAGGATATTTCTTGAAGGGACAGCACAAACAAATAATTAAAAAAAAACGACGCAAGCGCATGTATGCCCATAGTATACACACAAAATATGAGTGCTTTTAGAAAAAGCTTTAAAAGTTCAAAAGTTCTGAAAGCTTACTGATTTATAGTAGTGTGTGTAAAGCTCGGGTGTTATTGTAGAGTGTTATTATATGTACATTTCTACTGAAATTTTTATAGGAGCCTGATTTATCTAGGTAGTGTCTATGTTTTAACTCTTTTTAGAACAGAATGATCTCTCACCTTCTGCTACACTCACAGGCATGGTTAAAAAAATTCGAAACAAAATCGCTATATTTTAAAAGTTGAGGTTTCGTATTATACTAGAAAAACATGCGCAGAAAAAAAGTACTTACACACATGCGTTTTTGTTGTTGTAACACGTTTCTTCTTTCGTATATCTACACAAAAAAGATCACAAAGATATGTAAAACATGCGCAAAAAAACCTCAACTCTTAAAATTCAGACTATATGTTCTCGAATCCAATATCGATAATTTCTTTAAGTAAATAGCACCGAAATCAATTTATGAGTAAACTTCTCAGAACGGGAATGTTATTTGTAAACAATACAGTTTATAGCGTAATATCATATGCACGTTACGTTAAAGACTAGAAAATTTGACAAACACTAAATCTCGAACAGTATAAAAATATACGAATGCAAATGGGAGATGCCCTGACAGAACGGCGAAGTGAAGCAACGGCGACCGGCGTTCTACCATTTTTGTGTAAATAAAATAAAAACTTAGTGGTGGAAAGCACATTAAATACAGTTATGGTTAGTTTTACAATTCGTTCTTGTTTGCCTATTGCTAGGTCCGGGGCATCAGCCTCTCCTGCCACCTACCTCCCCCCCTCCCCCTTCTGATAGGTCCTGCATATATGTATGTATGTATAAAAAAAAATATTGGTATGAAAAATAATTATTCGTATGAAAAAGAATTATATTCTTTATTTCTGTATTACAGAAATGAATTCAAAATATGTATGTTTTATAAAAAAAATTGAATTTTACAACATTAACAACGATTTTTTTTCCTAAAAAACAGTATAATTTATTTCATGTTCATTGGCAAAATGTTAAAAATAAAAAGTACCTATATACATATTCAAGTGTTTTTTGTTATAATTAATATATTACATACATACATACTTGATTTCATTAAATAAATAATAAATGGAAAAGAAATAAAATACTTGATACAAGTTGTATACACAGTGTTGGTAAGTATTTTATTGTAAAATTCTACAATGATTATTCTTTTCTTATAGATTTTCCAAATATAATTACAAAGGGTTAAATATTTATTTTTTGAAATTATGCAGGGAGAGTAAATTACCTAGATCATAACTATTGTTTACATATACATATCAGTAAATTTGTTTAAATCAAGAAAAAATGAGCTTCGAATTGAATTTCTTTTAAGTTTTATCAAAAAATCGTAAAAACTTATGAATTTACATGTTAATAAAGTAAACAAACATTTAGTGTATAATAAGTGGCTATATATAGTTATGTTATACATGATCAAACTCATTTGCAATATATGTATGTAGGTATATCATCAGTTTTAAAATTTTTATTTCATATTTCAATGAAAATTTAAAAAAAATTACGATCTTTATGCCTGCACAATGTAAAAATGTATGTACAAGTCAAAAAGCTTCAATAATACTCGTTCGTACATACATATGTACAAAAAAAATCTACATACATAATATAATAAAAAAAGCGATGTTTATTTTCATAATAATTCTGTAATAAAAATAAAAGAAAAAGCTTTCAATATCATCTAATACTGTTTTGAATTTTCTTAATTATTAATTAACTAATATATGTATGTATGTATTTTATGTATGTACATATTATTTTCTACACAAATATGCAAATTTAAAGCAATGGTGATTTCTATCGAGACACTTACTATGTTGTTATTGTTTTAAATTTGTTCATCTTTTTCTAATTTTCAACATAGACTATATTTATTATATAGATTATTGCATATATTGCTATTTTTATACAATAATTAATTGTTTTTTTGTTTACATTTGTAATATGTACCGAACAATAATTTCTTATATTATCACAATTGTAGAAATTTGAGAATTTTCAAGAGAATAACCATATTATATGTATCTAATGCAATTATAGTTCCAATTTTTCTTTTTTAAGACTTTATGGAATCTGGTTTGAAGTAGTTTAAATCTGTTCAATAAGATTTGGAATCTTATATTTTGACTTACAATTTTGTTAGGATCAAATGCTAGGTGTAGGTATAATACACTTTTTTAATTATATAATTGTACCTATTATAATACGAAATCTTTATATCAGATTTCAAAAACAATTTTCTTTTTTGAAAAATAACTAACTCATTAAGCAATATGTGTATATTTTTATAAATTGTTATGTATGCATATATATGTATATGTATAGAGAGTATACAGATAGACATTTTTTAGACATGGGCCTTACTAATAATTTCAATTTCGAATTTATTTAGTTATAACTTGGAGATCACAAAACTCTTTGAATTTGCATATAAAAAAAGTTTTAAAAAAATGTTGGTTTGAATTTAATATGTTCTGTGATTTCCAAGTTATAACTAAATAAAAGTCGTAATTAAAATTATGTTATTAGAAAGACTAAGAAGATTTTTAAATTTAAAGCTAGAGAAATATAACTGAGCTGTTTTGAATTAAAATTTTGTGATTATTCAATTAAATGCAACCATCATGCAGAGAATAAACAATTTGAAATATGTATGTACATACCTATATAATTTATTAAAGAACAGATAAAAAAAAGGATTTAATGTACTTTAATTGAATGTAATTTAGTTATAATAATTATAGAATATGAATGTTGTAAAACTATACATACAGGTACCTATGTTAATTAAATTTTGTATAGATATTTTTTGTTTTCAAAAAAATATATTCACCTTTAGTCGTCTTGCATATTACAATTCCAAACCAGCCATCATTTTCTTGCTCTTGTCTTATTTCAACTATAAAACCGCATTCCACAACAGCACAAAATATACGTTGCTCATCTGGTCCAAACCATTTTGATTCTCGTAATTTCTGAACTGCAACACTGCTTCCAAAAGTTGTTTTAACATTACCATTACTGTTACTGTTATTGCTGATGTTATTGCTATTTTGAAGTGGCCACCATTTAAGTGCATTCACAAAGCTATTTGATCGATTCATTTTATTTAATTATTGGAATAAACTTTTAGTTTCAATATTTTTAAAATTTAGAAGAATAAATACAATATGTATATAAATTTAAAATATATGATTTCTTGATTTGTTGTTAAATATCAAAAAAAAAAAAAAATACATACTACTAATTAATTTTATTATTCATGAAATTCACGATTTATACATTTACACTTTTTCACTTAGGCACAAAAAAATTTAGTTCTTTTGTACATAATTTTTAGAAAGCTATATTTAAGACTTTATTTGTGTTTACTATTGTTTATTATGCTAAAGCTTGTCGTAATTTTTCATTTACTTTATTGCACAAAAAATCGTTTACTTAACTTTCAGTTCATTAACACTACTTTTATCAAGTTTAATCAAAATAAAATCCTTGATTTTTAATTGTTAATTTGTCATGAGATTGATAAAAATAACATTATTTATTTTTTTTTTAAAAAGAAGCAAAACCTTTTAATTCATTATTCAGTTTTCAAATATTTTTCGCTTACACCAAAATAATAAACATAATATGTACAACTAGCAATACATATATTTTCGACAAAAAAAAAAAGATGAAAAGTGCAGAATAGTAAACCAAACTCAGAGAAGCTCAAAAGCCAAATACCAGAATCGTAAATATGTTCATCTATTTTTGTTTGAGCCGCTATCAGTGTTAACATCAGAATTCACAACAAAAAGCTATACATACATATGTATAACAAAATATTATCTTAATAAATTTACGATTAAAAAAACTACGTGAAAAATTTTAATAGGAGCAACAAAATATAAATAAATGAAAAACAAAGTAGAATCGTGTCTTCTATAACGTTTCAATGAAGATCAATACAAATGTAAAGTAAAAAAATTGTTTATTATAAATACATATGTATATATATAAAAATACAAATGTGGGTAGTTAAAAGACGAAATTTAATTATATATAAATAATATATATATAGTAGGTATGTGTGTATTAGGTTTATAAAAATTAAAATGAATGTATTTGTTTATTCAATATATATGTCATATTAAATATATGATAAACCTATATACATATGTACATATACATATATAGGTACATAGTTGTATTTATTGTGACACATTTTTTTATTATTTTTTATAGATATTTTAGTTCAGTTGAGTATGATACTCTTATTATAAAGTTGTAATAAGTTATAAAGTAGGCTACACATTATTTGGAAAATATTTATTATTCTACATATTAGTAAATTTTCATACAAAAATATAACATCATAGCAACGTGTAAACTGTAAATAAACACCACCACACTATGCTATATACATATTTCTAAAATTTTCATCCTTTCTTTTTTCTTCTTATTCACAACAACTTTTATTTTTCATTATAAAAAGCTTGACTTGATATTTAAAATGAAATTCATATACCATTTACTAGCATTTACATATTTGATAAAGACACAAAATATTGTGATTTTTATATTTTTGCTTATAAATGCATGAAAAATGTGCATTTTTTAAAACTTGTTTTCATTTATTTTTCTATTTATAAGGATTATATGGACATATGAGGTATCATTATAAAGAGGACAAAATAACCTTTTATATGATATCAAAAAACATTATATTTATGTACATATGTCCTTTTTCAAGTTTCAAAGATATATCGTCATCAAAAGAAGTTGAAAAATCGATTTAAAAAAAAACAAAATTTTGACTTTAAGGCCCTGTGTCTCGCACACTATTAATAATCCGATCGAAATGAAATAAAAAGTGTTAGAAAGAAGAAGTTCTTTTTAAAACCTACATATTATTAAGTGCTATCCTAGAATATCCTGAAACGAAGAAATAACAGTTTTTGTGAAACATTTCAATTTTGTGACAAAAATTTTAACGGTATTTTTCTGCTATAAAATGCAATTTGTGCCAATAAGGACATATGACACGTTAAAGAGGACCGTTATAGAAAAGTCCCGTTTCAATAGCTCACACTCGCTAGAAGGAAGTTTCCCCTTTGTTTGTAATGACACAAAATATTGTGAATATTTCATTAGATTCGATTGAATTTTAATCGTTTTGTGCAATTAGTACCCAGGAATGGACATTTGATGATAGGTCACCTGTGATTTTCTCCGACAAATCCAGATCCCATTTATTTGAACGAGAAAGAAAGCAAAACATTCGTCAGAACAAAAAGGAAAAATTCAACCCTCAGTGCCATATTGCCAACTGTAAAACATTTACCGTATGTTATGGTTTGGTGGTGCATCACAGCAGTTGGTCAAATAAAAAAAATAAATTGAACTATGAATTGACAGAAATATGAGAAACCATCCCAAATTATGTTTTGCCAACATTTGAGGACATATACAGAGAATCCAATATTCTAGGACGATTCAGCTCCCTGTCACAGAACAAAATCAGTAGTTATTTCTTTGAACTAGAAATCAAAATTGTTTTTTCTGTTGCAAATAACAAATTAGAAAAAAAATGTGCATTATGCATTATCATATGCATAAATTGTATACCATCAATATCCTTATTTTAAGGTACATACATATGACTATTATTGTTTTATTTTATATATTATTTTATACATATAACATTGCCCTAAATACTGTCATCAATTTTTAAGCGCTGTTCTCACTTTATCCGCGGAGACATTTAAAGTATGATTCTTTAATTTTCATGATTTTATCTTAAGCCTAAATTATTGTAAAATAATCATTTTATGTCTAGCTCTTGAAGAGTGAAGATGGAATGGGGAGTTAAAGAAAATCGTATTGCTGGTATACTTAGCTCTGCACAAATGTGGAAAAAGTGTAAGTAAAATTTTCGAAACTCTAAAACCTTTAAAAATTACACAAAGGTTTGTCTGTTTGTCGCGATCGAATAAAAGCAACTTACGGTTTTAAAAAAAATTAGAAAAGCTAGAGCGAAAAGACTTCTTCGCACACACGCGAAAACTGAACTCGAAACATTTTTTTTTCACAGATGAAAAAATTTTCAGAATCGAGGAAAAGTTTAATAAACAAAATGATCGTGTATACGCTAATAGCTCCCGAGAAGCCTCCCAGCTGAGTTCTAGGGTTGAAAAGGTTCATCAACATCCGTTAGAGTGTAGAACAGGATGTCCTGCAGAACGTAGTGAGGCCATTGAATGACACTGTTTGCTGGCATTGATTGAATATTTCAAAATAAGATTCAGCATCGGCTCACAAGGCAAGAACATAAGTACTAAAGTTTCACCTCTACATAAGTAGAGGTCATTACGAAAAATCTCACTTGCTCAGTGTCGGTTTACCATCTGTTTTGGTAGGGAAGTATTATATGAAATTGAAGTTTGGGGCTATGACGTGAATTTGTAATTTGTATTTTGAATTTCTTTTTGATTTGTTTTGTAACGGGTTATGACGTGAATTTGTAATTTGTATTTTGAATTTCTTCTTGATTTGTTTTGTAACATTGGATTTTTAAGTAAACTTTTTTCAAGTATGTAATTTAATTTTTAAAATTTTTTTTAGACATTCAAAGTGAGTCTATTTTTAAGATGAAGATAAGTGAGCCGAGCTAAACTGATGTAAGCACATATCACTTCCTCAGTTCCTATAAAAAGTGGTTTATAGGTAATCCAAAATTTTGTATGTACTATATATGTATGTGTAGAGTGAAATGCAATATGGCGGATTTTAATTTTTATGGTGCGAATTGTAGAGTGAAGAAAAAAGAAGAAAAACTTGTATACTGTAAGTGTATCAACATTTGCATGTATTATTTTAATCCCAATTCCAAATTTCACCTGTTTATACGTTACTACCAATTTAATCCAAAATTCGGATTTAATTCGAATTATTTTTTGCCGTATAAACTAGAAAAATTACAATTTGAAAATCACAGTGATGTTCAAAATTACGAATATGTAATTCAGTTCTCTTTTACTCTCTATTACTAAAAGTTTCAAAAATTGTTTCAATTTGCATTTTATAAACTGCGCAAAAAAAAAACAGCCTAAAATATGGATTTACATATTGTACTTTAAATTTGAAAAAATAAGGTCAAATGGATATTTTATTAAAAGTAAAAAGCTAAGTGTGCATTATATATAATTATCATATATGCATTGTACATATACTGTACAATGTAAATATATACAGTATAGCTTATACATGGTTGATTGGTTGGTTGACGTGGCGGTTCCCAATTAGCACGGAGAGTGCCGTTTTGATACCACACACCTCGCAGTTAGTTGTCGAGTCAGAAGGTTGTAGAGCCCCCTTCTGTCGTACAGTTTAAAGTGGAATGCGAACCACTAAATTCGTTTGTATAGAACGGATTTTATTCGTGTGACAGGGTCGGTACTAATATTTTCTTGTAGTTGGTTTGTGAACTAGCTTATAATCTGTAAGCAGAGCCACCAAACTACTTTATTACCGAGCACTTATACCCAACTAAATTGAATATATTCAAAGCTGAGTGAACTTAGGCGGACTCGAACTATCAGAAGCCAATACTCTACCGCTTCGTCTACTGCCTGCCCGTATAATATGTACATACATATATTTACCAATAATATCCTTTTTCAGTGTTGAATTTTGAACGAAAGTAATTAAATTCGAAATTCATAAAGTCAAGATTTTAGAATTGTCCCATTTTAAAATGTTTTGAAATTTACATATGTATTATATCTTGAATTTTCTCAATATTTTGCTTAAGCTATTAAAGCACTTGTACTTTCATTGACGTGCTTTTAAGCACGAATTTTTGTTACACATGTTCAATTTACTTTTAAGAATTTTTTAAAAATTATTGTTTTGTTTCCTATTTTTTTATGTTTTTATTCAGTTAACATATGTATGTATATATGTAGGTTTGCACAAAAATAAAATCGTTTAACATTTGTTTTAATATTGGTCTTCAAGGTTGTAAATATATGTATGCATACTTATAAGTACCTATTTGTATGTACATACATATATAAGTATATTTTGTTTTTAATAATTTTTGTAAACATATTTGATATCTAAATTTAAACAAAAATTATAGAGACACACCTTTCAATGATTTTCATGTTAAAAAAGATTAATCGTGGCTATTAGTATCATCTAAAAATATAAATCTTTTAAAATACGTGTGTTATATACTTAGCTATACATACGTATACGTATACGTATATTATAAATACAAATACAAATAAAAATGTAAATACATTTTATAAATACATATATATTTTGTATATTTGTGTATTTATGAAAATATATGTTTTCTACATATAAAAGCTTTTGTTTAAAGTGAAAAATGTATGGTACCTCTATTATAAAAATAAAAGAAAAAAAATAAAAAATTACAGTTACCTTGTTTATGCGAAGCTTTAATTCGCATTAACTCATTCCGTTTTGACTAAATACGGATGCATAAACCAAATTTTAAAACGCATTGAAACTTTATTTCGTTTTGAGTGAATACACTGTAAAATCCGAATTTAAAATTTCAATGCGTTTTTAAAATGTGCATGTACACTTTCTTCGTTTTAAATGAATTGTCATATTTGACCTTTCAAAATGGTGTTGGTAACATACTAAATATCAATATAAACTTTTAGAGTAGTATTAGTTTATTACTCAAAACGTTTTTAAGTGAGAATGAAATGTTGTACTACGCATAAACACCAATTAAAATGTATTATCTCAAAACGATGTTCAAAACGTTTTATCGTTAATACGTTTTAATTTTTGTGCATAAACAAGGTAAGTGATAAGAAATTTAATCTACAATCTTCATTATATACATATGTATGTATGTATAAAATGTTCTCCCAGTCACAGATGTTGTTTGATATTCATTAAGTTATTATAATTTATTTTTATTTTTTTGAATAAAAGTAGATCAATAGGTACTTGTTGACAAAATGTGTTTTTCGGATATTTTGAACATTTTAAAAAGTAGATTATTGTATTAATGTAACAGAATAAGAAGAAAAAGACTTCGTTGATGTGTATAATACATACATACATATGTATGTATGTATGTTAACATTTATGTAGCCACTTCTAAAAAAACAGTTGTATTCTATAGCTTTAGTCCTGGTTAATGGATTTTTACTTGTCAATGCTCGTTTTCTAGTAAACCCTTCAAAGAATACCCCGTTTTAATTTTTACTACTGTTAAACATTGCTTTTTTATGTGGAAAAAATTTATATTAAGGTATTTTTTAGAAAAGATTGCAAAGTGAGCAGAATTTAAGAATAAATTACTATAAAATAAAGCTTTAAAAATGAACGTTTTTCAAATAAGTATATTATGTTTCATAAAAAAAGAAAATATTTACTGTCATTTTAAGTTTTGGCCCAAATTGCGACGTCATCACCTATTTTTTCGTAAAAAGGACTAATTCCTCTTTGGAACAATAACTTTTTTTTTATAATATTCCGATTCTTCTGGATTTTCCTTTAGATTTGGTTTTTTCTAACACACTTCACGTTGAGTTGAGCGGTAATTCTGTCTACTTTTTAATAACTCTTCCAATAATAGATTTAAACTAATTAGCTTTT